>CM075004.1:25096240-25131029 GCA_037576675.1 Pangasius sanitwongsei | reverse complement strand
GAAAGGTTATTGGAACATTTGAAATGTGATTATATGTATATTACAGGCTGTGTGTGTGTGTGTGTGTGTGTGTGTGTAGACAGCAAAAAGAGATGCACTGGAAGTTGTCGAGTGCGGAGAATTACTCCCGTATGCGTCTGAAGCTGGTGAGGAACTACAACTTCGACCCTCACAGAGAGGCTAGCGCTCTGAGAGACAATCTGGGTAACACACACACACACACGCACACACACATCACTCTACATAAACATGCTTTTTATTACTGTATTTGTGTTACAGGTCTACAAGTGTTGTGTGTGTGTGTGTGTGTGTGTGTGTGTGTGTGTGTGTTACAGGTGTGCAGCATCAGCAGGTGAACACAGAGTCTTTGTTGTTGGAGGCTGTGAAGCAAGTGAAGGTCAGTGACCTCGAGGATGAAATCCTGGAGCTGCCAGAGGAGGATCCAAGCGGGAGCACACAGTGAGAAACACACACACACACACACACACACACACACACTCCCCCATCCATCTATTACTCTATTTTTACTTCCTTCAATCAATCCGATCATCCAACAGTCCATCCATTTAGACATCCATCAATGCCTCCATTCATCCATTTCATTCCATCCATCCATTGATCCGTTGATCTCTTCATTAATCAATCCGTCTATCATTCCGTTGCATCACCCATCAGTCCATTATTCCTTCCATCCATCAATCCATTCATAAATCCATCAATCATTCCATCCTTCAGTCTATTATTCCATCCATCCATCCACCCATCCATCCTTCATCAATTGATCCCTTCATCAGTTCATTCTTCCATATATCTATACCATCTTCCACCAGTCCATTATTCCATCCACTCATCTATCCATTCATCCATCCACCTATTCATCCATCAATCCATCAGTCTCTTCATCTTTCAGTATATTATTCTGCCAATCCATCAGTCTATCCCTTCATCCATCCATTCATCATTCCATCAATCCCTTCATTCTTTGTTCTATTAGTTCATCTATCCATTAATCCCTTCATTCTTCAATACATCCATCAGACAGTTGCATCAAACGTCAGTCCATTATTTCGTCCACCCATCTATCCCTTGAACTATGTGCTGAGGAAGAACGTGATTCAGCTTCTGATGGATCTGTGACTGTTTTAACTCTGACATTTGGTTCACTGTTGTAGACAACAGCATGTCACAGTGTCAGAAACCACATAAACATGTCTTACTGAGACACTGAACAAAAAGCCGTCTGAAGCAAGTGTGTGATTATTTCAGCATGCAGTTTGCACAATGCTAATCTGGGGGCTATACAAAAGTACAAAACTAAAGCGCTCCACACACCAAACATGTCTTGGCCATTCTTCTATATTTAGGGCGGATGATGAGGATGCGGGTCAGAAGGAGAAGTTGGTGATGATGGAGGACTGTGAGCTGGTCACTGTGGTAGATGTTTATCCTGGTCGACTGGAGATTACCAACCAGCACATTTACTTCTATGACAGCAGCACCGAGAAAGAGGAGGGTGAGTTTGTGTGCGTACTTGTGTGCATATGTGGCCATATTTCTGTCTACATGTAACAATGACAGTTCGTATTTGATTTGAACCATCCACGCAAATTTTATCCATTTATAGTTACATTAAATGTTGTGGAATGTCCAGGAAACAAGTTAAATTCTGTTATCGCTTACATTATAGCAGCTGTAAACAGATGTTTCCTTACCAGCCTGTCTTTTTTTCTCCTTTGAGCTTAATAAGACCCAAAAAAAATGCGGCTTGTCATGTTACTGAGAAACTACAAAAAATACAAACTTCTCTGTCCTGATGACTTTCCCTTACCACTGGCTGTTACGAAGCACTGACACTGGAGACTCCTTACATAACACAAGTACTAAAAAATGTCTCCTCACAGAAAATATCAACAATTACACACACCTAAGCACAGTGACCTGAAGGTTTGTTTGTGTCTGTGTTAGGCCTGGTGTTTTAATGCTACCTCCTTTCAAGTCAACATCTGATATTAATAATGCTGTGTGTGTGTGTGTGTGTCTGTGTGTTTTGCAGGTGTGGGTCAGGATTTTAAATGGCCGCTGTCTCAGATCAGAGAGATTCACCTGCGCAGGTACAATCTCCGCCGTTCAGCCCTCGAGATCTTCCTCATTGATCAGACCAACTACTTCCTCAACTTCAACAAGGAGGTCAGATGCTCTCGCAGCTCTGTTCTAAATGTTACTGATCTACAGAAGTGATCATGTGTTTTTGAACAGTGTACATTTTCTCCCTCTCTGACTTTTTTATGTGTCAGGTGCGTAATAAAGTCTACAACCGGATGCTGCTGCTCTGCTCTCTCCCTCTCCATGGCACTCGCTCGCCCCAGGAGCTCCTCAAGGCCTCTGGACTCACCCAGGTCAGTTAAAGGTTACACACCACATTCGACTCGCAACTGCTTCATTGAGCTGTCAGTAAAATTCCCTTTTTTTAAAAAAAAACAAAATATATATATGTGTTTGGCCATGACTTCTGATAAATTTACCCTAGAGACTCGGAAAAGCACATCCATCAATCAGTCCTTCATCTATTAGTCTGTTATTCCATCCATTCAACAAACCATTCATAATTCCTTCCTTCCATCCATCCATCCATCCATCCATCTATTATTCTAATCATTCATCAGTCGATTTATCCATCCAACAATCCCTTCATCCATCAGCATATTATTCCTTTCATCCATCCATCCATCCATATATCCATCCATTATTCTGATCATTAATCAGTCCATTTGTCCATCCATCCAACAATCCCTTCATCCATCAGTATATTATTCCATTCATCTATCCATCCAGCCAGCTCTTCACTGGTCTGTCCATCCATCCATCCTTCATTCATCACTCCATTATTCTTTCCACCCATTTATTAATGCCTTTATCCCTTTATTCCATTCATCCATGTGTCTCTTCATCAGTTAGTCCATCTAGCCTTGTATGCATCTCTCTATCTGTTATTGCAGCTGCAAATACCACACACCAGCACTTCACATTTAAACACCTGTTGAGCAAAACAGAAGACATGAAGCAGTGATATTTTTCAAAGCAGATTTAATAGAACAACACAGCTAACAGACCAAAATTCAATTCAGCTCAGATTGAGTGAGAGACTTGGTTTTGCCTTGAGTGCTTAGTGAAGCAGAAGGATAAACTACTGTATAAAAAAAATAACACTATTTCTGTGTTTCAGAAATGGGTGAACAGGGAAATCTCAAACTTTGACTATCTGATGCAGTTGAACACCATAGCAGGCAGAACCTACAACAATCTGGCTCAGTATCCTGTGGTACGGCTCTCACACACACACACACACACACACACACACACACACACACACACACTACATAACTCTGCATGTTCTCAGTTTACTGGACATTAACCGTTTTTACACTACTGTAGAAAAGGCACACACTCATCAAATGAAAAGTACTTAAATTAGCACTTAAAAAACAAACAAACAAGCAACAAAAAAAAAATTTGTATTATTACCTCCCAACAGAGTTTTTGGACTGATGGTACTCTTAGTTAGTGACCTAGAGAACCAATATCAGAATGTTTGTTATTAGAGACTCAAAGCACTTTTGTAAGCCGCTCTGGATAAGGGTGTCTGCCAAATGCCATAAATGTAAATGTACATGTAAATGACCATCAAAAATAGCATAAGGCCTAATATAATGGATATGTGTTGTGTGCGCACTGTTGCTTTGCTTCTGAGTTAAACAGTTTCATGTATAATCAGTCTCATTTTTATATGATATAAAAGACTGTCTTTATAATATTTGTATGTATAAATACATTAATAGGACTAGTTTATATTTCCACATTGATTGGGGTTTTGGTTGCAGTAGAGTAATTATTTTTGTCGGATTAACCCCATACTGTGTGTGTGTGTGTGTGTGTGTGTGTGCGCGTTGTATACTCAGTTCCCCTGGATTCTGTCAGATTACACGTCAGAAGAGCTGGACCTGTCCGACCCGCGAGTGTTCCGTGACCTCTCCAAACCTGTTGCTGTGCTTAACGAGAAAAACGCCAAAGCAGTAAAGGAAAAGTAGGTCTCCCATTCTCTCTCTCTCTCTCTCTCTCTACTACAATGATTATGATACTTTGATAATTACGGTACTGCAATGATTATGACACTGCAGTAATTATGACACTATGATGATTATGACACTGTGATGATTACGATTCTATGACAGTTACAACGCTGTGATAATTACGACACTGCAATAATTACAATGTTGTGATAATTACGACACTGCAATAATTACAACGCTGTGATAATTACGACACTGCAATAATTACAACGCTGTGATAATTACGACACTGCAATAATTACAACGCTGTGATAATTACGACACTGCAATAATTACAGCACTGCGATAATTACGACACTGTGATGATTGCGATACTACGATAATTATAATGTTATGATAAACTGTGATAAATAAAACATTTGGGGACATGCTGTTATAGGAAAACATTCACAATAAGGTGATGTGATAAAGCAAAATTACTGTTACTAATCTGAAGTTATTGGATTACTTTCCAATAAAAGCGTGACCTGATTTGCTGTATTACTTTAATACTACAGCAGTTTGTCAGCGTTTACAATGACACGTTGTACTCTTTACCTGTTTATAGTTACATTTAATGTTGTGAATCGTCCATGAAACAAGTTAGTTCCTGTTATCACTTACATTATAAGCAGCTCCAAACAATTGTTCCCTCACCAGCCTCTCTCTAGCAGTTATAAGAAAAAAAGGCAGCTTGTCATGTTACAGAGAAACTGCAAAGTGTAAACTCCCCAGTCCTGAAGGCTGAAGAAAACGTTACAGCGTTACCTCTGACTGTTACAGAGTGCTGACACTGGAGACTCCTACTATAAATGTTAGATAATTATGTGTGTGTGTGTGTGTGTGTGTGTGTGTGTAGGTATGAAAGTTTTGAGGACCCCACAGGTACTATAGACCGCTTCCACTACGGCACTCATTATTCAAATGCCGCAGGAGTGATGCACTACCTCATCAGAGTCGAGCCCTTCACCTCCCTGCACATCCAGCTGCAGAGCGGCAGGTAAAACACCTCTCTGTATCCCTCTGCACTCATCCCTCACTCTTTATCTAACTCTCTGTCTCTTTCTCTTATTTATTTACTCGATTTCTCTCTCTTTCACAATAACACAGTGTCTCTATCTCTATATATATATTTTTTCTCTCTCTTTCTCTCTCTCTCTCTCTCTCTCTCTCTCTCTCTGCTGTAGGTTTGACTGCGCAGACAGACAGTTTCACTCCATCCCAGCCACATGGCAGACGCTTATGGACAACCCCAATGATGTTAAAGAGCTCATCCCTGAGTTCTTCTACTTCCCGGAGTTCCTGGAGAATCAGAACGGTGAGGAATGATTGTGGGCGGGGCTTCATCCTGACATTGCAACTCTGTCAGATGTCTGAAAACAGTGGCGGTGTAATGATACATACATTGTTGAGGATTCGATTTTGGGATCGGGATTAATTTGTTTTTTGATATTTCATGTGTTGCAAATGTGTGAATTCTACAGAGCCCTCTCTCTCTCCCTCTGTCTCTTTCTCTCTCGCTCCCTGTCTTCCTCTCCTTGTCTCTGTCTCTCGGCCAGGCTTTGACCTGGGTCGTCTGCAGATCTCTAAGGAGTGTGTGAGCGATGTCATTTTGCCGAAATGGGCCAAATCTCCCGAGGACTTTATTTATAAGCATCGCAAAGCCCTGGTGAGTCACGTGTTGATGACATCATCAGCACTCTTCCTGACCACCTAACCCGAATACAAGGCTTTGATGGAAGACAGTGTAGATAAATACGGTTCATGAGACGTGGGGAAGGGAATGATCAAATCAGTTTTACAGCTGCCACGTAGAGGTCAGAACATAATGAGTATGAAGAAGGCTCATATTGAATACTTAATTGTGGTTTTTGTGTGTGTGTGTGTGTGTGTGTGTGTGTGTGTGTGTGTGTGTGTGTGTGTGTCTGTGTGAATAGGAATCAGAATATGTCTCCGCCCACCTCCACGAGTGGATCAATCTAATATTCGGTTATAAGCAGAGAGGCCCGGCTGCAGTTGAGGCCCTAAACGTCTTCTACTACTGCACCTATGAAGGTAGTCCAACTAACATGCTAATGCTACACAACACTAATAAACCATGATATCTATTGAGTTTGATTGTATTTCTGTAGCACTTTTAGCAGTAAACATTGTCACAAGGCAACTTTATAGAAATCCAGATGTAGAGCCATATGTAGCTATACCTTTTTTTAAATTTTTATTTATTTATTTATTTTTTTAAATAAATTGTGACAACTGTTCTACTGTCTGGACATTTTATTTTTAAGTTGCAAAATGGAAGAATGACGGACCCCAGTCATAATTGTGAAGTTGAATAAATAAAACTACACTGCCAGACAAAGGTTTTTCTACATTCTGTGTTAGAATTTTTGGTTAAACTTCAAGAAATCAGTTAGTTTAATACTCAAGAAGGAGAAATAGGTAAAAGTGAATAATGTTTGACTTTTTAGTTGTTTTGGAAAAAAAATCTAGGTGTATCAGGATCGCTCTAATGTGGCACTTGTAGCACAACAACACGTCTGTGTTAATGTTATATTAACTTCTATAGTTAAAAAAAAAAAATTATATATATATATATATATATACACACTATATATTATTATTATGTCTTACACAAACTGCTTCGCCAAATAAATGCTCTCATCTTTAATAAAACCTTCATTTAGAGTCCCGTTATAATCTGAGTGGATGCTGAAGACGTTCTTAAATACAAAGATTTAGATATTAGGATGTAACACTCGTTTGTTTTTTTTTTTCCTCCATGCTTAATTGCCAATATTGAGTAAACTGAAATAAAACACATTGACACACCTGGCAGCACCAGTGAGCACCTTCATCAATTAGGCCAGTTCTCAAATTTTTTGAGCTCCCTAACTGTGAAATAATTGTGTAATTGTTAAATTATACAATCAAGCACTAAACTAGACTTCTTGTTAGCTGACTTAGTTAAAATCAAGGTGCATGATGAGTGTAAAGAGTTTCAGGATGAAAATCTGACCATGTGAAATGAAAGGAGCTTTGCTGTTTTTAGGTGCTGTAGATCTGGATGCCATCACGGATGAGAAGGAGCGGAAAGCTTTAGAGGGAATGATCAGTAACTTCGGACAGACGCCATGCCAGCTGTTAAAGGTACAATCCACACCACGCTGAGCCAGCATAGAAAACAAACACTGGTGCTTAATGGTGGTTGAGTGTGGTGTGTGTGTGTGTGTGTTGGTGCTTCAGCTGTGTGTGTGTGTGTGTGTGTGTGTGTGTGTGTAGTACACAAGCAGGCTTGTGGGTGTTGTAGTTCTGAGGTTCTCGTGTGTGTGTGTGTGTGTGAGTTTAGGAGCCTCATCCTGTCCGTCTCTCTCTGGAGGAACTGGAGAAGAGGAAATCCCGACTCGACACGTGTCCACTTAACATCTTTGAACATCTCACCGACCTCAAGTCATTCTTCGTGGAGGTGATTTAGTTTTAATTATAGCAGGTTGTTAAATATAAACCATAACATTTAAATATTCAGCACAATTAAATATCAGTATTTATATTATTTCATTGTTTTAAAAAATATTAATAGTATTTATACTATATATAACATTTTTTAAAATATATTATTTAGTATATTAGTATAAAATATATTAGTATATTTTTATATTATAGGATTTAATAACATACTGGTAATAATTATAAAATATAATATTAATAGTAATTAAGTAGTAATTAAGTTATATATTTTAAATTTTATATATTTTAATATTGATATGGATAATAAGCTACTAATTATGGTACTTCTAACAATAATACTATAATACAGAAGGTTTTTTAACTATACTTTATTAAGCATGCATGGGGTGTGTGTGTGTGTGTGTGTGTGTGTGTGTGTGTGTGTGTGTAGGGGATCAGTGATAACGCGGCCCTGGTGAAAGCAGTGGTCCCGAAGAACCAGTCTCACTCGTTCATCTCTCAGGGCAGCCCGGACACGCTGGTGAGGCTGAGCTCCACAAGCCATAAGCCATTATCCACACCCCCTGATGATGTCATAATATCAGGGCTTATGTATGCTAAGACTATAGCACGCTACACTGGTGCTCATTCTGTGTGGGTGTGGCTCTGCGATGACGTTCTCACCTTAATCACTCCCTGTTCTGATGATAACTTGGGTGTGTGTATGTGTGTGTTTTGCAGGTGACCGTGAGTTACAGCTGCCTGATAGGTACTCACGGCTGGCTCCCTTACGACAAAAACATCTCCAACTACTTCACCTTCATCAAAGACCCCACTGTGGCCAATCAGAAGTGAGCGCTTTTTATTATAATGCATTGTTGTGCTGTTATAGGAGAATAATCAATGACATTTATTATCCATTTATAGTTTATAGTCTATGTATAGATGCCATCACTGTGTTTTGAGCAGTCTCAATAGAGCAGGAGCAAATGAAAATGGATAGCCATTCACACTTTCCTGTCGTTCCTCGCGCTGTGTAGGACTCAGAGGTTCGTGGCGGGGCCGTTCTCTCCAGATGTGGATGTCTCTACTAAGCTGTTTGTCGTGTCTCATGATGGGAAGCTTCTGTTCAGTGGAGGCCACTGGGACAACAGCCTTCGAGTCACATCACTGCTGAAGGGAAGGACAATAGCACAGCACATCCGCCACATGGGTAACACACACACACACACACACAGTACATTTAACTGTTCACAATAGACGCTAGGTTATATAACGTATGCTGATACTCTGTTACTCCATATACACAGGATTGTTATCATAAAAACATCATTACTCCATCTGTGTTCCATTCGGGTGGAGGCTCTGTGAGTAGGCAGGATATTTGGTCAGCATTTATGTGAAATAACGTGTGTGTATGTGTGTGTTCACAGATGTGATAACCTGCTTGGCCACAGATCACTGTGGGCTTCACCTGGTCTCCGGCTCCAGAGACACCACCTGCATGGTGTGGCAGGTGCTGCAGCAGGTGTGTGTGTGTGTGTGTGTGTGTGTGTGCGCAGAAGTGCATATTGTCATATCACTAGCCTTCAAATTTTAGAAGCCCCTTAATTAAGAGAAGTGTGTGTGTGTGTAATGCTGTCATTTATTGTGTGTGTATGTGTGTTTGTAGAGCGGGGCTCCGATAGGTCTGAGCCCTAAACCGGTGCAGGTGCTGTACGGACACACAGACGAGGTAGTGAGTGTGTGCATCAGCTCGGAGTTGGACATGGCCGTCTCAGGAGCACGTGTAAGACACACACACACACACACACACACACACACACACACACACACACACAAGCACACACCATGTTTCCACTTATGTGATCTTGATTTAAATGGAGAGGGCATTTTTCTCATGAGCATAGTGTATTGACGGTTGTGGAATGGTGAACGCAAGCTCGCTGCACAGCTGCAAAAATCACTGAAGCTCAAAGTTATGCAAATGAGCGTGGTCGGTGAGTCTGTCATTATATCCGATCTTCGACAAGGAAAACTGTGATGGAATGGTCATTCAACTCGGCATTCCAGGTTGGGAGCTCGGGCAGCATCCAGTCTGTTTTCTTACATAAACATACCTGATGTGACAACAATATGGCGGCACACAGTCCACAGTAAACAGCTTTCCCGTTGCAATATTTTCATAAACATGATTCGACCATGGTGACATAATACTTATGAGCAAAAATGAACAAGATTTGTTGATTTATATTGTACATCGTTTCTCATCGCTAACTGCACACAAATAATTCATGTAAATCTGCCTAATATGTTTTTCAAATTCAGAGACTAGCAGTACAAATATAACCTTGCTCTCGACATGCATGTTTTTGTGAGCCTAAGCTCTGCAACGCATTTAGATCAAAACTGGGGAAAACTGACTGAGTTCTGAGTACAGTCACTTTCAGCGTAAGTCGTTAGACATCGTAGTGAAGCTGTGTTCAATTTCCCTCGGAAGTGGGAAGTCGGAACTCGGAATTAGGTCATTTTCAACCTCTGTACATTTCAGCTTCAGAGTGGGAAAAACATAAACCCCTTCATATTCGTCTTTGAAGCTGGCCAGCCACCAGTGAGAAAAAGAAACGAACTGTATAGTCAGTGTTCTAGATTTAACAGGCTGAAATGTCTGCTTATTGATCAGTCTAAAGCCAATGCTAGTATATACATTGTAACTCATATAAAGGTAAAGACGGAGCACTTTGTTTTCTGTTGATGCTGTGAGCAGCCATTTTAATTTGACATCACGTGTTGAAGTCATGTGGAGACCCAATTTTCCTAGTAGGGATTCTGAGTTGAGGGAGTGTTTTCTTTGGGGTTTTCTAGTCTTCACTGTAATGCCTGTTGCAATTTACTTTAAATAAAACACACCAAATACACATAGAATTGCTTATAGACTGTAAAGGGGGTGAAAACTTTTGCACTCAGTTACGTCTTCATTAATTGTAGCAGTTGTCATCTCTGCTTAGATGCCTGATACAAAGTGATGGTGTTGCTGGTGTGTGTGTGTGTGTGTTTGTAGGACGGCACAGTGATTATCCACACAGTGAGGAGAGGACAGTTCCTGCACTCGCTGCGTCCCCCGTGTGAGAGCTCTCTGCCTGTGTGTGTCTCTCACCTGGCCATGTCCTGGGAAGGCCACGTGGTGGTCCATACCTGTGTGGAGGGCAAGGCCACGCTGAAGGTCTCACACACATATATATACACACACACATATACACACTCACACACGTTGAGAATTTCATCTAGAGTTGGCTTTTTTGCTTTTAATGTACACCTGACTGCTGAGAATTTGAATTTCAATTTTGCATTTCTGATTTGAATTTCAAGTGATGATGTCATAGTGGGTGTTACACCAACTGACCAGTGAGCAACTTTGTGTAAAGTCACTCTCAGTGGAAATGTACAGTACCGTGCAGACGTCTTAGGCACCCTGTTTTTTTTAGTACAAACTTTGTTATAGATTTTTATTTGATGACTTCTACATTATCAAGTCAGCATAAAAACATGTTATATTTCTAAACATTAGTTTTCCAGCACAGAATTAAATGTTACAGAAAAATGTTTGTATGTCAGTAAAGAAAGCAGCATATTACTGAAGAGACACTTTTCAGACAAAAAAACATAATGAAGGCTGCTGGGTTTCGCTGCAAAAATAAGAAGCGAGTGCGACAGTCAACGTCTCCAGAAGAGCTGTGGCTGCTTCTGCAAGATGCTCAGTAACACTTACAGCTCATTTCCTTATAAAACTGCACACATTTAATTTTGTCCTGAGTGAGGCAATAAAATACATGATTAGAGGACTCGCAAAGAGTTTTCATGTGTGGGTGAAACGAAACCTTTAATAAAACAAGTATAAATTTCTCAGGGTGGAGCAGTGTGAGTGTCTACAAGATATGCAACGTTGCAGTGCTGTGTGTGTGAGCTGTGAAGCAACACCTCTGTTGGTTTGAGTGCATCATGGGACTGATGCTGTTGTTTCCTGGTTGTCTGTGACTCTTGGCTGTGCTGATGTTCAGGATAAGAACACGCTGCACCTGTACTCAGTGAACGGGAAGCACCTGTGCAGCGAGCCTCTGAAGGAGCAGGTGACGGATGTGTGTGTGTCGGGAGAGTTCATCATCACGGGCAGCGAGCAGGGCTTTCTCTCCGTCAGAGACCTGTACAGGTACAACTTTTCTATTCTCTTCTGTTCTCTTCCTCCTCTCCTCTCTTTGTCTTATTTCTTCTCGTCTCTCATCCTTACATCTCTTTTCTTCTGTTCTTTTTCTTTGCTCTTCCTGTCTCTTCCCATCTCTTCTCCTCACCTTGTCTCTTCTCTTTTTCTTGTCTTTTCTTTTCTCATCTCTCAGCTCTTGTTCTCTTCTCTTCTCTCCTCTTGTATAAACCACCATGTATGTTTCTTAAATGTTTGTCTAGACTGTGCATTCTGACCAAAATGTTGTTTCTCATGGTTGCCATGACAGCCTGGCGCTGTGTGTGTGTCCTGTGGCGATGCGTGTGCCGATCCGGTGTGTGTCGGTGACGAAGGAGCAGTCTCACGTGCTTCTGGGGCTGCAGGACGGAAAACTGATCGTGGTGGGAGTGGGCAGACCAGCTGAGGTAACACACACACACACACACACACACACACACACACACACACACCCGACCATCAGCACTGCTTCACACTCTCTGAAACACTCTCAGTGAGAGAGAAAGGCAATAACATTCTTGTGTTTGCACCTCATTAAAACAGATGTAAATGTAACAAAGCTGATCCAGTCAGAATGATATCCACATGACTCATCTCTTTTTATTCCTTTCTTTTAATTCACCTTCTTTCTTTTCACTTCTGTCCTCTCATTCCTTTTTCATACTTTCTCCTCCCTGCTGCTGTTGCTTTATTTTCTTCTGTTTCATGCTTGATTCCTTTTCTCCTTTACTCTTTTCCTTTTTCTCATCTCCTGTCTTTATTGTGATCTCCTCATTCTCTATTCTTTCTTTCCTGACTGTTTTCTTCTATCCATCTCTCCTCCCTATTCGCTTCTTCTCTTCCTTTCCTCTCCTATTTTTTTTAAAAATCAACTTCTACTGCTCATCTTCTTTCTCTTCCTCTCCTCTTTTTTTTCTTCCTCTTCTTTCTCTCACTCCTTGTCCTCTGCTCATCTTCTATCTCTTCCTTCTTCCTATTCGTCTCCGTCTCATCCCTGACTTCCTCTATCTATCCTTTTCATTCTTTCTGCTTTTTCTCTTTTTCCTTCTCTGCTTTGTTCCTCTTCTTCTCTGCTTTCTTTTCTTCCTCTTCCACTGGTCATCTTCCTCGTCTTCTTCCTGTTTCTCTTTTTTTATTCTCCTCCTACTCCTCTCCCTCTGCCTATTTCTTGTCCTCTGGTTCCCCTTCCTATCCTGTTCAACATTTTGTACTCTTTCTCTCTTTTTCATCCTCTGCTTTCTTCTTCTTCCTCTTCTCTATCTGTTCTTCTGATCATTTTCTTCCTCTTCCTCTCTTCCTCCTATTCCTCTCCTCATCCTCTGCTTCTTTCTCTTGATTTCCTCTCCCTCTTCCTATTTGTTCTCATCCCCTGCTTCCTCTTTCTGTCCTGCTCTCTCTCTCTCTCACAGATGCGTTCGGGTCAGATCACGCGGAAGCTCTGGGGCTCCAGCAGACGCATGACTCAGATTTCATCCGGAGAGACGGAGTATCCTACTGAGGAGCAGATCTGACCCGCCCACTGCCCCGCCATTCACCAATCAGGATGGAGCGAGGAAGGAAGTGTAGTGCGTACTGTTGTATCCGGTGTGTTGTACAGGTAGACGAGTGTGTCGGACTAGCGCGGGCGCTGATGTCCAGCTGAGTGTATCGGATTCCATTACTACCCCAATCAGATCATCACACACACACACACACCAGTCACGGCACTACAACACTGGTTTGTCTGAGTGTGTGTGTGTGTGTGTGTGTGGTAAATATTTCATTTGTTTCAGTGGCCTTGTTATATCTTTTTGCCTTTTATTTCTTAACACACACACACACACCCATAGGAAGGCTGATTACTGTGTGTAAGCGTTTGTGTGTGTATATGTGTGTGTGTGAGACTGTCTGAATGTGTTTGATTTGTTACTTGAATTCTCAATTATTTATTTAAATGAAGGGGAATCAGTGATTTTTAACTCTACACTACAATGATGAAGGGCTTCAGTAGTCATAACTCTAATCAGAAAAGCAATACAACTCCCCCTACAAAAGACTTCTAATGGTACATTCCACCCTGTAATGCAGCGACTGACCAATCGTCCGAGTCTTCCCGTGATACAGCATGAGAACTGCCACGTACACGCTGTACGCTCTGGGGAGAGGCACTGTCGCTGCCCTCGTCCTCTTTATTCCAGTCTGAAGCCATGCACTCTGCATTTGTTTACTATGCAGGATAGCGTACTTACACACAACTCAGTTACTGAACTTCTTTTAAATCTTGTGCGTTCTTGTGCATGCGTGTGTGTGTGTGATTTGTAGGATTTGTGATTTTTTCTTTGTGGAGATTTCCTCTTCCTTAACTGAAGGATTGAGCTTAATTATAAGTAGCAATGTTAAGATATAGAGACACACCGATTCTTTTTTTTTTTTTTTTTTTGTCCTCACACTCGCTTTTTGCATGTGCGAAAATTTACGTTCAGTTTAACGCGATTTGTCATGATCAGCTTTTCCAGGCTTGTCTTAAACCAGACGTCAGCGCAATACTTCTCAGTGAAATATTCAGGACAATATTCACACACATCACCGGGTCGAAATGTTTTGAATAATTGGAGTTTTTTAAAAACGTTTTTTAATGTTGCAGTTTTTACCACAACGCTGTTGAATTCTCTAATGTGATTGGTTGGAAGGTGTAATACTTGATGGTTTCTATAGTAGCAAGTTATGCAGGGACTTGTACAGTGGACAGTGGGCGCTTCACGTAATTGAAGTCTAATATCAAACGGATTAACGTATGTGTTATTTAACAAAGGAAACTGTATAGTCGTTAATATAGTAAAGTTTGCTGTAAGGGGATGTGTAAGATTTCTGGAAGGAGTCTCCAGTGTCAGTGCTTTGTAACAGTACGTTTATGCGATTTACGTTTACTCGTTAACATGACAAGTTGTCGCACTAACTTAAAAAAAAAAAAAAGAACAACAACAACAAAAAAAAAAAACGAGAGGCTGATGAGGGAAGGACTGTTTATTTCTGCTATATCGTAAGTGATAACAGGCGCGTTCTGCAACATTAAGTGTAACTGTAAATGGATAAAAAGTACGACGTGGTGTTCTTTAATAGATAAAACATTGTATTCACTGGTAAATTGTGTGAAATAAAACACTTCAGTTGTGTTGTTATAGGGAAAATGTTGATTATTCTCCAGGTACAGCACGACCCCAAGCGTTATATTTTTTAATCATTGGCCTTTTCCAGATCCATCCAGATATTTTTCCCCCATTAAAATAAAACCTCAAACATTTCTCAGTTCACTTAGACCTCATTCTTTACTTAAATTTAGACTTAGACTTAATGTGAACAAATTTTTTTCAAGTTGAACAATAAATAAATCTAATTAATACGGTGTGTTCAAAAGATTTTGACTGGCAGTGTGTATAAATATTGCTAATAGACTCTATACATATATTTATACACGTTCTCGAGCAGTGGGTGATATTGCGTTAATACTGATACCATGGAAAATGATCCCACAATGCACTTTTCTATCACACACATGAACACACAAGTATCACACACATTGTTAGTATTTCTCTAACACCAGCCGCCTCCACTGTCTCTCACAGTCTACAGACTGCAGTCTACATTTTTAAACAAAGAACAACTTATTTTTGTAGGAATTATAATATTGTAGTTTTTTTAACACTGGCTGTGGCAGACACATTTCTAATAAAACAGGTTTCTTGCGCAGGTCTTAAAGTTGAAAAATTAAAGGTAGTCATTTGCAAACCTGGGAAAGTCTAACATTTTTTTTTTTAGAAACATTT
The DNA here is from genome assembly GCA_037576675.1 of Pangasius sanitwongsei. Classification (NCBI taxonomy): domain Eukaryota; kingdom Metazoa; phylum Chordata; class Actinopteri; order Siluriformes; family Pangasiidae; genus Pangasius; species Pangasius sanitwongsei. The sequence goes on along the minus strand of CM075004.1, from coordinate 25,115,439 downwards.
GGGAAAACTTTTTGGAAAAATTGGATAAATTTAACAAATCAGCACTCGAATGAAGGTTTGCAATCTCTCTAATGCACTTCATATTTCATTCTCTTTATGTGGTACACTTCATGACATTTTTCTCTTTATTAACCCTTTCACGCATAAATTCCTAAAACATAAAAACATATCCAAAAGCTTAGGTATTTTTTTTATTACTTAAAATTGCACGTCATTTGACTTTTAATGGGTTAGTAAATGGATTGTCCATGGGTACGACTATCAGAAATAAATAAATAATAATAATAAAAAAAAGTGTTTATAAACAAAATTGTTGACCAAAATTGTAGAAAATATCATTTTTGAGCGAAACATAAGAATATAATATAAAAAAAGGATGCAGTTAAGGACTGTTGCATGATGCATCTGATTTCATTTTTAATTATCTTTAATTAAAAAAAACAGTCTGGTTTTAAAAATACGAATGTGTTCACTGGAGTCTGAAACAAAAAAAAATTGTATTTAATTTGGGATTTTGTGCAGAAAGTTTGTAAAGGCAAAAAAAATTGCGAAAATGATTTATGTTCAGTTATGACAGAAACCTCGGACACTAGCAATTAAAAAATAAATAATTTTTTAAGACAATTTCATAACATTTTTCATTTGTTCTTTAAAGTGATTTGGAGGTGTTATATTTTCCTAAGAACAGCCTGTACATACGGGAAACCAAACACACCCAACTTGTGGAACTTTTAAACAGTTCATCTGGAAAAGGATATTTTTTTCAAGAGAAAAGACTAAGATCTCTTTAACTCTAAATATATTTTGTATCATGAAGGAACTTCTGTCATGTCTATATCACATGGCATTTTTGCCGACTCATCCAGCCTTAATGTTTACACACTGTATAAATAATATACATTAAATATTTCAGATCTTAGCCCTCACGTATCTTCCATATCATGTATTTTGGATGTTAAAACTTGGCCGTGTTTTTTCAGTCTGCGTTACACGTGGCGTGTTGATGTGATTATTTTGGATCAGTGTGTCTCTAGTCTCTTTCATCAGATCCTGTTAAATGCCAAATCCTCTAGTGATGATGTCAGTGAGGGCGTGATGCCGTGTGCTTCCTGTGTAATTCGGTAATATCATGCTTACCCTGGGTTAAAATAGGATGTGTCCCAAACGCTATACTTCATCCCTAGATAGTGCTGTGACATAGTACTAATGCACATCGTCCCACACCACATGATCTTCTGAGTTGTCCTGAAGCCCATATTCATAAATCATTATAACTGTGCTTATAAATGTACGCTGGTTATAATTCCTTTTGGTAGCCCTTTCTGTGAAGATCATATGTCTAATAAACCATGAACACATATCATGTTATAATGCCTTCATAAGGAATTATACACATTGTTTAATTATTTATTACGATGCTTTACACTTTATAGTGTACTTTATCTTTATCATGCATTATAAATCGATAACATGATGCATTATAAGTAGCATTCATAATGTGTTTAAATCACTAAGCCCCACTTTGCATAGTGCATTATGAGAATTATGATGATGATATAATGTGTTATAAGTGTTACTTATAACAATTCATAAAGGCATTATAAGCAGTGCTACAAAATGTAACGACGTCTCATAAATAATTAAACTGATGTGTATAATATTTTACAAATGCAATATAACATGTTATGAATGTATGGCCTTCATAGAAAGTGCTCCTGTGTTCTTTCTTTTACACTTTAATAATGCCTCATAACGCGCCAGTAATGTCCTTGATAATGTACAGTAGAATCATAAGTTATATCCGTTTATTATAACACCATGTTGTGTGTTCTGTACAACATTTATCATTAATAATGGCCTGTGTATAAATACAAATATATATTTAATATTTATTAAAAGTTATAAAGTCTTTATGAACATTTAAAATATCACAGTGCTTTTAGTAAACTTAAATGATTCATAATTATATTTAACATGTAAAACTCTAATTATTTATGTATACTAGTTATTTATTTCCCCCTTTTTTTGTGTGTGGAGATTTCTGATTAATTACAAAATGATGAGGACACACACACACACACACACACACACACACACACACACATATATGCACTTAACCTAGGAGGGACAGGAAGTGATCGCGTGTGCGTGCGTGTGCGTGCGTGCGTGTGTGCGTGTGTGCGTGCGTGTGTGTGTGTGTGCGTGCGTGTGTGTGTGTGTGTGTGTGCGCGTGCGCGTGTGTGTGCGTGTGTGTGCGTGCGTGCGTGCGTGTGTGTGTGTGTGCGCGCGTGCGTGTGTGTGTGTGTGCGCGCGCTTGTCCACCTCATAATTTTTCATAATTTTTTGTGGTGTTTTGTCAGATTGCTATTAACCTTTAATTACTTTAAAGATATACTTTTTTTTAAAGATATTACTTTAATTATAATGTATATCTATAATCTATTTATAATTGCTAATAAATATTATAGTTGCTTTATATTTATATAATTTTTTTATATTTATTCACAGGTCATTATTAGTTATAAAGGTTGCCCAGGACACCACATGGTGTTAGATGTACAGTATAATGAATAAATAATGCTAATTTCATTACAAATTTTATTTATTGATCTATTTATTTCTGTATTTATTTATAGCACATTGTACCACAGCAGTTGATTCAGAAGGTGTTGATGAATTCTCTGTAACAGCGTGGCTCTGAAAGTGGTTCTGCTTGTGACATAAATGACAGGTTTATATTAATACATTGTCGTTTCTAGTTTTCTGTAAGATGTTTATCTAACGTTTATGGAAGGAGTCTCCAGTGTCAGTGCTTTGTAACAGTCAGAGGAGTTTGTGCTTTTCGGTTTCTCAGTAACGGGACAAGCTGCAGTGTTTTGTTTGTTTGTTTGTTTTGTCTTCAGGAGAGGGGGAAAAGAGAGGCTGGTGAGGGAGCGACTGTTTATAGCTGTTATAATGTAAATGATGACAGTAACTAATATGTCTCGTAGACATTCCACAACATTAAAAGTAACTATAAACAGTTAAAAAATGTAACCTGTCATTCATTAATATATTATAAATCATAACTGTTGACAAATTGCTGTGGTATAAGAGGAATAAAACACTTACAGGAAAATAATCCACTTAGGGGTTGGTAACTGTAACTTCATTCCACTACACTGTCATCTTTGATTATTTTTGTATAACAGCACGACCCTTACTTTTTACTTATGAGCCATTATTAGAGTTTATAAAAATGAATTATTATCAACTTAAACAGAATTATTAATGATTTATAAGTATGGGCTTCTGAAAAATATGTATGCAGTGTGTTACGAGCACAGTAGCTTTTGGGACACAGCCCTTGGGTGTTTTTTTGTTTTTATTTATTTATTTTGTTCTTTATTGTGCTCAGTTGAAGTGCTTCCTGTTTCTGTATTCGAGCTGCAAACGGAGATAAAGCTAATAAACACTAAGACCAGTCATCGTAAGCAACTTTTTAGACACCTCTTTTTTAAACAGTGAATGTTCTTATTACACTTGAGAGTCTTTTGGATGTTTTTGATGTCGTTGTTGTTTATTAGCTTTTAACTTCTTGAAAATTCCTTTCCTATGTTCTGAAAATTGAGTGCCTTTTTAATTCCCAGGCTTCCTCTCATGATTTAGAGCCATGACCTGCTTATGACCTTTCACCTCCAGCAGCATTCCACAAAGTAAAGAAAAAAAAGGAAAAAAAAATCTAGTCATATCAGACCTGTGATTTAACATCACCAATGGATATGTGTGTGTATATCTGTGCTTATATTTATATATATATATATATATATATATATACTGTATGTACAGCATGATTATTATTTTCGTCTGAATTGTAAGTTTTTTTGCACTTTCCAGGTACAACCAGTTGTGAGAGATGATTTTGAAATAAATGTCTCCCTGATCTGTACAGATTAAAAAGATGCTTTGTATGCACACTCAGAAAATGATTATTAAAGTTGTGTTGAAAGTCGATCACGTCATGTGTGTGTGTCTTGTGTGTGCTGGGTTTCAACTTCTAGCTTATGATGTCATTATGGGTTTTCCAGCAGCCGACCAATCAGGCGCTTGGCTTCAACTCGCTCTCATGAGAAATACACACTCGTTAGAATACTAACAAACACTCATTGTAATCACACACAATTAAAATATATTTATTCCTTCAGAGCCATGTTTGTGTTAATGTTCAAAATGTAAAGGAAAGTTCTGGCCTAAAACAAATATGTGTATATAGAAATATTTGTAACATGCCTGTTGATTCTGGTGCCAAACTGTTGATTGGTGCTGGTTTAATAATAGAAAATTGTTTCTTAACAGAAAATTATCACTGAAAAAAATGTCAGTGACGTTTATAAGTGACAGCGATCAGGTGTTGCTGTTACCTCTTAAAAACAAAAGAGTAAGAGTTTCTTTTCTCACTCACTATTTTCCATATCATATTAATGAGAAACCCAGTATAGAATTAGTGGAAATGTTGAAGCAGTCACTGGACTCGAAGTCCCAGAATGCAGTGCAACAATAAGCCACAGTTGCACTGAGTTGTGGTTTGGCTCTTTAGCGATCTACAAGAGCGATCTTTCAACAGTATTAGCACAAAAGTTGAAGCTGATTCGTCTGCCTAAAAGGTAAAGGCTCTGTCACATCACTCTCTTTAGGTAGTGTTTGCAAAATCACACTGCACCACTATGAGCAGTTAGTCGAGTGGCATTGTGGGTAATGTAGGGAGGTGTTAACCAAAGTGAAAGTAGACCAACATGTCACAAATAGTGACGCTGACTGAAGCCCAGGCCTCCTCACTCGACATCAGTGCCTGACCTCACTAATTATCTTGTAGCTCAATGAGCACAAATCCCCACAGCCATGCTCCAATATCTAGTAGAAAGCCTTCCCAGAAGAGTGGAGGCTATTATAACAGCAAAGGGGGACTAAATCTGGAATGGGATGTTCAACAAGCACATATCAGTGAGATGGTCAGGTGTCCACAAACTTTTGGCCATATAGTATATCTATCTATGAATGAATGAATGAATGATTGACAAAAGCCCGCAGATCGCCCTCTAGCGGCTATCCACGTTGGCTCGTGTTCTCGCGATATCTTCCAACGAGAGTAAGCGGGGTGCCTATTCTCGCGATATTTCACAACGTGAGTAAACAGTCGCCATTTGTACAAACTGGGGAAAGAGAGGAAAAGCTGAGAAAAGTATTGGGAATATTTTCCTAGACGTTTCCTTGCAAAATTGTCAGATCTAACTTCTGATCGGGGTAAATGTAATTCTGAATTATCCTGCTGTGTCCGCCTGCCCTGCTGTTAAAATCACATGTTTGGAGTAATCAGTGAAAACTGCGCGTAGTTTGGGGGCCGGGTAGCTTTAGCATTAGCATCCCTGGGCCTGGTGTGTTGTTAGCTTAGCACTTTTTCACCTCCAGCACTTTAGCTGAGCTGTTTGGGTTTTTCTTTTTGTTTTATTGTTTTTTTTTCTGAAAAATGATCATTGAAAACCTCGATGCCTTGAAGACGTGGCTCTCCAAAACCCTCGAACCAATGTAAGTGGATGAGTTAGCCTGTTAGCCTAGCATAGCACTGTTTTAGTTCGGTCTAACGTGTTAGCCAGTTAGCATTGTGAAGCTATGTTGCGCTGGCTGCAAGCTAGCTACGAGTTTATAAGTCAATGTTTTTCATCATTGAAAGCCAGAGAGCTGTTCAGCAGCGCCGTGTTTCTGTTTGACTGGCTGCGGCAGTGAGCTCGGGCTTGTCTGAAGTGACAAATTCAACTGCTGGGAAGAAATAAAGACAGTTTCCGATTAAAAATCCTGCAATAATCTCTGCACAGTGCTGTCATTTCAGCATGAAGCTACGGGCAACAGTGAAGAAATAATAATAAAGAGAACAGCTCTGTCCAAAACGGACGAATAAATATATTTTATTCAGTGCAAGATTTGTCAGAAATAAACATTTTAGGAAGTAGGTAGATAGATATTGGCAGAAATTAAGCATTAAGAGAGAGAGAGGGATTATTTTCTAAAATTAAAAACATCTTTTTTGTTTAACAACTTCTATAATAAAATGATTAACATGATTTCCACCCTTTGGAAGTGTTACATAAATGTAAAAAATATATTTAAAAATTATCTACTTAAATAAATATAAATACTTTTTATTTTATTCAATGCAAGATTTGTTTAAAAAAATTAAAGTGCTTCCTTAAGCAGTGATTCGGAATGAGAATGGCCTGAATAAAAGTGGAAGTGTTTAAATTATTTTACTTTTAATAAGTATCACTTCCAAAACATAAGAAGTGTTTATTTTACTCAGAGTAAAGTTTGCCAAGTAAACATAGCAATTTTAAAAAGTATTTTTTTCAGTGAATAATTAAATTAAAATCTTGACCCTCTTATTGTGAAGTTCTTAATCTTAAGATTTCACTCAAATGAAGTTATGAGAAACGGTAAAATATATTTTCTAACCTTTATTCAGTGCTAGATTTGTCAAAAATAAAAGTGCAGCTTTATAAAATACTTTCTTGTTTTTCCTTTAAGTACAGTTCAGTGTAGAGATCTTTTACAACTTATTATTAAAATTACACATATATGCCAAATTCACAGAATCATTAGACAATCAAAGTATAATAAATAATATTTATATCATATTATGAAGCTTTATTTTCACATGTGCTATTTGGCCTTTTTTTTCCCTTTTCTTTAACACACTGGCTGGTTTGCCATGCGGTGTGCAGATGTGATGCTGACCCGTCTGCGCTCGCTAAATACGTGGTGGCCTTGGTGAAGAAGGACAAGTCGGAGAAGGAGCTGAGAGCACTATGCATAGACCAGTTGGATGTATTCCTCCAGAAGGGTGAGAATCTTTCCTCAGGTTTCTGTGCAGCAAAACATGAGTGATTGCTGTAAACTCCTGAGTAACCTCTGTGACCGCTGTTGTGTTTGCGCAGAGACTCAGACATTTGTGGATAAACTTTTTGAATCTGTGAACACAAAGAGCTACCTACCTCAGGCTGAGACGCTGAGCTCCACAGGCAGGCCCGAGAGCCACACACGCTCCGACAAAGACGAGCAGAAGAAAGAGGAGGTGAGAGAGGTGTATATGTGCATGTGTGTGTGTGCGCAAGCGCGTGTGCGAGAGGTTTACCGTTTTGTGTTCTTGTAGCAGCTGAGTCGGGATGATGAACGAGAGAAGAAGTTCTCCAGGAGAGTGAACCACAGCCCACAGTCCAGCTCGCGTTACAGCCGAGACAGCAGGTAAACACAAACTGGTTTTAAATAATAATCACAGTTATAATTAATATAAATTATAATCAATGTAAATCGCTTTTAAAACTTCAGTGACTCTAAAATTGCTGGTTGGTCATCCGTTTCACAGGAGGAGTGATGAGCGTAAGAAAGATGATCGGTCCAGAAAGCGAGAGTACGAGCGTCCTCCGCCCAGACGTGACTCGTATCGTGAACGCTACAACCGGCGCAGGGGGCGGAGCTACAGCCGGAGCCGGAGTCGCAGCTGGAGCAAAGACAGAGTGCGCGACCGCGACCGTGAAAGAGAGCGTGAGCGAGACCGAGAGCGCGAGAGAGAGCGGGAGCGCAGCAGGACACGCTCTCGCAGCCGCTCCAGGTCTAGGAGTCGAGGTTGGCACACACACACACACACACACACACACACACTACTGCTGGCTTATTATATTCATAATGATACGACTGACTAAAGCAGAGGCCACGCCTCCTTCACTGGAACAGTCTGAAGCAGAGGCCACGCCTCCTTCACTGGAACAGTCTGAAGCAGAGGCCACGCCTCCTTCACTGGAACAATCTGAAGCAGAGGCCACGCCTCCTTCACTGGAACAATCTGAAGCAGAGGCCACGCCTCCTTCATTGGAACAGTCAGAAGCAGAGGCCACGCCTCCTTCTAAGATGCCCTTCATTTAAATTGATCTCATATGCATGAGAGGACATTTTGATCAGTTTAATTCAGTTTTAATCAGTCTTTATTAGGGAACCAAGCACCAAAGGTGTCTAGGCACACTATTGTTATTCTGTTTTCTTCTTCTTCTGGCTAGGGTGTCTATGGCCCATAGAACCGTCTGGTAAAAAGTTGTGAAATTTAGCACACTGATTGAGGAGGGTCTAAGGAACATTCTGACCACATTTGGGCAAAGTGCTGCCAACGCTCTAGCGCCACCATCGGGTCAACTTTGGGCCTAATTTGGAAGTACATTTATGGTCATAACATTTGAACCATGTGTCCAAAATTTAAAAGCCATTTTGGATTTTGTCAGAAACTGTTTTTTCACTAGTCCTCTTATGAATTTTGTCCAATCCCCACCAAGTTTGGCATACATCTTATTCCGACCAACATGGACAAAAGTTATCAAAAGAATATTGATATTCCCAACGGTTTGCCCATAATGCGCCATCAAATCTGATGGCAAAGCCGCCAAACAGGAAGTGAGGCTGTATCTTGGCAGCGACCTTGCACACTGACACAAATCTTGGTGTTCATTTTTAGGACCATGACCTGAGGTTATACAACAAATTTTGTGACCGCGCCACTTGCTGGTCAAAAGTTACAATAACATGCCCAAAACATTTCCATTGCCATTTTTGCTGCTCTTGCTCCAAATTTTGCCCAGTCTTCACCAAATTTTGTGAATTTCTCACATCGTATTGAGGCCTGTCTAAACTTGCACAAAGTGGACGATAAAGGCCCAGACTGAAAAAAATATAAATGCCCTAAATGTTTTTAACTGCAAGAAGAAAAGCATTTTTAAGTCAGTGCAGCAGCAATCATGACCACCGGTAAAGGAGCAACAGACAGCTCCACAGGTCACAGCACCTCTGCTGCCCATTTATTCATCTAGACCTTTCCTCCTACAGTTAGAGTATTCCACCACTGTCCGTGGTCAAAACATACACATCAGGAGTGAGACTACAAATCTTAGAACGTTAGAAAGTCTGCTTTCCTGTGATTGCTTAGGCAACAATTGTAGTGCGTCTGTGAATGTGTGGCTCACTGAGTGTGGGTGCTTGGCTCCCGAAAATGCTGCTTGCAGCTTTAATTTTTATTTTTATTCTTCAGAGAGGGAGTCTGGAAAACCAAAGTATGACCATGAGCGGCCAGAGGGCGGAGCGACTGAGGCCTACGTACCCCCACCCCTCGCCTCTGCTCCTAGCTCCTCCCATTTCCCTGTACCCGCCCTCAGCAGCACCATCACCGTCATCGCTCCCACTCACCATGGCAACAGCACCACGGAGAGCTGGTCTGAATTCCACCAAGACCACGGCCCGTATGGCAGAGTGCCTCCGCCCCCTTCACGCAAGCGCTGTCGTGACTATGACGGTAAGGAGGAGGGAGGAGTATCTGGGTCTGAGATATCAGTCAAATTGTGTTAATTATGTATGCAACATGTATGCAAACGGACTTACATGACCATTAAAACAATTCAGTACCTCTTTATTGCTTCAAAACTTTCCTTGTCAAAAAGTAACAGATATTTATTTGGACACATTATTTCACCATCATAAATATTTTAATTAATGAAGGGACATATTAAGTTTAGGCAACAATTCTTCTGTAATTTCTTACATTAGTGTTTACAAATGACCATTTAGGTATGTTTTTATATATATTATATATATATATAATTTTTTAATTTGATGTTTTCATTTATCATAACTGTTTTTTTTCTCCTCACACAGAGAAAGGTTTCTGTATGCGAGGTGATATGTGTCCATTTGACCATGGCAGTGATCCGGTGGTGGTGGAGGATGTCAACCTTCCTAGCATCCTCCCCTTCCCGCCTGCGCCGCTTCCTGTCGGGGATGGTCCGCCCCCTCCTGGTCTGCCGCCGCCTCCCGGTCTACTCCCACCTCCACCGGTTAACCTCCGGCCCCCTGTGGCACCAGGCAGCCTCCCACCTGTCGCAGGTACCGTTGTTTCACCCAACACTTCAAATAGTGTCAGAATACCATCAACTACAGCACTGTGTGTGAGGATTTAAGCGCTTTAGTGACCTACCTGAACCTTAAGGAGCCACAATAAAGCTTTATTTTATGTATGTGTGTGTTGTGCAGTTCCTCCTCCGCCTCTCCCAGCACTGGATGCTCCTCCAAACCCCATGACCAGCTCCGTCCCCTCCATCGTCTCCACGTCTCGTCCTCTACTCCCTCAGCCTCCGCTTCACCTGGTCACTTCAGGCATCCGACCCCCGCTCGCACAGCCACCGCCGCCCCTCTTCACCTCGGGTAATCACTCTAACCTCGGTGCTTTTGTGAATAAACTATAAAACGTTCACACAGTCAGATCTTAAAAAACATGATGTAGTCTTACTTGTAGCTTTTTTTAGCTAGAGCATGGTTTCCCTGGTGAGGGACTTTCATGTCAGTTGCAGTGTGAGTGTCTTAATTAATAAACAAATCTACTGTTGGTTATCAAAATGAAAGAGCAAGAAAAGATTAATCAAAATATACATAGACATTAAAATTGAAACATGACAGAGAATATATAAATATTAAAGCTCAGTTAGAAAGAATGAGCAGCATATTGGTACTGAATGTTGAATTCTCACTGATAAAATGGGTAAATAATGAGCATGCGAGTCTGAGAGTCATGGACTCACTGTGGTAGGGGATTCCCACTGCATGATGGACATTGTCTTCTAAGGATCCTGTTTTTTTGGTTTTGTTATTTATAGATTCATTTGAACCGGATGTGTATAACCCCGAAGCTCCTAGTCTAAACTCTCGCCCTGCGTATAGACCCCGGGTCAACGTGCAGAGACCGAACCTCATTGGCCTCACTATGGGGGAGGTGGATCTTCCTCCACGAGGTAAAGTGCTGTATATGGCATGTAACAGTGCTCTCCATATGTAACAATATTCCTGTTATGAATAAGGAATAAAACACTCCGTTATAGGACAATAAACAATGACAGCGTGGTGTGATGAAGCGCACTTACCGCTGCCAGTTGATTGTATTACTGTTGAAGTTGATTCTTTTTCAATAACAGCACATCCTGAAGTGTTTTATTCCTCTTCTACCACAGTAATTTGTCAATGGTAACATTTTTTTATTTATTAAATGACAATAAATAAATTGCAATAAATTTGTAATTGTTCCAGACTTCACAGATACAAATAACAATGTTTATCATTCAGGAATTCATTAATTGTGTGCGTTCATGAATGAACCTGTATTAGGAAAAAGTTTGAAATGAAACGTGGCCAAACATATTGTGAATATTTGGTTTTGTTCCGTGTGATCTCCACAGATAAAATGTTGAACAGCAACACTGCACGGATCGTTTTGGATTCAGACTCCAGGAAGAGAGGGGTGGGGCATCATGATGGCGGCCCTCCTTCTAAAAAACCTTGGTTTGATAAGTAAGTAATAACAAATAAGATTGATAAGTTTTATCCCATATATATATGTTTTTATCCATCCCTCCATTCCCTCTTTCTAACAATGCCATTTTTGTGTTACTCTGAGATTGCTGATTTTTTCTTTACCGCGTATTTATTTACTTACTTGCTTTTTTTTCCCCCCTCCCCCCCTCTCCACAGGTCAAACTTCAACAAGCCCAACCATCATGGCTACCATAAGAAAGTGCCGCTGCCTCTGCCAAACACTAAGCTGGCCATCCGGCAGATACCACCTGACCTGAACAACATCAGCAAACTCAACGAGCACTTCAGCAAATTTGGGAAAATTGTCAACCTGCAGGTGAGCTGTGTCTCATGATATATCACTTTGTTTTGCTACATTAGCTCTGTGCAGCTCTGTTAGTGAGTAGTGTCTAGGTAGGCAACATAAATAGTCAGGTTTATGCTTTGAGGTGAAGTCTTTTTTTTTTTAATTATTTGAACATTTTATCTATTTTAACTTATTTATGCTTATTTAATTGTAATTTCAAGTTTTTCTTTTGCAATTCTATTTTAACATTATTGTTTTTAATTTGTTTAATTCAGTTTATTTTAACATGGAGATGATTGGTTGCAGATATATCATAGTGTTGTCAGTGTGGTAATTATTAAGGAATACAATGCAAACAGTGTAAGTAGCGAAACCAGTGACATTCAAATTACTGTAAGAAGTTATAAGTATAGGTGTACTGTGTGTATTGTGGTATTATGATCATCATTTTGATGAAACTGTTTCTTGATGTAACTGGGGAAACACTGATTAGTTATTTGTGTGTGTGTGTGTGTGTGTGTGTAGGTTGCCTATAACAATGACCCTGAGAGTGCTCTGATCCAGTTCGAGTCTCCAGAGGAAGCGAAGCGCGCTATTCAGAGCACTGAGGCTGTCCTCAACAACCGATTCATCAAAGTGCACTGGCACAGAGATGACGGGCCGCCTGGCACACAAACACACACCCCGCTCAACGTGGTATATACACACACACACACACACACACACACACACACACACACCACTACCACCACCATTCTACATATGCTGTACTCATGCACACATACAGTCAGATATACAGAATCTCTGCATGATGTTTGTATTTGCGTTATTAGGACTTGAATGTAAATCTTGGTCATGTGATTCACATACACTCAAGCATGTTTGTGCATTCCAAAGAACATTAAAATATGAAAAGTATTTCAGGAGTCTGTCAGCGAAGATGTATATGGTATCTGAAGTTTGCTCTTTTGTTTTCTGCACAGGCTTTAGCATCAACATCACTGATTTTGAGTGTAAAATGTGTTTTTTTTTTTTTTCCTGTTGTATCAGAGTGTGCAGCAGCCTGAAGCCACCAGTCTGAAGCAGTCGGTTAAAGATCGTCTCGGTCCTCTGCCCTCTAACAGCACAGAGCCACTGCAGGACGCCACGCCTCCGTCACAGGTTGCAGCATTGTATTTGTAAATTGTAACACATTTCTGTGCTAGATAATTCACGTCTGTTTAATTTTGTTTGTGTGTGTTTCCAGTCTTCACAGAGCGCCGCCCGATCGTCGGTGAAGGAGCGGCTGGGTTTCTCTAAACCAGCGTCGGCTGAAGGAAAGGTGCTCCATCGTCATCTCTCGTTATCACTCTGATGTGTACTGTTTTTGTCCTTGAGACAGACTGAACACTTTGCTTCATCTCTGCAGGTCTTCTCCACCTCCACTGGACTCACGAAGACGTTTTATAACCCAGCTGCCATGAAGCCAGGCCAAAAGGGTGTGATGACAGGGACAGCTGCCAGCTCTGAGGATGCACTGAAGAAGAAGCAGGTTAGTCATGAGGAATAAAAGACTTCGGGATATGTTGTTTTAGGAAAATAGTCAAGTCAAATCAAGTGGCTTTTATTGTCATTTCAATTGTATACAGCTAGTTACTACACAGTGAAATGAAACAACGTTCCTTCAGGACCGTGGTGCTACAAAAAACAACACAGAACTACAAGAAGCTACACATTACTACATAAAGTGCACATGCAAACAGCACAAGACAGAACAATAACTACCAAAACAGGACACTAGGCACAGTAAGAGACAGTGCAGCGCCGAATAGTACCCAGTTCTAGTATGAAAGTCATGTCAGATATAACAGTAGTGCAAGAAAGTAACAATATAATACATTTCTGTGAATGTAAACATAACATACTATGATACAGTATTCTGTAGATAAGCTTATACTATATATGGACATAGCATTTATTGGGGTAGCAGCCAGGTAGAGAGTTCAGTAATGACAAGAGATGATATACATACTTACTGTATTTATGTATGTTATACGTGTATGTCACCTACCAGGTATGGTAACAGTAACTCCTCGTCCTGATGCTGTTATAGGAAAATAATCAACATGACCCCAAGTGTTCTATTCCTTACTTCTAGCTATAAAAATATCAGGATGTACCTAAAACTGTAATATTGTGTTATACATTTATCATTTCTGAACTAAATTCTGGCTTTTCCTGACCTCTCTGGTAGGAGGCGCTAAAACTTCAGCAAGATGTGAGGAAGAAGAAGCAGGAGATTCTGGAGAAGCACATTGAGACTCAGAAAGTGAGTCTCTGACAATAACAAAACCATTCACATTTTACTGTTACAGATTTTTGCTGAGATCCGCTCACTGTTTGAGAAACACTGACTGTGTGTGTGTGTGTGTGTGTGTGTGTGTTCAGCTGCTGATTTCTAAGCTAGAGAAGAACAAGTCAATGAAAGCGGAGGATAAAGCTCAGCTGATGCAGACGCTGAACACTCTGACAAACAGCATCAGCAAACTGCAGGAGGAGATCAAGGGCCTGTCCAGCACACACACACTGCATAGTGGCATCAAAACCAAGGCCCAGGTACGCTCGCACACACACACGGATGTTACGCTACACTTTCATACCTGTAGTTGTGATGTGCCCAGTACAGTGTCTGTGTCAGAGAGCCCAGTTCTTTCAGAGTAATTCAGTCTGTAATGTATGGTGTGTGTGTGTGTGTGTGTGTGTGTGTGTGTGTGCAGGCTCAGAAGGAGCTGTTGGATACTGAACTTGATCTGTACAAGAAGACACAAGCTGGAGAAGACACAGCTCAGCTCAAACTCCGATACACACAGCTGCAGCTCGAGGTACACACACTCTGACTCTCACATACAGGCACATGTTGTACGTTCTGCACACTGCTTACTGTAGTTCCTGAAGCTTCCACTAGGAGCCAGTGTTTTTTTTTTTTCTTTTCTTTTTTTCTTTTTCTTTTTCTTTTTGATCTCTTCACTGAGACCAAATACGTGCTCGTACAAGTTGGGGAGTGAGGACGATCTTCTCATTCACTCAGTGTGTGTGTGTGTGTGTGTGTGTGTGTGTGTGTGTGTGTGTGTGTGTGTGTGTGTGTGTGTGTGTGTGTCTCTGTCTGTCTCTCCTTTTCTCCCTCCCCAGGCTGCTAAGCGGGGCATTCTGACCCCAGGGCGAGGGAGGGGGGCCCATGCCCGGGGTCGGGGGTCAGCGCGGGGACGTGGACGGGGCATTAGGGGCAGACCGAGGGGGGTTCCTACCCACTCCGTGGTAGATCATCGACCCCGTGCTCTGGAGATCAGCGGCTTCACCGAGGCTGATCGAGTGGATCTGCTGCCACATTTTGCTGTGAGTCTAATGCGCACGCTCGCGCGTGCGCACACACACACACACACACACACACACACACACACACACACTCCAACATCACAACGCTTTCCACTCACCCCGTAGAGCAAGATGAGCATCTTCCTGTATGATATCACATGTACTTTCTTACTTCCTGTAAGATGAGACACTTGTAGAAGAATCACATTTCAAACTCCCTTATGTTGTCTGGTTTGTGCAGTTTATACAGTTCCATAGATCATAGATATTCTATAGTGTTAAAATCCAGGGTCTTAGATGTGGCAAAATTATCGATACTCCTAAAGAATATTTAAACAGTATACTTAAATGTCTATGGGAACAGGAAGTGTATGTTTTGCAACATGAGAGAAAATGTTTCAACTGTTTTTATTAGGTCAGAGGTAGTTGAAAATTTTATTTGTTGTCCATTTATGCAGTTGTGTTTATGGGTGCTGATAACACCGATTGGTTTATGTCTCTGTTAAGAGTGTAAATGTATGTGGTTTTTGTGTCTTGTCTTAGCAATTTGGGGAGATTGAGGACTGTCAGATGGAGGACTCCAGTCTCAGTGCTGTCATCACCTTCAGAACCCGAGCAGAGGCAGAACAGGTACACACACGCTCTTTCTAACTGACTCGCTTTCACACAATCGTGATTGTCGATCGTGAAACAGATTTCTAGCTCTTCCACCTGCAAGGAACACACTCACTAATACACAGTCTCTCACTCTCGCTCTCTCTCTCGTTCTTTCTCTCGGATGCTCCTGACCTTTCTCTCCTCCCGCAGGCCGCCGTTCATGGCGTGAGGTTGAACAATCAGGATCTGCGTCTGTCCTGGTACAAACCAGCTGTCCCTCTCAGCACAGCTGACACTGACGAGGCAGAGCCTGAGGAAGAGGAGGTCAGCTTGATGTCTCATTCACACAACAGTTTCTTTGTTAGTTTATATTAGCACACTGATTAACTACAGCGGTGTGACACATTCCAGGCTGAAGGGTTAAGTCGCATTCATACAGGTTTGAGTGGCTGTGGTTGTCATGTGAGGGACAAATATGTGGCTGGTCATCATGAAGTAAAGCATTGTTAGTATACAAATCAACACACAAAAACAAGTCTGTCTGTGGTAGGGATGTAACAATACATCGTGATATGATGCATCGTGATGCAAAAATGTGACAGTGTGTGTTGTGAAAATAGCAGCATTCTCTTCATCTAATCCAATTGCAGTTTGAACACCAGAGTTCCCAGTCTGCATAACTTAGTTATCCATAGAGGTCATGTGATCACATTCTTTCATTTTGAGGCTGTACCATTACCAAAATGGCAATCTTGTGTACGTGCGAAGTGACCAATAGCCTGATCGTTCCAGATTGTAACATGTTCTAGCCTTTGTGATCTACAATACTTGAGAAAGGAGCAGCCGGGTTTTGGGCATTTTAGTCAACTTTGGAGCTCTGTTTCTGGTTAAAATGCATTGTGAGTCAAATCGAATCATGGCCAGAGTGTATCTTCACACCCTTACTATTAGTTAATCCAGCATACAGTATTTTGAATTGTTAAGGGATGTCTGAAGAACAGGGCTCTGGAAACTTACTGATGATGTCATCAAATAAGGACAAGTCTAGGACATTGCCAGTAGATGGAGCCAAACTATAACTGCAGTGTACTGATCAGGAACAGGAGAAGAATGGACAAGTGTGCATAATTTAAACCTGTGTGTGTGTGTGTGTGTGGGTCATGAAATTCGCTAAGGTCACATGACCACTTCGGGAGTCCAGTCTTTGCTGGAGAGAATAAGCATATGATAACCTGATGAAACACAAATTTACTGGTAAAATAAAATTCGCAACCAATTATTTATTAATATGATAATATAATTTGTGGTCACATGGTCACGCTGATGTGACTCTTTGCTTTCCAATTTCCCGCAGTTCCAGGAGGACACTCTGGTGGACGACGCGCTGCTGCAGGATGACGATGAGGAAGACGACGATAACGAGTCACGCTCCTGGCGCAGATGAAGATGTCTCTTGGCCTAGCCCCACCTCCATCGTCACATCACTTCCTTTTTTCATTTCATTTTTTGTCAAATGGTTGTTTTTAATTAAAAGGCTGTTTGCCATGAGAATGCCATTCATGTTTTATGTATTAGCAGTAACACTGAGCTGATGTCTCTCTCAGCACGGTTCAGATTTTTTTCTTTCACAGTGTAAAAAAAAATGTCATTGAATTACCTTTCATTGAATCTAGCCAATTATGAGAAGCCACGTTTAATTTGTAAAAATCGGGATACGATAACTAACTTTTAATTTCAAAGAGCATGTTGGGTCACATGTAGTATGACTTCATTTAGCACATTTAGCCTTTTGAGCTAGTTTGTGTTTGTGTACATATTTTATGTATGAGTTTTAATGATTTGTATGACTGCTTTGCTTCTCCCGGCTTACTCTGAAATGTCAAAAAAATAAAGAATTGAAATGGTCTAGAAAAAAAATCAGCTGAAAAAAAGAAGCAAAAAAAAGAAATGCAAGCTGCTGCTGCAGCAATGCTGGTTAAAAAAGAAAAAAAAAAAAAAAAGAAAAAATAGAAAATGGCTGAAAATATAAAGACCATTTCAAAACAACCCCCCACCCCCAATCCTCACAAAAAGAGCAAAATTCCTATTTTCCTGGATCCAAAAATATGACGGGTAAGTGACAGGCTTTAAGAGGAAGGTAAGTATTGATTTTAAAAACTGATTTAATAAATATATATATATATATATATATATATATATATATATATAAAAAATATAGCAATGTATTTAGTTTGTTGCTTCAATTGTAAGTTTATATTTTTTTCGCAATTCACCAGAATGCACAAGCTTTGCATACAAATGATAAGATTTCTATTTTATTAATTCTTTTTTTTGTGTCTCCTGTTTTTCATGAGTCATTACTGGATGGTTACATTTTATCCTGAGACCATGATCACCCAACATCATGGAGCTCCAGACCATCAGACATCAGTATCACCACCTGCATGGACCTCCAAACAGCCGAGCACTAGTCCTTACGCTTATCGTTCCTTGTTCCATGGAGAACACCATTGCTTATTCTCAGCGCTGAGAGCTTTAGTCCTTCTTTTTGTGATTGAGGATTTGCCACAGACCCCACTTCCTCCCAGTTTGTTCGTTTGCTAGCTCTCCAATATCACACGACACACAGAGCCAGCACAGGGCAGTGTAACGCACTCAGAGGAGAGTGCTGTCTGCCCTCTTCCACATCCATGGCCTCACAGACACCCCCGATTGGCTGCTGTCGCTGTGATTGACAGGAGAGAGAGCACCAATTTTGCTTTGTTGGGCTCCTGGCAACGGCTAGCTGTGGCAGGATTTGAACTTGCATTCTCCCGCCGTTCGGGTGAACACTCTTCTGTTGTGCCACTCAGGAGCAGCATGGACTTGTTTTTATTCCTCTTCCAGAAGCTGAGAGAACTTTTTATACATATACCCACATATTAACCCTCGGCTGCTCATCTCCTCGTCGTCTCAACTGAAAATCGCTTTGGATATAGGTGTCTGCTAATTAAACGAGTGTAAGCGTGAAGAGGAGTGCATCCTTGCCTTTATTAAGCGTCTGTTTTATGCTTTATTAGAAGTTCTTCTGAGAGTAACCCGACAGGAGCATTTGTTTTTTTGGAATGATAGTAAAATCTACTATCCATCTTCTAAAACCTTGCTAGCTGGATCATGATCTGATAAAGTTTTTGTCTCGCTACGTGTCATAGTGAAATGGACCAGAAGTCTAATCAGTTTGGTTTGTAATCAAATACACCCTTCAGTGGAATTGGTATGAAATCTTTAAATGCACTTTTCTTCCTTTTCATGTTAGATTTTTTATTCGGGGATGAGATGCATGTAAAAGAGAAACCTTTCACTTTCAGGAAAGTCTGTAGTGTTTAAAACTATATCAAGTAGAAAATCTCAAAATCTATGAGTCTCTGAGTGTCTGAGTGTTCATGAGAACACAAATTATAAAGTGAATTATGAACATCTCTGAAACATCTACCTCTAAGTGCTCTTTAAGGGCAAGCTAGGAGCAGTGCTCAGAGCAGTGCTCAGTATTCTGGGCTTT
>CM075004.1:25054325-25088969 GCA_037576675.1 Pangasius sanitwongsei | reverse complement strand
CAAACACCCTAATAACGCAGTCATAACACCACAAACACCCTAATAACGCCATCATAACACCATCGCAAACACCCTAATAACACTGTCGTAACACCACAAACACCCTAATAACGCTGTCGTAACACCACAAACACCCTAATAACGCCGTCGTAACACCACAAACACCCTAATAACGCCGTCGTAACACCACAAACACCCTAATAACGCCGTCATAACACCTTCATAGCACCACAGTAACACCTGCACAAACATCCTAATAACACCATGGTTGCACACTCAGAACACCCTAATAACCCCAAAGTAACACCAGCAGTTTTCTGCTCACCATCAAAACTATGCAAGCCTTTCTTTCTGAGAAGTATTGTATATAATTGTATATTTTTCTATTTTCTTTCTATTTAATCTTCTTTTATATGATTTTAAGTTTCCTGTTTTTGTATTTTCTTTCTTTCTTTCTTTCTTTCTTTCTTTTTAGGTTTTATTTATTGATTTCCTTTTTTTCATTTTTGTGTGTGTATGTATATATATACTATGTAGGTATATATTTATTTTATTAACTCTTTCTTTTTAAATTTTCTATTTATTTTTTATTGCTTGCTTATTTAAGCAGTATTCTATCCTACCTTCCTTCCAAACTTTAGTTTTCTCTCCAATATTAATCACTTATTGTTCAATTTGTATTATTTAATCTTTATCACCAGATGAGAAGAAAATCTTCAGTGTGTCGCTCCATTTCTCTCCCTTTATTTCTTCTCTCATGAAAAGTATCGTCCTTGTCCTTCTGCTCCAGTCAAGTTTCTTCATTCTCGTGTGTGTGTGTGTGTGTGTGTGTAGATAATGGCCGTGTGTATCTGGCCCTATATTACACACACGTCCTCTGATTGCCTCATGGCCATCGCCCCTCCATTTTGCATATTTACTGACTATGAATCACATGCTCGGCTCTCCAGCTGTCTCCACACATGCACACACACGCACACGCACACGCACACACACACACACACACACACACACACCTTAAAGCCGTTTAATTAAAGCATGTATTATTAATCGGGCTATATTTGAGTCGTTTTTCTGCTTGGGCTGTGCAGACGAGTGCTACATTAAGGGTAAATTGTTTTGCAGTAATTCCCCTTTAATGTTTCTCTTATAGTCCTACAGTGTTATGGAGGAGGTGGTGATGATGGTGATGATGATGGTGATGATGATGGAGGAGCCGACACAATGTCACTCTTACAGTAACTCACTGCTGATGTGAGCAAGTGCAGATTCGGCCTTTAATTAGGTCTGTTTTACAAGTCAAATGCGACAGAGTCGAAATATGAGCTTAATAAAAAGTGCCAGCTGAGATGATTCTCTCTCTCTCTCTTTCTCTCTCTCTCTTTGAATATCAGTTTCTCTCTCCAGCTTGCGGGCAGCAATGATTCTCACCCTGCTGTTTGTCACGCTAATATACGATCGGCTACATATTGCAGATATTAGGATCATGAATGTGATGCATGGCAGGACGCAGAACATCACTGCATGGTGAAGGAAAGTGACGGCTGATGAGCAGAGCAGCGATATAGCTGCACTCACATATTATAATCAATACACAATCAGTACAATCATCATATTCAACTGCTCTGTTACACCTTTATTCCATTTCATTTGCACAATAACATGAGATCTAATGTCAGTTTAAAATAGCAGTTATCAGGCCAAATGGTCAGTCGTTATAGGAAAGTGATCAATAACGAGGAAGTGTGATGCAGCCTGTTGATTATTTTCCTACACCAGCACGTCCTGAAGTGTTTTATTCCTCTTATACTACATCTGTTTTATAATTACAATTTTTATTTATTACTGAAAGACATGCGTCTTGACAATTTATTGTTCCATTTAATGTCACTGAACGTCCATGAAACAAACTGCTATTATTACTTAAGTTATGGAAGCAGTAAACAATTGTTCCTTCACCAGCTTCTCTTTTTCTCTCTTAAAGTCAGTTAGACAAAAAATGCAGATTGTCATGTTACTGAGAATTTTTTTTTTTACGTCACCTAAGTATATATGCACACATCTTTATTTTTTCTTTAATTTTATAGTTTCTTTAATTCGTTTATTTTTTGTTAAGTTTTTGTTTTATTATTTCTCGATTATATTTATTTCTTTGACTTGAACTCCTCCTGTCTCTAACAGTGAAGGAACTACGTTAATGCTAACGCTAATATAGCCCATAACTAGCATTGATGTTGTTAGCTAACTAATTTGATTGCATAGTAAGCAGGAGGCGTGTTAGCTAAATGTGTGGAGATATGACATGGGGACAGTTTTCTCTGTGTGCCACTGTCTTACTTTTTCTGTCTCTCTCTCTGTCGTTTATCAGGCCTGTAGCAGCTGCATTCGCCATATTGATTCTATGGAGGCAATTTGCTGAGAAACAGCCGTAAAGTGTGGGATTTATCGCATGGCCACTTGGCTGTCAGATGACGGGTGTAAAACGTGGCTGTAAAGAGGAGAATGATTCTGGATGCGATGCTCTCTCATAAATAAATGTGGCCTTTTTCAATAAGAGTCCAGTACAGAGGATTATCGAGCACAGGGAAGGTCAGACATTAATAATGTCCCAAACTTTACCTATTGACATGGATCTGTCCGTTTCTAATAATGCTATTGGTCATCATGGTGTGTTTAGGGTCCTGGAGAGGACACACACATACACACACCCTCCCAAATCCAACAGCTCAAACACTCTTAATATTGTTTTATCAGTTTAAAAGTGGGATTTTGAGTGAGATTTTTCCAGGTGGAACACCATCAAACAGACCTAGAACATAAGTATGATAACAGAGGGTATGAGATGGGTTGAAGAAAAAAACCACACACTTTAGAGTTGTTATCTATACCACGTCTATTCAGCAGATATTAAAACAACAGGTTAAGATTGTTGCTGTGGTTATGGCTCAGAAGGCATTATCTCAGTGTTGTTGATTTTAAATTAAATACTTCCTTACAAATTGCTAAAATAAATTAAGTAGAACCCTAATGTTGTGTAGTGTACAGTGTAATCCATTATGCAGGCTTGTTATTATAGTTACATTCCAACATGGTGAATGCTTTAGATCTGTGTTTTTCCATATGTAGGAATAACACACAACGGACCATGCTGCTAAATGAAACTAATATACGCCAAGGTGGTGTGTTAGGGCCTGACACAACTCTTTAACACCGTGGTGTGTATTATTTTTGTATGACAGGACGTACTGAAGTGTGCTATTCCGCTTATACCACAGCAATTTGCCAACGATTATAAAGAATTTATTAATGAATGATACATTGCAATTTTTAACGGTTTATAGTTAGAGATAATGTTGTATTGTTGACAAGCCAGTTCCTGTTATCACTTATGTTATTTCAGTGATAAACAGTCATTCCCTCACCAGCATCACCTTCTCTGTTTTTCTCTCTCTCCATCTATCAGAAAGCAGGTTATCTTTTTTTACTGAGAAACCGGAAAGCGTAAACTCCTCTGTCCTGAAGACTTTCCTGTGGTAGAAAACTGTTACAAAGCGCTAACACCCGAGTCTCCCTCCATTAATGTTACTTATATCTGTCCTAACAAAAACCCTCACCACATCAATGATTATACATTTTACTTTATTAAACAACACATTTTTTTTAAAAAATTCTGTGTATTATTAGTCTCAGATTATGTGGGGCATCTGACTTGCAAGTCCGTGCATGAGCTGTTACTATAGAAACAATAATGTATTAGAAAGGGTGCATTCATATAAACCTGTCGTTCATGTTACAGCAGGAACTACTGTCTGAGCCGTGCTGTTATACAAAAATAACGCACACCTTCTGTCCAATCAGATACAAGAATTCAAGTGCACTGTGGTGTAATAAAAATAACACACACCTGCCACCCAATCAGAAACTTTTTTTTATGGTCATGGTGTAGGATAACTGTGTTAGTTTTTATTTTTCAGTAATTTCAAAAATGATTTTATTTGACACATTCATATTTATTTATATTTCATTCATAAAATTCATATTTATTCATATATAAACCTTTTAACTGAAATTATTGTTGGTTTAACATCTATAATCCATGGGATTAATATATATTCATGGCCTGAAAAGTTGTATTCATTTTACTACAAGTTAAAAAAAAAAAAAAACTATAGGAAATACAGAGATATCTCTGTATGCCTTCAGCTCTCCGAGAGAACTGGACTGGACTCATATTAGTCTGAGAAATATAATTTGACAAAATTATTAGTATTTAATAACTGGTAGAATTAAAATAGTTCTAGCTGGTGGACTTGACTGTGCCAAGTTTCCAGAGAGTGTGCGTGTGTGTGTGCCTCTGTGTGTGTGTGCCTGTGTGTGTGTGCCTGTGTGTGTGTGTGAGAGTGAGTTTTTGCCCTTGCTCGGCTGAGCGGGTCTCTTTAATGACGAATGATCCAGGTGACTTATGGCCATCACATTAGCGGAGGTGAGGCTCCGGTAATATCATAAAGCAGTGTTTAAATATTTTAATTTCATTCATCAGGAACCTCTGTGATGCTCTGCTCCTGTTCTGCTCATCGCTCATCAGCTGAACGAGTGCATTATTCATTAGCACTAATTATTTTCCCATAACGCCTGCCCCGATATATTTAACCCTCCTATCATATCGGCCCGTAATGACCCTGTAAAACTGAATTGCTGTGAGAAGAGGAGTTGAGAAGCTCATTTAGAGAACATCAGTGAGAGAGAGAGAGAGAGACAGAGAGAGAGAGAGGTAATTTAGGATGAGAGTCTCTTTTCTAATTTGAGGAAGGACATTTGTCCCTGTCTGCTTTGCACACTGAGGGAGATTTCCTTATTTGATAAGTGTGTGTGTGTGGCAAAGCTATACCAAGTTTTTGGTATAGTGTGTTTAATCCATATATATATACCAAAGGAGTAAAGATGGAAAGATAATACAATGGAACATGTTAGATATAAAGAACATATGAAGATTTAAATATAAAATTAAACATATTTTTGATATAAACTGAACCAAAGCTTGTGATTATAGGTGGGTGTCCGTTCTAGCGGGAGGTGTAGGCCCGGGTCCCAGCTGTGGACATTTATTCAAGATGTAGACGTCAGTTCCAGCTGTGAGCATGGATTCCAGGTGTACCAGGTTTTGGAGATCCAGTTGCTCCAGTTCTTTCTATGCAGGTGGCTGTAATGTTAGCAGTTAGCATCTTTGATCTGATTTAACACTGGACGTAAAACATATATACATTCAGCATTTCTGCCACGTAGCCCACTGTAACACTGTTGCGCATTACATTACTAACTGATAGCTGGCATAAAGTTAACTAAAGGTTTTGAGCTTAAAAACCTGACTTAAAAACTTTTTTGTGCATATTTTTGTGCATTAAAAAAACAGCATTAATCACTTAAAAGCAAGGGCAGAAAGTAACTGTGACTTTTTGAGTATAATTACATCATAATACTTTCACTTGAGTTTTTCCATTTTTATTTACACTCATATTTCTACACTCACATCTCTAGTTATTTCACTTACACTTTACAAACAGTGTAGATATGCTTTGCACATGTACAATTTTAAAGAATATTTCTATTTTTATTTTATTACTAGAATGTCTATATAATCTTTTAAAACCAAATTTATTCTTTATTATCTCTAGCTGAGCAACTGGCACATCAACTTCCTTCACGATCAAAAAAGTTGATCTTATCTTAAAAATAAAATATTCAACTTTGCTCTTTCTTATTTCATCACTTTACAAACGGCTTTGTGTTATCGTTAGTATGAGCATTTACAGAAGAAATTAGGTATTCATGAAAATCCCGTAAATTCATAAAAATGTTTGTATCCTACTCATGCTCCTGAGTGTGTGTAGATTTACGCATTATGCAAATTTGCTTATTTTTATTACGTTTACAGCATTTAGCAGACGGCCTTTTCCAGAGCGACTTACAGAAGCACTAGTTCACTAGGTCAGGGACTAAGAGAGCGATTGAGAAGACTTTATTTTATATTATTGGCATTTAAAGAACATAAATGAAGAAAGCAAGCCTCATAAATTAAGAAAAATAAAACTAATCATTCAATTATAACAAAAGAAAAGGCGCTGTGTAAACAGAGGACGGGCCGGTCTTCTGCGCAGAGCCGTAACCGTCAATAAACGCCTCAGCTGACGGAAGATTTACTGCTCGCTTATTATTATTGATATTTTATATTATTAAATATTCCAAATAACTTCCACTCTGTTTTTCAGACTTGACCCTGATTGATCATTTCCTGCTCCAAGCTGTCCAAGCTTGACCTTTTATGGAGTTGTGTACTACATGCAGATCAGCTGCGCAGTGCACAAACTTGGTAATGTACGGGTTGATTGGCAGTCATCAACATACACACGCAAGCAGGAAGAAAATCAGAGTTTCCAAAACTTTTGCAAATTTTTAGTTCAGTTTGCTTTACGCAAACTTGTACACAAAACTTTACTAAAAGATAAATGAGTCCCGTTGTAAGTATGAGTTAACATGAGCTAGCTAGCTAATGAGCCTAGCAAGCAACTGAAACCTCAACAGCAAGTTAGCTAATGTAATCTTTCTTTATATTCTGTTGATAGAGACCATTTTGGAATTAGTTGTGTCAGTTGTAGACATCAGAAATAGTCATTTGTAAAGTAATTCCTCAAGCAGATTTTCACCAGATGACTTATTTACTCTAACTTGAGTCATTTTCTTGATCACTACTTTTACTTGTACATTTACTCGGTTGAGTTATTACTACAGCAGCAGTACTTTTACTCATCAGTGTGCACTTTGCACTCTTTCCACCACTGCTTAAAAGGCAAATATTCTCGTTTATCCATAATCATCCACGAAATTCTAATAACATCTTGTTTCATGTGTCCCTCCATGTATTCCCAGTTACCATGGAAACATGTCATGTTGGGGAAAAAAGTGTTATTTTTTGCTTTACACGTTGTCCTTAAATGTTGACTGGTTATACTGGAAACATGTATTATTATAGAATATATTCAAAGTTTCACTTTAGAAAAGCTGTACGAAGCCCCTCTTTTTGATCAGTCATCAGGTCTTTCGCAAATATTAACACTTTCAAACAAGTGTTTAAAAAATATATTAAAAAACTATTTTCATATTTCAGATTTTCTTTTGCAAGCACAGCATCTCCTTATGTTATACTTCCTTTCCTTATATTTTCTTTTCTTTGTACATTAATGCTTCTGAATAAGACACACTTACATATCTTACACACCTTTACACAGTGGCTTTATTGGGTGCATGGATCATTAACATTATGTTTTAAGATAATAATAATAATAATAATAATAATAATAATAATAATAATAACATATTTTAAATATTTATAGAACAGATTTCAATACATTTAAATGCATGTCAAAGTGTTTTAAAGAGGAAAATAATGCAAATAAAAACAGCATAGGGGAAAAGCAGAAAATAGAAAAAAAAATTCTAAACAATTTACAATTAATTAAAGAAAATAGATTAGAAAATAATCATCAAAATAACCAACGAAAAAAGAAAAAAAAACACGCTTTTCACTTGGTTGAAATTGAGTTTTTAACCTCACACACACAGACTGACACACAAATCTCACAAACTACTGATGCACCTAAGTGATACTTTTATTTCTGATTCTAAACATCTTTTTTAAACATCTCGTATCCCCACTGGAGCATCGTCACACACTCGCATGGCGCTGTGTGTGAGCACTCACCTGAGCTGTTTACTCTGTCACTGTGACGTCTTTATTGTGGGTGTTCTCCGCATGCTGCTGTGTAATTGTGTTAGAACGTTGCGTTGCTGTCCTCGGGCCAAATCCAACACGCGTCTGAAGTGAGAAGTGTCAGTGAGGGCGCAGCGAGACTCACTCTCTCTATTCTTTCTCTTTTGGTTTTTTCTGCTTATGTTTATTTGTGCAATACTTGAGCTTGATATAAGATGACGTTTGCGCAAAGCATCAAGCAGTTGTGGTAAAATCACATGCAGAGCATCATCGCATCTATGACAAAAACACAGAGACACCTTTCCTCCAGTTTCTCCTCTATTTTCTTACATTATTTAAAAAAAAACAACTTTTAAATAAATATATTTCGGCTACATGGTGTGCTTTTAGTAGTATAGCAGTCAACAACTTATTTAGCATTATTTTTTATTTGTTATTTGTTTAATTGTAATTGATTATGTGATTGTTGCTCTTATTACTCAGTAGGTATTTTAGTTATATTAGTTAATAGTTAGAATGAAGGATGCTCTGATCCGAGTTTATACCTTCAAGAGCTCCCAGCAGAAAAGCGTTCATCCTATAGCCTGGAGATCGTGAGTTCGAATCCCGACAAGGCCACAGCCACACATGGCCAGGACAACAAAATTGTTCATGCTTTCTGGGCAGCTGAGATGACATACTATCTCTCTTGTGTCAGTCACAGCAAAACTGTCCAGTCGTGGGCTTCTGTGAGATCATGGATGTGGAAGAGAGCAGATAGTGGGTGTCCTGTTGAAAAAGTTGCAGTTGGCTAGCTAACACGTGTCTCGGAGGAAGCATGATTTATCTCCGGTTGGT
Source organism: Pangasius sanitwongsei (assembly GCA_037576675.1). Taxonomy (NCBI): domain Eukaryota; kingdom Metazoa; phylum Chordata; class Actinopteri; order Siluriformes; family Pangasiidae; genus Pangasius; species Pangasius sanitwongsei. Next base: position 25,080,367 of record CM075004.1, on the reverse strand, counting down.
AGCTGCTGTATGATAGAGGAGAGCTTGTTGGAGGGTGGGAATTGGCAAGACCAAATTACGGAGAAAAATAGGGAATAAAAAAAAGCCCAACCTTTAATTAGATTCGAATGTCAAAGCTATGAATATTGGCTGAATATTGGATACTTATGTTCTGTGCTGACTCTTATTTTTAAGACTGTTGTGGTTTGATTATTTGAGTGTTGTTGGTTATTTTCATTGTTATGCCCAAATTCATCCATAGCCATATAGAAAAGTACATATAAACTCAAATCTGCTAATCCCAATGTTAACCTTTGTAACTTTTCAAAGCAATTACCTTACTTTGAATTGTTTAATATTTCCAAGTGTGAGACCATGTTAGAAAAATATGTTCTAACTTATGTAACATTTCAGTAAAAATCATTTACTTTTTTGGGCGGCACAGTGGCATGGCGTTGTCACCTCACCGCTCCGGGGCTTGATCCTGAGCTTGGGTTACTTAGGTTACTTAGTGTGTGTGTGTGTGTGTGCGTGCGTGCGTGCGCATGATAGACAGGCGTCCCATCCAGCATCCTGTCCTATCCCATAGTTCCCGGGATAGTATCCAGATCCACCACGACCCTGACCAGGATATAGCTCTTACTGAACATGGATGACTTTCCTTTTAGTACAATTAATTAAGAATTCTTTAATTAAGAATACTTTTTCTATACTTTTTGGGACTTCTCATAACATATACACTACTTCAGACTGGCGTAACCCACTTGTTAATAAAAAAAAACAAAAAAAACATGAGGCATAATCACACCTCACATTTATTTTAAAGAAGACTGTCCACACTTTGTCAGTCCCCCCCCCATCCCCCCCCCAATTCTACAGTCCTCTTTTCTGTCCATTTTTATTACGGAAGATTAAAGAGAGACAGCTGTACACACATTCATTAACATCACTATGTGTAGAACCTGTAATGGGTTAAAGTTCTACTCATGGCGTATTTTGTCATCTATATACTGTAGAATAAGCATGTTGCGTATGGTTAAAACCCTTATGTATACCACCCAAGCACACCACGCAGTGGGTTTCGCACTACTATATTGGGTAATTTCAAAAAGGAAGCTAATAATACTTTCTGAATCGTATGATGCACTGGTCTGTCTGCATGTTTCGGGACCCTGCTCTGACCTCAGGACTTCAAATTAGTGTGCACTTCCCCGAATCTGCGGAGGAGATTCGGATTATTAAATATTCAGGCTTCAATTTTTCCTCCATCAGGCATTTGAAGGGTTCATAATTACAGCAGGATTGGAGCTGTCATTAATTGTAGGGACGGCGGGCAGGGCAGGATTTCTGTCTGACACACTCAATTATTTTCTGGATGTAAGACAGTCTGGTGGTGCTTAATGATGAGTGACGGATACCGTGTTAATTCATTTAGTTGTGAGACTTGGCTGTTATCTGGACAGCACTAGTGATTCCCACAATTTAGTTGCTCGGAAACTCTAGTTAATATTACACTCACATGTAAAAGACTTTACAGTCAGCATACTGATAAATAAATATCATCCTGTTGCTGTATCTTGGAAGTCAGTTAGGAAAATTCGTTATGTTAGCTAGTCGTCAGTGCTAACCTGGCTTAAAAACAGTAGCTTAGTAAGGAATAAAACATGTGGATGTGGTGTTATAGGAAAATAACACAATCAACAACTGGGTGCTGGGATGCAGCCCAATGTGAAGTTAATGTTACTACCCTGAAGGTACCAATTACTATATTTTATTTTATTTATTAAAGAACACGCCATACTTTTTCATCTGTTTTTACAGTATGTTTTGGAATGTCTAGAAAACAAGTTAGATGCTGTTATCATGGGCTCAGTTTAGCATCCAATCAAGTTGGAAAATGATCAAGAATCGGGACAATTCATCAGCAGTAGTGCTCTTCTCTTACTACACAATGTAGTTAGCTCTATAGCTATCTTTGAGTGTCTGAATACGGATAATCCACCGGACTGCAGTTCAGCTTGAGGATGAGCGCTCCTGGCCCTACCTCAGTAAAATGTTTCAATATGCTGGAGTAAGCAAAGGCTCCTATAAAATGAGACGTCTCCTTCTGCCTCTGTAGAAGGCATGAACTTCATCTAATTTGAAAAAGCATGTCGAGGTAAGGTTCTTTAGTTTGCTAGCATTAGTTGGCTTCTTTTCTTTGCTAAATCCAGGTTAGACTAGCATTGATTCCAGTAGCTAAAATAACTGGCTAGACAGCATGTCAAATTCTAGCTAATTCTATCTTAAATATTGTACACATACAGACACTGAATGATGTTCATGAACTTTTTCACTTCGATTTCAGTACATTTTTGCTCGATGCCTCCACTTATAATTGAGTAAGATTTTGACACATTTTTCTATACTTTCAGTTAAGTATTATTTCTCAGGCTTCTAGTGTTTATATTTTGAGAAATAGAAGAACTGAATATTGTGGGTGGGTACGAACAAAAATAATAACTGTGTGAGTGGGATAAATTTGAGTGATGTAGCTGAGGTTGAGGAACTTCCCGAGCCAGAATACACACACCATGCTGACACTGGTGCCATTTCTACATTCGTCTTTTTTTCCCCCCTTAGTGTTTTTCTAGTGTTTTCGAGGAATAGTGGTAGGGTTCATAACGAACCCTTCCATGCATAATTTTTTTTAAAACATATCCAGATTATTTGGTGTTTTGTTTGTTTATTTGTTTGTTTTTACTTACAACTGCATGTCATATGAATTTTGGCTTTTCTAAATATTATTTTAAAAAATAAACAGATTGTCATGAACAATTTTTCATTTAATGAAAAAAGCAGAGACATGGTGCAAATGAACAACAAAAATCAGGATAATGACATTAAATTACAGAAATGCTGTCAAGTAATTTGGAGGTGAATTATAACATTATTATCCAATAAGATCCAATCCAGTAACTCCAAATTACTTGACAGTCATTATCCTGATTTTTGTTGTTCATTTGCACCATGTCTCTGCTTATTCTTCTCTATGTATGAAATACATACATATGCTAATTTAAAATAAAAAACAATTAGGACATGTGCACTTTGGGTTTAAATCTGAAATAGATACACATACTGATAATGTCATTGTGTTAGCCGACTATACTGAGTGTTATATAACTGGTCAGAGTTTTCTCATGGGTGTTGAGAGGAAAAGGCTAAAACCACTGGGTAAAACAGACGGGACTTATGACTGTATAAACCCAACATTAGTTTATAAAAGCTACATAAAACACAGTGAGGATATTTTAATGACTAAACTGTGAGATGTGATGTAGAGGAGCTCGTGTCTGGCAGCATTAAAGGTCAGAAATGTCGCAGCTGCTTTATGGCTCTCTGTTAAAATGGCATGATGGGAAATTGAGTTTTCACAAACTATATCAATGTTTGCTTTGGCTTTTATTAGCTCATGAAACAAAACTAAATAAATAAATCAGATGATGAGGTGATAGATACTGCAGTATTTTCTAGATGAAGGGCTGTTTATTAGGTTTGGATCGTAAAATATGAATTTAAGGTGCGCTGCGTTATGCTGTCATGAAGGTGATAATCCAGATGTGTATACAGGTGTGTATATTAACGTAATTTGGCATTTACTCGCAAGCAACTCTGAATCTTGTGTCAGACAAGATTTTATTTTGTGCATAAGTTTGCTTTGATGCCTATAAATGTCTTGTCTGTAATTGTCAGGTGGACAGGCCGGAGTCGACAGACAGATTATATTCAGTCGGACTCATTTTATGCACCAGAAAGAACATTTTTCTCTGCATAATAATAAAAAAAGGATCCTTGCTTCATTCTCTCAATATGACTGCGAGATAAATCAAAGTGGAAATATTTCAGTAGGATTTAGCCCAAGGAGAGGTAATTTAAATAATATCCCTCACCGAGCTGCTTCCGAATAAAAATTACGTCTCGGGCAATATTTCATCCGATGTGAAGCGGAGAGAAAGAGAGAGAGACAGAGAGAAAGAGAGATTTCCTTCCGAAATAACAAAAGCGCAATAACTCAAACGGGCAACCTTTCCATGAACAAGGTTAATTATGGTGACGATGACGAACACGCAGAAACAGACGTCTCCGACTGTGTGTCGTTATTTAACCAGGCCTCGGAGAGATGACGGCCTACAGGTAACCAATCCCACTCCTGTAACTGTACGATGGGATTAATGCTGTCATGACCCAACAGGAAGCAGGATGAGGACATAATGATGACGATGTTAAGGAACCATTAACCGTCTATAGGGAATTAAATTGCATTCTAATATCTAATTCTGTCTATCCAGGTTTGCTGTGACACTAAATAGCTATTTAACCTGTATAGAGACATAATAATAATAACAATAATAATAATAATAATAATAATAAATCTTAACTCAGTGCTTTATCCCAGTCAGAGTCACATTGCATCCGAGACCTATCCCAATAATACTGGGCATGAGGCAGGAATACAACCTGGATGGAATGCCAGTCCATCACAGAGCACCACATACCTTCACACACTCATTCACACCTAGGAGCAATTTACAGTAGCCAGTCCACCTACTGTCATATTTATTGGAGGTGAGAGGAAACTGGAGAACCTGGAAGAAACCCACACAGACACAGTGAGAACATGAGCGTAACCCAAGCTCGGGAGTGAACTGGGAATCCTGGAGCTGTGAGACAGCAGTACTAACGCTGCCGTTGTGTTGCTCATACTATATGTGTGTATATATGGTGCCTTTTAATATACTGTAGTCCATGCTGTCTGTATTCCCACTTCACACCCAGTGTTCCTGGAATAGGCCCCAGATTCACCTCTACCCTGATCAGCATAAAGTGTTTACTGATCTTCAGCTGGAGAATCATTACACACATTCAATGGGGGTACAAACAGTACAAACTATTGAGCTTACTTAAAAAAAGACCCATTAGCTGTAATATTTAGGATGTTGTAACAGGTTGTCAATTGGAAAACATCTTTACGTGAGCACTGGATTCTGTTTTGTAGATAACTGTGAAATCGAGGTATATTCTTTTCTTTCTTTCCTTTCAGAAACCAAGGAGTGTACAAACCTTTGCACTCAACTTATGACTTCATGAATTGGTCTAGAATGTGAGCCCAAGAAATACATTATGAAATAAATACATTATCAAGTAGCTATACTATAAGGCATGTTGCTCTTGAGCTCACGTTCCCTCGACGTGAGAGGATTTGACACGTTAATACAGTGAATTCACGTCTGCAGAATGAGAAGTGATAAAAATTCCCGACTTAACAAATCATTTAATGAGCACGAGGTCACATATATTATGTTGTAAAATAAATCTTACCCATCTTTTATTCTCTTTGTGTGGAGGGCATGAGGAGAAGGAGAACGAGAGCCTGTCCTGTCAATCACTCACGGCTGAGCGAAACACCTGCGAGACGCAGACAGACAGAGACAGCCAGACAGAAAGACACACACACACTCACGGATACACACACATTACAGTCTCATGAGTGTTTAATTGGCCAGAGGCGGGCCGGAGGCCGAGGCAGAGAGCTGTCACTCCATGTCACGCTGAACGGCGGCCCGCACTCGTTCTCCAGGCGAGAGACCTTCGCTTTGATGGAGCTGCTGCAGCTGAATAACGACAACATGGCCTCGTGTTCTTCACTGTGAGGAGTGCAGAAGTCCCAGTTTACACCCGGAAACATGCCGGCCTTCTGTACATACACTTCCTCTGCCTTCTTCCTCTGTCTGACCGCCTTGTTTTCTTCTCTCCCCTTTTCTTCCTGTTTTAGCTGGTTTCCTGTACTTTACCTTTTCTCCTTTCCTTTTCTTTTCTTCCCTTCCCTTTCATTTCATTTCCTCTTTTCCCCCTTTCCTTTCTAACATTTTTCCTTTCCTTTCTCATCATTTTAATTTCATCTACTATCTGATTCAGAGTTTTATTTTCTTCGTTTTCTTCTTCCTTCTTCGTTTCTTTTTTCTTTCACTTCATTTCCTCTTCCTTTTCATTTCCTTATTCTTTTATTTCCTTTTCCTTGGCATTCAATTTCTTTACTTTTCTTTTCCTTTCTCCTCCTTTTTTTCAATTTCCTTTTCTTTCCTTTCCCTTCAAATTTTCATTTCAAATCTGCTATTTGTTCATCTTAATTTCTTCATTTTCTTATTGTTAACACTTCCTTCTTCTTACTTTCTGTGTTTACTCTTAAGTTCCTTTCCTTTTTTACTCTTATTTTTTTTTCTTCTATTATTTCCTTTCATTCTTTAGTTTTGTTTTTGTTCTCTCCCAGTCATTCTTTCTCCTTTTTATTTTCCCTTCATTTCCTTTCTCTTTTATTTCTTTTTTTCCTTGGCCATTAATTTCTCTCCTTTACCCTTTTGAGAATTGGAAAGCTCCACCACTTCCTTTTAGGGAACACTCTAGCCCTAGTTATGTAAGTTATCTTTTTCCACTCTTTTCTTTTCCCTGTTTTTTTTCTCTTCCTCTTTACCTTCCTTTTACACTCTCCATTCTATGCAGGTTGGAAAGTTGGAATGTCAAACAACTTGGAAAAGTGCGGGGGAATGTGGCTCATGGTGGGAGTTATAAGCAGAAAACTCAGCAGTGACTTCACCTGCACAGGAGCCGGGGGTATGATATCACACTGACATGGCGGCACGCAGAGCGAATCACCTCTCTTCTCCTCTTCTCCATCTCTGTTCTTCCTTTGATGAGTGTGAGTTTATAAGTGAGCTGCACTGCAGCTCTGTACGCCGACACTCCAAATTGTCCTGGGAGTTTCCTCGGTGTCCAATTTGGCCGGTTCCTGTGCGTCAGGTCTTTAAAGTGTTTGACCGATTGCATCCACTGAGACACACACGGAAAAAAAGAGCAAAAAGAAAAGTCAGCAGGTTAGTGATTAGTACAGCAGACTGAACCATTGAGTGTGTTTGTGTATTAGCATTACGGCTCACATACACACGGTGAATGAGTAGAGGGAGTGAGGGATGGTGTCGGGGTGGAGGAGGAGAGGAAGGAGAGGAAGGAGAGGAGAGAGTTAGCGCAGTGTCGGGGCAGTTTTATCAGCAGACGGGGGATTTGTCTCTGTTAAAGGGATTCACGGCTCCTTTATTAAACTCATTTATCACACACTGAATATTCACTTTAATGCCTTTCACCCTAATTACACGACTCCGTCAACACACCACATCACACCATCCACCCGCTGGAGAGAGAGGGAGGGATAGACTTTATTCCTCTTTTCTTTTCCCCCAATTGTTTCCTCTCTCCTCTTCTCCTCTCTTTCTTCTTTCATTCTCACACTCCTTTACTCTGTTACTTCATAGACAAGACACATCTTTATTCTCCTCTTCTTCATTCTCTTCTTTATTCTCCTCTTCATTCCTTTCTTCTTTATACTCCTCTTTTTATTCTCTCTTCATACTCTTCATTTGTTTTCTTTATTCCCCTCTTCAACTTGTTCTATATTCTCCTGTGCATTCTCTTCTTCTTTATGCTCCTCTTTTTTATTCTCCTCTTCTGGTTTCTCATCATTCTCTTCTTCTTTCTCTTCTTTTTATTCTCTTCTTTATACTCCTCTTCTTGATTCTCCTCTTCCTTATTTTCTGCTTCTTTATTTTCTTTTTTTTCATTCTCTTCTTTATTCTCTTTTTCCATATTCTCACTCTTCTTTATTTCCTTATATCATCTTCTGTTTTCTCTGCTTTTCTCTCATCATTCTCTTTCTTCTTGTTTTTCTTTCTGTATCCCCCCTTTTTCCCTCCACTTCTTCTACCTAAATTGTTTGCTTCTTTTGGTGGATTTTTTTCTTATCTACTTTTTCATTTTCTCTTATTTTATCTTTTCTCTTCCTCCTTATATTATTATTATTATTATTATTATTATTATTATTATTATTATTATTATTATTATTTTGTTGTTTGCTTGTTTCTTTCTTTCTTCAATTTTCTCAACTTCTCTTCTTCTCACTTGTCCTATTTTTCTCTTTTTCATGTGCCTCTTCTCTCTCTTCTTCTTCTTTTTTTTAAACTTTAACCCTGTGATTTGGTGACCCATGGAAAAGAAATCTGATAGAGAAGGAGATCTCAGGGCCATGGTGATTAATCTCTGAACAAAATGGAGGAACTACTATGTTTTGCTCGAACTGGGCTTCATCTGCTCTATTAGTTTCTTAATGTCCGCTAAACCACTGACTTCCTTCCAAATTCACACATCATCTTTATTCTGTTTACTCATTTACTCTGTGCTCATGATTCCAGAGAAATGCAGGACTACACAAATGCGTGTGTGTGTGTGTGTGTGTGTGTGTTAATTTGGACTATGGTAAAAAATATTCTATATCAAAATATACTGTATCTTGGGTCTGATAGGGGTTCTAAAGCCATGTACATAGCTAATATGTGTGTGTGTGTGTGTGTGTGTGAGTGTGTGAGATTGCTCTCGAGGGGCCTGCATTCTATTGTGCTCCTGCGTAATTAGCCACTTAACAAGCTGATGTGAACACAACCTTGGCTGTAAAGAGCTTACAAGGACCTGAATGAGACATGCCACGGCCTTTTGTTCAACTATTATATTGCACAGAGGAGTGGGAGTACACACACACACACACACACACAAACATCTGTTAACATCTGCCTACTCTTGTGTGTCGCCTCATTTGTTTCTAAGTGGAGTTATATTAAGCGATGTGGAGAATGTTACAGTTCCACTTTAAATTGAAACGTGTAAATAAGGCCTACTACTGCTACTCTATCAAAACGCTTGATTCTGATTGGTCAGAAGGTGTTGATTAATTTTCTGTAACAGCACCTCTGACAATAATGCAGCTCCAAGTCACAGGTTTATATTAATGCACTCGTTCTAATATGTTATCATTTCTATAGTAAAAACTTACACAGGGACTTGTAAGCTGGACGCTCACATGAACGGCTTTACAATGTTTTCTCTATGTTTATTGAATGTTTTCTAATGTTTATTTAAGGGAACGTATGTGAGAACAGGAGCTAACTTTTGGATGTTCCACAACATTAAATTTAACTATCAAGGTTTAAAAAAGTATTACTCATTCATTAATAAATAACAAATTGTAATAGTTGGGTAATTGCTGTGGTATAAGAGGAATAAAACACTTTGAGACATGCTGTTAGTGGTAAATAATCAACATCTGGGTGTTAACTGTCACTTTACTTCAAAACAGCACCCTGTCATTGATTATTTTCCTACAACAGCATTTCCCAAAGTGTGCAAGCTTAATACCATTTAAAGTGAGTATATACATATTGTGTGCGTGTGTGTGTGTGTGTGTTGTACCTGTTAATCTGATGTGTATGTAGTCCACACATGCGTCTGTACACACTCTCTGCACGCTCTGCTGCTTTACGGCACCTGAAGGAGCAATTCTGAGCTCATAAGCATCAGAGCTACACCTCTCAGTGGAGTTTATCCACTTTATTTACTTATGCTGCTAAATTCTATAAACACACACACGCACATGCTGATGTGCGGCTGTTTAGAGCTGAGAAATACTGAGCCGTTCCCTTCATTTTGAGACTCTGGTGGAACTTGAGTGTTTAGAAAGATTCCCTGACACATATTTAAGAAGACCTCGTCTGTGTGTGTGTGTGTGTGTGTGTGTTTGTGTGTATACATTATCTCCTCCTAAATGAGTCTTCTTTGCAGTTATCAGTGTATATACACCGGCTCTCGCCATCCAAATTAGCTAACGAGTCCTGAGCCAATCAGATACATTGATCAGAAATACACTCGCTGCTTCCGTGAGCAATATTGCGATTTTTACAAAATCAAAATGGCAGAAGGAAGATGTGTGAGAGTGCGATAGAGGCCTGATTTACTGAATATATCAATAATGGCCTGTTCTCAGTGCTTCTAATGAATGTGTGCGCATGTGTGCGCGTGTGCGTGTGTGCGTGTGTATGTCTGAATGCCATTGGTGTATACAAGTACAAATATAGTTCATGTAATTTAATTCATTTCATTTCACTTCTAACTTCATTTTTCTAAAGTGTTAAGAGATGTGTAATAGCAGGTGAAGTCCAGTAGAGGACACTCTCTTTTTTAATGTTTTATATTATAATTTAATATATTAAATGTGTATTAGTCCCAATAAAATACTCTTCTCTCATTTTTTCTTCTCTTGTTTCTGTTTCTTGTTTCTTCTCTAGATTCTTTTTCCTCTTATTTTCTTTCTTGCTTTTTATTTTTTTTTATTTTTTTTTATATTTCCTCAATTTAATTTTTTAGATTTTATTTTCTTATTTTGATTATTTTCTGTCCTGTCTAATTCCCCTAATTTAAAAAATTCTTTTCTAGTCATTATCTAGTTTTTTTATTCTCTTTTGTCTAACTTTTCTTATTTTTCCTTCTCTTTCCTTGTTTTTTTTTAAAACTATTCTCTTCTTTTTCCTTCTCTAAATTCCTCTGTCCTGAAGACTCTCCCCTGTCGGAAAATTACAGCTTTACAAAATGCTGAGATGGGAGCCTCCTTCCAAATATGTAAATAAGACAACAATTACAAACATTTTTAAAAGCCGTTCCCGGTGTGAGCTGTTACTATTGGAAAGACAGCATATTAGAATGAATGCATTACTATAAACCTGTGATATGCAGCTGCACTACTGTCAGAGGTGCTGTTATAGAAAATGAATCAACACCTACTGACCAATGAGAAGTCTGAAAATTTTCTATATTAACATAATGCAATATGTGTAAAGATCAGGCCTTTTATAAGGAGGTGTAAATGTGAGGAAGTGTGTGTGGTGTTTTAATAAACTACTGAAGGCTCAGAGAGATTGCTCTTAACAAGTCCACAATATTCTAGCACTTTCTCTCGCTCACACTCCCACTGTAGTTGGGGCTTCATCTGGGGATGACATGGCTTTGGTTCAACAACAACAAAAGACAGAAATCATCCATCTTCTTGTTAAAACTCGCCTTTTATATCTCCTTTGGATTCATGTTGTTATGTGATACCATGATATCTATTATCAATTACCGGCAAAAAAAAAAAAACCCACCACCACCAACAAAAACCCCCAGCACAGTGAACACTACAAGAATTTCTTGTTTTTTTTTTATGTCTGTGTAAGATTTCTGATTCTTGCCAAAATAAGGTCAATTTTAGATTTCCTCTCCATGTGAAGAGCACTTTAAGTGTATATTGTTATTTAACACACTTCCACATGTATTCATAAACATACTTTTTATAATGGCACCTGGTGTCCTTATAAAAGACCTCACCATTGGTAGGGAAGATCATAGCCATCATGGAGAAGGTGAAAGAGCTTCCTAAAGTTCTCAGGAGCATTACTAAACAACACTCGAATGGAAAAAGCTACAAAGCCATTGCGAAAACCTTAAACATTCCTGTCAGAACAGTTGGTTTGATAAAATGCAGGTGGAAAGTTCATGGAACCACAACTAATTGTCCCTGGACGGGTGTACCATGCAAGATTTCACGACATGCTCTCAGACTAATGACGAGGAAGCTAAGAGAGACGCGAGCAGTCACTCGAAAAGAGTCGCAGGACGACCTGAAAGCACAGAGAACAACAAGCAATGAACTGCAGCCCAATCATCTCTGTTCCTACACTGCAGGTAAAACTCCTCTGCTGAAATCGAATCACAAAGATGAGAAAGCATCTAAAAGCATTTATACAAATCAGAATTCTTTTGGGATAATATGGATGAAGGGATATACCAGGCTAGCTAGCTAGCTAGATAGATAGATAGTTTATTATTCAGAATAATAAAAATAAACATATTCAATACAAGGTTATAAAATATAACACTGTATATATGCTGTATATACTGTAAAGTAAGTTTAGCCTTGTACACAAGTATATACACAAGTAAATGCGGAAGTATATACAGGCCATTTTATTCTCATCAGCCAAAAAAGTGAATCTGAGGAGAAATGACACCAAATATGACCCCAAACACACAGCTACAGTAACTGAAGAAGGTCTTGTCTGGACTAGACAATCTCCTGACTTGCCAGTTTACATCCCACTGACAATTTATGGAGGATTTATGAAATTGAGAGTCCATCAGAGGGACCCACGTAAGCTTGGGGAATCGAAGATGATTTGCCAAAATGAATGGACCAAAATTAAACCACAATACTGCAAAAAAGCGAATTACTTCTCACTGCAGACTTCTTGAAGCTGTAACTGCAAACAAAAGCAATGCAGCAAAGTACTAATGTTGGTAATTTGTGGCGCCTGAATACTTTTTCCCCTCTCAAGTTCGTTTTGTAAACAGATTTTTGTTTACGTTTGGAAATACATAATTTACTGTATGTAAATCAGAATGGATTTTATGCACTGGAAGTATATTAAATAGCAAAAACAAAAGTGTCCGTGAGTTCCCCTCAGTGTATAATCAAACTCAATTATAACCATCTAGAGAGCTGTTATGTAATTATGTACTGTTACGGAATTAGATCTGATAAAATAGCTATGAGTTGTTCAATTAATTCAATGAAATTTATTATTTATAGCCAAAATTATGATTGCTGAAATATTAAAATCTAATTTTCCACACTGGTGAACAACTAAAGAGATGCCAGGGAGCATGTTTTGTGTTTTTGTTGTATGTGTAGTGTTTGTTTAATGTATGTATAGTGTCTTTGTCTCTCTCCATTGCTCTCTCTGTGCCTGATGATCAATCACACTCATTGTTTTTCGCTTAATGGTGGTTAGATGTCATTTTCACTATTGACAGCAGGTGGCAGGATCCATACATTGATTGTGTGGTCAGTCCCCTGGACGGAGCGGAGACGATCTCGAGCTGTGTGTGTGTGTGTCTTTAGAGGAGCAGTGACTTATATATCTCACTGTCCCAGACCCTCAGGGCCAACTTGATATCAGTTCAGACTCGATGATTCACATTCTGAGTTCAAAGTTACTGTCAGAAAGTTGATACTGGTATCAGTCTGTTACTACTGTGTGTTTTAATTCACCTGCTGTGATGTGTGCTCTGTTCAATTCTACACACATGGAACCACATGAACGTATGCTCTTGCTCTAACATTCTCCCCATAATGTGCTAAGTAGGGGTGCGTGGATAGATGCATCGATCCAAACTGTAAATAATTGAATAAGCTAGCACAATGATTTGCCTGTGACTCTGAAACTTAAAATAGTCCTTCTCTACGTCATCATTCACAAATTAACTGTAGGCCCCAGGTTCGGAACAATGTTGGTCACATATCATTCGGAGGCAGTTAAATTGAATCCTATCATATCACATTCAGTGGGATCATCAAATATTGAATCGTCACCTTATGAATCATATCATATTGTGTAGAAGCCTGATGTTTACACCTGTGCTCAGTAAAAAATAATACACTTCATGTTATGCTGTTGCAGGAAAATAATCGATGATGGGAATATATAATGAAACAGAGTTATTATTCCTACCACAATGTTGATTATTTTCCTGTTTTATTCCTCTTATACCACAGCAAATTTCCAAAGAATACAATTTTTCGTGTTTATAAGAATGATTCATCATACGCTTTATCCTTTTTAATGTTGTAGCATATTCATGAAAAACAAGTTAGTTCCTGTTATCACTGTAGCAGCCCCTCTCTCTCTTTCTCTCTCTTTCTCTTTCTCTCTCTCTCTCTCTCTCTCTCTCTCTCTGTCAGTCTTACAACATTCAAACTTTTTTTTTGTTGTTAAATAACACCTTGACTCGCTACATGACACATTAGGGTCAGAAAATCAAATTTCAACTTGTACTTATTCCTGTATTCTTCTATAAATTGAAATTGTGGAAGAGAGAAATAGGAAGTGAGGACAGGTTTATTCATCCACTCTGTCTCTCTGCGTCCTCTCCTCGGTCTGAGCGTGATTTAGAGCTCAGTGACTCAGACCTTATTAAGCGGTGAATAATTAGCAGGTCTGCACTGTGTCAGTGTGTGTGGTTAGAGATGGTCGTAAAGGAAGACACACTCCTTCGTTAAAGCGGAGAGGCAAAAGACAAAAAAAACAGCAGCTGTTAAATTAACGGTGAGAGTGATGTAGTTGATATGAATGAAGTAGTAATATTAGTAAAATAACAAACCAACACTCTCCTCATCATCTCTGTTATTTTAATACATGTTAATGCTGTCAGTGTGGACATTAAACATAACTGAGTCTTAACATTGCAATAAAAAGGCAATAAAAAGAAGAATCGGGCTTTCAGGAAATCAGTCAGTTGGAGAACCAACCACTAAGCAAACCTGTAACACTTTGTAGGAATGTCATAACATCTTAAAAATCTTAATGTTTCTTCAATGCCTGGAAAATTACAGCTAGCTCCACCCCTTTTCTCTGCAATATCAGCACTTTGATAGATTTATTTTTACTATGTAACTAAAACACACCAACATGGCTAGCTGTATTCACTGACCTGCTTTCTGACTTTCATTGCTCACACTCACAACACACACGTTGTGATTGAGATTCGTAAAAAACAAAAAACAAACAAAAAAACCGTTATTGTGTAAAATGTTATAGCCGCCCAGTAGCTTCAAGTGACATTTCTTCCACATTAAAAAGTTTGCATATTCAGAAACATTGTTATGAATAGTCATACTCTGTGTCCAGTCAGCACCAAGCATGTGATGTTTGATAAGCACTGCCCTTTTCTGTTTTGTTTCTGACATGCTTCTGAAGCCGGCTGTTCTACAAACTGCTCTCTGGTTAAGAAGTTTGCTCTGGAACCTTATTCTGATAAATGATTTGGATAAAAATAAGTCCTTCATTCATTTTAGCCCCAAAATGAAACTGAAATGATGAAAAAAAAAAAACAAGCAAAAAAGTAATACAAGATCTTTTTTGCAATATTCATTGTATTTTTTTTTTTTGTATTTATTGCATTTGATGTATTTTGAACAACTTATTTGCATACAAGTCTGTTTTTTTATAAAAGATTTGATAGTGTCTAAAAGGCTTTGGAAAGAGTGGTTTGAATGGAGTCTCATTCCCAAATCCTCCCTAACCAATGCTATAACTATTATACTATTACGCTACCTGTGTAATGTCCTCCTGTGTCTATTACATTTACATTTACAGCATTTGACAGTCGCGCTTATCCAGAGCTACTTACAGAAGTGCTTTGAAGTTCATTTACTACTGTTTAGTTTTGTTCTGGCACAAGCAGATATCTGCTTATATCCATTTGGCTAGGAGTATTTGGTATTTGGTATTAGTTTTAGTATGTATTAGTATGTGCACTTATCATAAAGTGGTAGTTTAGAGCTTAAGGAATTGGGCTACTGATCAGAAGGTTCAGAGTTGAAATCCCAGCATCGCCAAGCTGCCACTGTTCGGTCCTTGAACAAGACCCTTAATCCTCAATGGCTCAGTTTAAGTTGCTTTGGATAAAAGTGTAAGCCAAATGACGTAAATATTTTTTTTTTTCATTTTGAAATGAAAAATGAATGAACGCAATGTACAGGAACCGTGTTTCTGAATTTATTGTTGTGTTATTGGTTTGTTGATGTGTACAGATTTGCACTTACTACAAGCCTCTGTACCACAAGCATAGAGATATCTGGGGGTTTTGGTCTCCATGAGTAAAACTGCCTTTTTTTTTAAAATGCAAAAACTTTTTTTTTTAAATGCAAAAACTTTTTATTTAAAAAAACTGCACGAGACAAAATGGTTCCTTTTGGTTGCTGAGGTTAATGTTAGGGTTGGGTATATAGAAATAATTAAATAGTTAGTTAATTAGGTGTAGCATTAATTAATTCATTAGGAAGACGTGTGTGTGTGTGTGTGTGTGTGTGTGTGTGTGTGTGAGGCCTGTGTTTGCTGTGTGAGGCCCTAACACACTGACACACTAAAATATTGAAAAGCTTTTTTGTTTTGTCTAGTTAAACATGCACTGATATGCCACAGACTAGTCCACACACACACACAGAGAGGAATCCCAGCTTTCATTATTAATGACAACAGAACAGACACACAAAAAGGAAAAGAGAGAAACAAGAGGTTAAAACCATACATTACACTTCACACACTTTCTGTATAAATATGTATAAATAATATATCGAGTTGCCAGTTTCTAATTGATTAGACGTCAAACTGGAATAACTAATAAACTGCCAAGTTATGGTATGTATATTATATTCCAAATGGCTTCCTATTCACTATATGTGCTCACCACAGAGGGTGTTAATGAAGTGCTGTATACTGTGGTGTTTAAAAGTCTGAGACCACACCGAGAATCATTTAAAATGAAATAAACAAGGGAAATGTTCAATCTTGAATATTTAATATTTTCAGTTTGGCACTATTTCCAGGTTCATATTTAAATGTAAGCAGATTTGTGACATTAACCATATTAACTGCTTTGTACAAAAGGTCAGATTTTCCACATGTCTAATCTCTTCTATTGAAGCATATGTTCAGACAACACTCTGATGGACTGGATCTAAAATGTATAATCAGTTTTTACACAAATGTGTAAATATTTCTACAGTTCCACTTTTTACTCATGTTGTTGTTGATGACATCGTTTGTAATGAAAATGTTTGTATTAAATTAAAAGAATGCAAAATAGGAACATTTTTACCGTGGTCTCAGATTTTGGAACCTACTGTACACCCAATAAAACACCATCTGAGATTTAGAGTCAATTTTTGCAGTTTAGCTACTTACATGTAATAACACTGACAAAATATCTTTAAAAAAAATTCTCATCAATTACATACATTTATTCAGAGCCCCTTTCTACAACTGTCAACTACACGAGGGCTATTTGCCAAAAAACAAAACAAAAAACATATATAAAAACATATACCTTTTATATATTGATTTTAGGTGGCTAAAATAAGAGCACGGCATTAAAACGTTTAAACTGTCAATACAATCTAAAGTACAGAATGCAAGAATAAACAGAAACATCAGAGAGTGAAACCAGGACAAGAGAGGTAGAGGAAGGTTAAGTTTAAGGTTGCACCAGTGCTGATAGAAGCCCTCTGGTTGTGACCCCTAAGATGGAATAGGCAACTCCAACAGATTTCAGGAAATGACATCATCAATCTCAGCACAGAAAAGTGCAATCATAAGCAAACCAATAAATACTCCCAGCAGGCCTCTGGCAGTTGAACCAAACACTCATTGGTGAGAGTCCAATAGTTACGTCAATATTTATGCTGAGAAAGTTATGTGTATTCAGAGTTGGGTTATGCAGATGCTTAAGTTGATTTTCTGTGTGCACTGTTCAGATTATTCATATCACCTGCGTCTAGTTCATGCCTTCGAGGATGCCAGAATTTTCTTGAGTAAGCATATACCACTATAGTCCAAGATTATTGCCTGTCACGTCAATAAGGAGGTGATCTGAATAAAATATTTACCAAATTCTACAGTAATTCTTTAGTTTCTGCTCATGCAGAAAATGGGCTCACATAAACTGAAACGTTCAAGGGTATCTTTTTCTGTGTGAATTTAAATTTCCCAATCACCTTTAAGAGATTTGTAGCTTTCTGTGAGTTTTGTGTCATCCCATGCTGTCCTGCTATTGGTGGCTTTTACACGAGCATTGTAGCACTTGGAAATTTTGATCAACAATTTCGAACACTGCCAAAACTCTTTGGCTCTGGCCAGCATTGAGCCTGTCATATTATGCCTTCTAAAACCACAGGCTTACAACAAGAATTCTGTGTGCTCAGTGTGTGAAATGTGTAAATTTAACACTCTTACATTCAGTATAGGAGAAGGAGAGAAAGAGAGAGAGAGAGAGAGAGAGACAGAGAGCGTGTGTGATGAAATGTGTGTCAATGGAAAAGACAAAATCCAAGCCTCTTGTGTGGTGTAAACTAAAGCTGGTGACCCAGTGAAACTGTGTTTGTGTGTGTGTGTGTGTGTGTGTGCATGTGCATATAAAAAAAAGAGAGGAATCAGCAAATAAAAGCCTGAACTCCAGCATGGTGCACTTTCCCAGCCACTAAGCTCAGGCATGAATTATAGATGCTCCGGGAGGCCTCGCTCTTTCCACTCGCTATTCCGTCCGAAGTGTGCGTGTGTGTTGGGGGGGCGGGGGGTTGGGGTTGATTGGGGAGACAAAATTCCCCAATGACACAAATGACTATGTGAATAGATACACCATATGACACAAAGTGCACTCGCAACATGCGCACTTTACAAAGACAAAACATTAGGGACATTTGTTCAGGTGTCATGTCATCACTGTTTACTGTACTGTACTGTAATGTCTAATAAACACACCTGTTTACGACTCAGCCCATAGCAACATCACTTCCTGTCCGAAAGCTTTCTATCCTGAGAGCTCATGCTATGGGAAACTACTGTGCACTTCCTGAAAATAATGAGCTAAAAGTGATTGAGTGCTATATATTAAGCTTAACCTGTAATCAGTTCGCTCCTGCTATGGCTCCGCCCCTTGTCATTATTCTTACCTAATTCTACTATCATACCCATTTTTCATAGTTTCTATTTTCCTAGTTTCCTTTCTTTCTTAGCTTCCAGTATGGTTCTTTTCTTCCTTAACAGCTGGCAGTGGACATTCAAATTTCCCAAAATTCCCTTAGTATACTTGAAATGGAAGATTTTACATTTCAAAAAGTATAAAGTTTATGAAGAAAAAACAAAATGGATTACCCACAAAACTTAAATGGAAAAGGGGGTGAAGAGGAAGAGGAGGATGAAGAGTACAGAGTGATATAAACAGAGAGAGGAGCAGTGAGACAGCGAGTCCGCTGTCACCCTTAATGAATAAATGATGTGTTTGAAATTTCATCGTCATAGTAACCTGCCACGACGCTCGTGACTGGCTGAGCGCAGATGCAGGTCACTGAGTCACGCTGAAGTTGTGTGTGTGTGTGTGTGTGTGTGTGTGTATGTACATACACCAAATGGCCTTTCCAGAATATGCACATGTGATCTGTGAACAAATCTGGGTGTGTGCGTGTGTGTGTGCAGGTGGTATTTTAGTTAACACAGGGGTCAATCTCTATGCAGGTCACTGACAGTGACATCATCAAACCATTCATCATGACACACACACACACACACCACTAAACTCTGCCCTCAATCTGAAACCCTCAACTAGAAACATTCTCTCTTCTTCTGTGTGAAGAATTGAGACACACACACACACACACACACACATACACACAGATTTAGCTTACAGTGTCCTTATGTTTGGAGTGTATTTGTTCTTTGTTTCCTGGCTTGCAGTCTCCATAGCTACCTTTCTCTCTGTACTTCCGGTTGCCATGCTGTTAAAGGAAAATGATCAGCGACAGTGTGGTGTGATGTGGCCTAATGTAAATCTGAGTTACTCTTGCCAACCCAAAGGTGAATATTTTCCAAAAACATGCTAAATTGTTTTATTTCTCTTAAACCATGCAGATTGACAAAGATAAAAAAAAACGCGCAAGACATCATGCTTTTTATCCATATATAGTTAAATGCTGTGGAATGTCCATAATACAACATTCTAGTTAACAGTTATTCCCTCATCAGCCGCAAAGTGTAAAACTCATCTGACCTGAAAACCTAAAGTTCCAGCTTTACTTCTGACTGCTTTAAAGTGCTGACACTGGAGACTCCTTCCATATATTTGACTGAATAATAAACTGTAATAAGATGTAGAAGTAAACTGTGCAACTATTTGGATGAACGACCCCAAATAGACATTATGAATTTTCTGTGATCCCAAGGCTTGACCATGCTACAGTCTTTTATTCCAGATTTATAATGTAGAATTACTGTAACATTTGAGCATTTTATTGTATGTCACTAACACACTGTATACTAAAAATCAAAGAAAAATTCCTTGTGATGCAGGAATAGAAATATCTGTGTACTCTGTTTTTGCAGTGTATTGGTTTCTCTTTGTTATTAACCATCATGCCTGTAAATCCATATTCAGTAAATGTGTCGGCATATTTTTGTGTTTGTTTTCTTGATTTCTGTTGTTTCACTGAGTCCGAGTCACTCGGTGTTGTTGAGGAACCAGTAGAGGCAGATGGACGGAGAAATTTGTCGATTTTTCTTGTTGCACGTGCGGCGTGTCAGGATAAAGACGAAAAAATTAAAACAGCATGTACACTCTTCATTTAAATGGCTTGTTTGAATGTAACTCTGAGTAACATTTCAAAATATTCGCACGCAAAAAGATTTTAAAGTTAGCTTGATATCTGCAATATTCATTTGTAAAATAAGTGAATAAAACAAAAGAGGAGATTGTAAAGAGGAGTTTCTCTCATGACCCCATTTGTAAATCAAGTTTGGGAAACCCTGCATTAGTAAATAAGCATGTTTATGCTAAACAAGTCAGTCTCAGGCTTTCAGATGCAGTAACTGAACTCAGTGTGTGTGTTTGTGTGTGTGAGAGAGAGTGTGAGGTTGAGTAGAGCTGCTCCCCCTGTAGCTGGCTTTCTGGCATGACAAGAAGATTGTAGTTTGATGAACTGAGTGACCTCGCAGCAGCACATTGAACTATCATCTCTCTACAGTAGAAAGAGGCAAACAGTGCAACGGCATTAGAGACAAAATGGTGGATTATGGTGCTTGCTAACTGGTGAACGTTTTGACTCTTATTTTTTGTCAAAACAAGAAATGAGATGGCAAAGAGGGTCAAGACGTAACACATATGTCAATGGAAATACTCTAAGATGATTGTAATACAAGGGTTTGTACACGTGTGTATGTCTGTGCGTGTGTGTATGTGTGTGCGTGTGTGTTTCTGTCTGTCTCTGTCTTTGGGCACGCTAGGTGAACTGTTCTCTATTGACTTACAAACGGCAGGCATGTGTCCAAACGCAGTGCACTATTTTTCTGTAATAATAGCTAGCAGCCATAATGTTAAATTATTAATGGGGTCCATTCAATACAAACAGGTAGGCACGAGCAACTGCACACACAGACACTGGTTTGGCTCGACCTGGGGTTTTGTTTCGTCTGAAGTGAGAGAGGTGACAGTCGAGGAAGACAGAAGTGGACAGAGAGAGCGCTGTACTCCTCCACTAACCTCTAACCCTAACCTTCTTCAGGTTTATAATTCTTCAATGACATGTCACATTGTTCTTATACCATGTCCTGTCTCTTATGCCACAAATATTTGCAGTTATTACAGACAAGGTGAGAACTAGATTCCAATTCCTCACATTTATTTTTAAAAAATCATCTCCCATTTCTTTAAATTCCTTGGAAAGGAATCATTGGATTGCTGGAAAATTTGAATGCCAACTGTCATTTGATAACAGGTATTATAGCAGCTGACTAATCAGAAGCTTCAGTTAAACTCGCTCATTGATTTCACCCCAGTTTTTGAGTCGTTGCATGTACAATAATTCGCAGAAGAATTGAACAACAACAACAACAACAACAACAATAATAATAATAATAATAATAACAACAACAATAATAATAATAATACAATCTACCGATATTATAATCTCCACTCTCTTTAATGTCCTCTTGGAGAAAACCCAAATCAGACAAAGAGGTCAAAGGTTGTGGATTGTACCATTATCTGATCAATACAGGGGTGGGGGAAAGTGTCAGGGCGACCCCTACCCACCCTTAAGGGGGCTAAAATACCACCTACCCCTCTCATCCAATCAATTAGCTGCTAAGTAAAGGGATCTGTCCTCTGCAGCCTGACTGCACTGTAACGCAATCCGTCCTCTGCCCCTCTGCACAGAGAAATGGATCCTCCCAGAGTTACTGCACAGATAAAGGGCTAAATAAGGAGCACTTACATCACCATCAACTAGCCAAACACACACTCACAGCATGAGACAAAAAGTCGGCCACCAAATAGTGATTCAAGTAATCAAATTTGTAAAATTGGCTCAGTAAATATACTTTACACCACAGTGATGTTGAATTCTTGAATCTGATTGGTCAGAAGATGTTGAATTTTCTGTAACCGCAGCTTTGACAGTAGGGACACAGGGACTTGTGGTGTATTAGGAATAAAACATTCAGGCTGTGTTATTATAGGAAAATAATAAACTTTTGCGTGGTAACAGTAAATCCATGTGTGTGTGTGTGTGTGTGTGTGTGTGTGTGTGGGTGTATATATATATATATATATTGAATGATGAACACTATAAGCCGTACTACAACTATTTATAATAAATAAATAAAATAAATAGTTTGTAATAAAGAATAAAGCTGAATCAACCAATCAGACTATAGTCTTACCAGTAAATATGTCACGACATATCAATGTGATCCTGATTCACAAACAAGAAGATCAGTGTACTATATATTAAATTGTGTATAATCCTCACTAGTTATTCTGGAGAGAGAGATTTAATTGAATGTGATATGAAATCACCCCTCACCATAACCTCACCCTTATTAACTTTGTAACAAATCTAAACAGGTTTATTTTTTCCAAACCTAGCATGCTGCCACAGGAAAATAATCGTGTGATGTGGCCCAATTTGAAGCAGAGTTACTGGTACCAGTTACAGTCAGTTGATTATTTTCCAAACACACGTCCTCACTAGTCCTCACTAGTCCTCACTAGTTTTATTCCTCTTATACCATGCAGGTTGCCAAAGAATAAATTTATTTATTAATTAAAGCAAGAGGTGTCATGCCATTTATAGTTACACTTAATGCTGTGGAACATCCATGAAACAACTTAGGTCCTAGTTATTACTTACGTAATGGCAGATATAAATGTTATTACAATGATTCTTGTCTGTTAGAGAAACCGAGGGTGTTTCGTGTATCAGCAGTATGGTTAATTCCTAACATTGTCATGGTTAGGAAAAAGACATTATTGCACCATTTTGACCTGAAGTGAAGAGCAGGGTTAAAAAAAGCATTGTAGCTGAGAGGCAAGTCCTCAGGTCATGGCTGCTCGCAGCGTGGTAATCAGATTTAAGGCAGACTGGTGCACAAACGGTCAAGGCAGAGGAGCGTAATAGCTTAAATTAATAGGCGGCTATGGGAGTCGCACTGTAATACACACACTGATCTAGTTATGAGGAAGATGATGAAGCATGCTGAACAGTTGAAATGCTCATAAATTTTTCCCTCTTACAGTATTCAATTCAGTTTTATTCATATAGCACTTTTAATAATGGACATTGTCACAAGGCACCTTCACAGAAATCTTCATATAGATTTAAATTTATCCCTAATGAGCAAGACAGAGGTGGCGGTGGCAAGGAAAAACTCCCTGAGATGACATGAGGAAGAAAACTTGAGAGGAACTGGACTCAAAAGGAAACCCAGCCTCATCTGGATGACACTGGATAATGCGATTATGAATCATAACTCATCCACAGCTGTATAATATAATAAGAGTCAAACAGTACACAAGAGTCTATAGTGTCAAAGCGAAGTTATATGCAAAGTATTACATAGACTGTACCTGAATACACACACTTGTCCATTTAGTCCTTAAATTACATTAAGCTCCTGGAGTGCTCACTAATTAGCAGTGTTCTGTCCTTTAGCAATACGATGGGGTGTGCTGTTATAGGAAAATAATCAATAGTGGGGTGATGTAATGAAGTGGAGTTACTGTTACGACTCCAAAGTTGATTATTTTCAATCCTCTCTTATACCACAGCAATTTGGCAACAATTACAATTTTTTATTTATTACTGAATGACATCATACTTTTATTCTTTTATGCAGTTACATTTAATTTCATGAAACAAGTTAGTTCCTGTTATCACTTACATTATTTATATTAATATACTGTATATAAAAGCAATATAGCAATAACAGCAATATATAATAGTCGTTTCCTCACCAGCCTTTCTTTTTGTTCTAAATTGAATTTAATAAAGAAAAAAAATGCAGATTATCATGTTACAGAATAACTGGAAAGTGCAAACTCTTCTGTCCTAAAGACATTTTTTTTTAGTTTTACTGTGTCCAAAAATGTAAAGTGACACATTTAACTCTGACTGTCACTGACTGGAGACTCCTTCCAAAAATGTTAAATAAACATCTGTTTATGGAAATAATATTGAAATGATAATATTGGTAAAAAAAAACAAAAAAAAGCATTAATATAAATTTGTGATTTGCTTTGCAGCTAGAATTATTGTCAGAGCTGCTGTTATAGAAGATGAATCAAGCCTTCTGACCAATCACAATCAAGAATTCAACAGCGCTGAGGCTAACCTATATATACAGAAAGTCAGCTTATTAGTTAGATAGCTAGATATGTTAATCAGTTATTTGGTTATACAATATGATGATGATGTACTGATATTACCATGTTCTTGCAAATTGTATTAAATAAGAAATTAATTGACTGCCAGAGCTAGCTAACTAAAGCTAATTAAAGTAACGTGACCTAACAGGCAGCCTGATAAATTTGCTACATTTTTTCTTGTCTATTAAATTCAAATATGTCTTTTTTTTTTGAAGTGAAGTGAAGTGACTTGTGGCCAAGTATAGTGGCCCATACTTGGAATTTGTGCTCTGCATTTAACCCATCCAAGTGCACACACAGTAGTGAACACACACACACACCCGGAGCAGTGAGCAGCCTTTTTTGCTGCGGCGCCCGGGGAGCAGTTGGGGGATCGGTGCCTTGCTCAAGGGTGTCACCTCAGTCGTGGTATTGAGGGTGGAAGAGAGCGCTGGTCATTCACTCCCCCCACCTACAATCCCTGCCGGCCCGAGACTCGAACCCACCACCTTCAGGTTCACCTTCGAGTTACAAGTCCGACTCTCTAACCATTAATTAAAGCCATTTATAAATAATTAAGCCTGTTTTGCTTGAAGTTCCGACTGAGCATGCCCGATGTTGTTTTCTCCACAAAACTTTTAAAAGATTTAATTCTGAGTGTTATGGAAGGGTTGTTTTCAAATATTTCTTGATTTGTGTTGGTTTTAAGGCTATTGTGTTATGAAATGTTTTGCAATATCAGGTATAAAATGTTCTTGGTTTACTCTCTTTGTGTTTCTCAGTTAGTGTGTGCAGACCTTGGGTAAGTATTCACGTTGGGGTTTGCCTAATCAGTAGCAATAGTAATGATAAAGACTTGCAAAATCAGATGTTTTCGAAAGAGAACAAAACATGATGTTTAAATAATGTGTATTTTATACAGTGTTTAGATTTACATCATTTATTTAAGCTCTCTTGCATGAACTCAATAAAATTTACATAAAAGTAGGGTGCAAAAGTTTGATTTGTTTTATTTATGCAATATATAACCATTTAAATCAAATAGATTTGAATTAAAGTTAATTTTCATGAAATAAAAGCAAATGGAAATAGTTACCAATTTTTTAAAAAGTAAATTTTATTGATTGTTTTTCAGCATAAGGAATTTAGATTAAGTTAACTTTACTCATGACAGTTTATTTGTGACTAAATAACTTTGGAATTACTCACTTGAAGTGTCACAGATGAAGTGTCACCTGCATGTAGACAAATTAAATTTGTGCAAAAAATGTAATTTGTGCAACAACTTGACAAAAAATAGATTTATAATTTAGATTTAAATTCAATAAGATTTTTTTCCAGTGCTTGCTAAGTTTAAGTAGCTTTCTAGTTAATTGTAGTTAGTTAACTATCTAGCTATGCTAGTCAATTCTTTTTATCTTACACAATATCACAAAATCACAAACAACTCTGTAATTCTGGTGATATGAAGATTAGCGCAAGCACTTTAGTGAGCAACAAAAAAGGGGACAGCGAAATATTTTATAGTTCAGAGAGTCAACACAGGAATCAGAAAGTTGCAATGGAGGAAGCCTGAGGTCTGTGTCCTGCTTAATTTAACACAACCTGCTGTGAAGCAACTCGAACCTGCTTCCAAAGTCATTCAAAGCCTTGTACGGAATTTATCAATATCAAATCGACATTCATAGTGAGAAAGGAAACTTTTTGACCTCATGATCTTGTCCTTGTCCTTGTGAGGCAGATTTATGTGAATGGTGTTTATTAACTAACTTTGTGATAAATTTATTGGTTGCACAATTGCACTACTTGTCCATATAGTACACAATAATAGAAGGGATTTATTTATAATCGCACTATCCGTTGCACCCAGATGAGGATGGGTT
>CM075004.1:25037394-25048116 GCA_037576675.1 Pangasius sanitwongsei | reverse complement strand
GCACTTGGATGGGTTAAATGCAGAGCACAAATTCCGAGTATGGGTCACCAAACTTGGCCACAAGTCACTTCACTTCATTATTAGTTACATATGATAAAGAAATGATAGATTTTTTGGGACTCTCCAGCTGCATTGTAATAAAATCTACACAGATAAAATGGGACAGTCATTTAAATAGTGAACACTACATGAGGGTTAATTAGCCAAAGTTAGAAAGTGACAGACATGTAACTGATGTTGCATTTAGTGCTCCAGAAAAGTCAACTCAGTGTAATGGCTCCAGCTTCTCCTCTTTGACGAAATAAAATTTATGTGTATACTGCATTTTTTTTTTTTTTTTGGTGAATAACAATATTAGGACTGTGTCAATATATATGTCACTGTACAGTATGACCATGTAGGGTGATAAATCTAAAATTATTGTTCTGTTAATCTTATAACAACAAACTGCAGTGAACACACACTAATACACTCCTTTGCATTGTTAACCCGTGGAGCTCGGACAGATCGGATACACAGATTACATCATTCATACAGTTAACAAGTGATCAATAAGTAATCTCGGCCTGCCTCGGGCTCTTTATCGTCTTCTGAGGGCGCATTAGCACAGATCGTCATTTACATCTCAATAAGAGTGTGTGTGCTGCTGCTGCGTCATTGTGGACTCAGTGGACTCAGTGGCACTCAGTCTGTGTAGCCGATGTTACACACTCGCAGGACACATCATTTCCAGGTCGTGACCTCTGGAGACGTCGATGGAGAGGGTTTGATTCGTTAGTGAGCTCATTAACCCTCATGCTCTTTTCACATCAGAATGAGACCATGACGATAAACCCTGTTCTTAACTGGTGTGCTTTTTTTCCCTGAAAATCACGGGTTATAAAATTATTGGCCCCCTCACAATTAATACTTGGTGAAGCCTCTCTTGGAGAGAACGAGGAACATATTGCGATTGTGAGGGGGGATTACATTGAAAGCTACTGTGAAAGGGTGGAAAGGATCAACCACAGAGCCATCACAAAGCTCAGGAGTAGTAAGGAAGAGATAAATGTCTTAATAAATGAAGTGCTTATTAAGAGAATTCTCTCAGGTCAGAACAAGAAGACGGCGTGGAGGGCATTACAACTGGTCCCTATTGGTCTTAATGAATAGACTGCTATTTAGCAATGTCACAAAAGTCCTGTCTAGTCCTTTCTAGTCTTTGTTAGATGTGAGAAATTTGTTCAATACATGACCTGTGTGCTATAACCAGGGTTGCCAAATCTCCACAAAAGAGTCCAATGGAGACTCATTTTAAAACATGAAGTTTGCCTTTTAAAAGGTCCTAAAATGGTCATAAATTAATCATATTTAGGAAGAAAGCAAAAAAACAAAAACAAAAACAAAACAAACAAACAAAAAAAACATGGCAACTGTTCATAGGTAATTTTCATCAATCAATTTTGAATTCTGTACTAAAGCCATGCAACTGGCAACACTATCTATGCTGCTTCGAGCACTGCGTTAGTGCAAGTTCAGTACATCAAATGGAATACTTAATTAGCTGTACTTCCCGTTTCTTTCTTTCTTTTTTTTAAATACACGTGACGCTTCCTCAAGATAGACACTTGCTGCAAAGCATTGATTTTTTGTCACTCAAACATTTCTGTGTTGTGTGGACATATGTTAGGGGTCATTATCTTATTAAGAGATCCATCTAAGGCCAAAGCTTAAGCTCCTGGCAAATGTGAATGTAAGATAAGGGTATTGGCTGCGTGAAAAATGAAATGCAGATATTAAGAAATAATTCTGGATTTTTTCTTAATGTGAAATAATAATGTGGCTACTAAGTAATGGAAGTCTGTTAAATCCAAAATGTTTTTGCATAAATACACTCGCTAATATTCATACACTTTGTGTAAATGGCATCTCTGAGTTTTATGTTCACATTTTTAAATAAACAAAAACAAATTTTATAAAATAATATATTTAAGTGGAACTGTATACTCCTGGACAAAAAAAAAAGGGCAAAATATTAAGTTTTTAATGGTCTTAACAACAAACCATTGGTCAATTAGCAAGAATTAAACAAATAGATAAAGGAACTTAGTATGGGAGCTTTTCCCTTTGATTTCTTTAAATAATGACTAATCTTTTAAGAAAAAAAAAACATCCCAGAAGATATTTTTGGTAAATTTTGCATACCTAGGCAAGTGTGAGTTTGAATTTTACATCAAACATTTTAGTCATGATCATAATTTTAACTTTGCGTACAAGAAGACTATATAAGTGAATTTCCCTGTTTCTAGCTTTTTTCCCCCCCAAACACTTCACTGCAACAAAAGTAAACGAGTAAATGGTCTCAGGAGTGCGTTTGTTTAATTCTTGCAAATTTTCTGACCAATGATTTGTTGTTAAGACCATTAAAAGCTTAATATTTGCCATTTTGGGCTTGGCCCTTTTTTTGCCCAGGAGTGTATTATCCTCTGCATCACTTCCAGTTTTCTGCTACGAAAGTTGCACTTATGCAAATACTTAACCGCTTAGCAGAGGCGAGTAGGTTTTGGGTCATTTCCTGGTTCTTAGTAGAATTCATTCTGACAGAAACAGGACATAGTTAAAAGAAAACACTGATTTGTTTTTAGTGAAAACAATTTGTTTGCATTGATTTTAAATATTCTTTATGGGTGTCAATCATTTTTTGAAAAAAACAAACAAAACAAAACAAAAAAAAAATGTTATTTAAAACAAAAAGAAAGATCCTTTTGTGAGAATGTTGTTCCAGGAAAGGTAAGCAGTTTCTCAGTAAGTGTGAGAAAATGTCAATATTCTTTGGGGAATCAACTTACACATTCTTATTATACAAGTAATAATTTTACAACTGACAGTATGCATGCATTCCATATTTTGACCAGACAAGTATTTAGTAATGACAATTTCTGCAAAATAACGAATGAACATTGTTGTTTTCAGGTAATCGGCCAAGTGCCATCAGTGAATTTTGCTTGGTTAGGCGAGATTAAGCCAGTTAGGACTTTTTCCTTTCACAAGGATAGCATAGGGATCCTGAAGCAGGTTAGACGTGCTTGTTCTGTTGTTTTCTTTCCTCCGGTCTTTTCCCTTGTTTTCCCTGGTGTGTGTGTTATCCTGATTAGAAATACTGTATATCCCAGCAGTATAATGGCTTGTGCTGTGTATGTTGGTTCTCTTGCCTCTGGCCTGCCTCTCTCACAGGCCACACAATTACCGTTACATATAACCCGTCTCCATGCCCCTCTAAATATCTCAACATTTTTGTTACCTCCTGTGTATAACAAGCCAAAACATTCTCGGGATTGTAACAGTTTTTTTCAGAAGTTTCAAAATTTTGAAGCATTTTCCCAGGCTGCCACACCACATTATATCTTTTTGTCTGTATCATAATGATTTATCTGTCACATGTGGCCTATATTGTACCATTTTGCCCATATCATATTGTTTTGCCTGTATTGTACTGCTTTGCTTATATCGCATCATTTTGCTCATATTGTATCGTTTGCCCATATCATATTGTTTTATCCATACTGCATAGTTTTCTTCTTCTGGCCATATTGTACCATATTGATGTGCCAATACTGTATAGTTTTATCATATCATTCTGGTCGTATCATATCATTTTGCTGATTTTGTGTCATATCCTTTTAACCACTATGTATCATCTTGCTCACATCATAGAATTTTGCTCATATGGTGTTTTACTTGTGTCAAGTAAATTAACAACAAATGTTAATCTTCATAAAGTCCTCATTCACAACTCCATATATTTTAAATTTCGTTGAAATACTAATGACCTCTTTGGAGTGACCAATAATTTAAAAAAAGTTGCTATTTAACAGATATAAACCTACATTTCACTGATTTGCTTGTCTTTCACTTTAGCTCCATGGAGTTATTATTGCACCTACTGGTCAAAAATGGGAACTGCAACAAGTACTAACAGAGGGGAAGAAATCACACTGCCCCATGCTCAGGGGAGGAGCAGCAGATGGAAGAGTTAATGATGTGGTTGCCAGGGGTGTGTTTTTTACACCAAAGTGCCTTAGTTTAAATATACGCCACGACCCCCAAGATCTTGTTTTATAGCAAAATAGAATTAAATCTAAAAAATGTCCTCAAATTCAGGCAAAGTGTAAGTGTCTATGATGTACAGAACTATTTCTGTTGCATTTTATTGCTGAGATTGGGAGAGGGAAAGGAGGATTATGGAGTGGATAATGCCTATACATCAGAAATGCGTGTGTACCATGGTGACCGTGTCCCCCATGCAGCTGAATTTTTTTTTGGGTAGTTTCAGGTGTTTTGTGTGGTTTTTGAGAGGTAGAATGTTAAAAGCCTTTGTCACATATACATTTTAGCACAACGAAATTCTTCTCTTTGCATATCCTAGCTTCTTAGGAAGCTGGGGTCAGAGCACAGTGGTCGGTCACACACACACACACACACACACCTCCCTTTCTCTTTCCATTTCATTATCTGTTCTGTTTTGTGTCTAAACCTTTATATTTAAGCTAATAAAACACTTAAATAAAGAGCTTTTAACACTAAGGTCTCTCAGTCTCTCTCTGTCTCTGTTTCTCTTCCTGCAGAGACAACACAAACGCATGCACAGGGTGACAGCGTGTTACATCGTGCTCTGGCTGCAGCATGCCACCCGATGCTCCCCAAAGCAGATGGAGACACTCTTTAGGGAGCGAGGGAGGGAGAGACAAGAGTGCACACTTACAAATGAGCAGAGTTTTATGGCTTTATTGCTCCTGATGTGCAGGCTCTAGTTCAGTACAGCTATAAGGACAGAACAATGACCTGATAATGATTAACGTCCAGCACAGTGTGGGTTCCACACTTAATGATGTCTCTACTTTATTAACGTAAAAGTGGGAGTCATATCGGCCTAATGTGCTTTATACAGTCCAACAGACTGAGGATATTAGTAGGAACTGAGGTCCCTATCCAAATTAAGGTGCTAAGCTAGCTGTCTTGGTTGTTTAGCTAAAGTTTTGCTTGTAAAATAGAGCCTGTCTGTGTAATAATACTTCTATTTATTAAAGTTATTAGCTAGCTAGCTTGGTAGTTTACTATCACTCTATGAAATAAAGTTTTAAATAAATAACTCATTGTTAGAGCTATTTTTGAGTCACTCTAATGACAGGTAGCTATACTTCTTACCTTATTTTATGGAGCTTTTAGCTAGCTATTTCAAACAGCACATTTACCAGACTGTT
The DNA here is from genome assembly GCA_037576675.1 of Pangasius sanitwongsei. NCBI lineage: Eukaryota > Metazoa > Chordata > Actinopteri > Siluriformes > Pangasiidae > Pangasius > Pangasius sanitwongsei. Next base: position 25,042,876 of record CM075004.1, on the reverse strand, counting down.
TAATGCTTTAATCTATTAAAGGTATTAGCTTGCCTGGTAGTGAATTAGTCAAATTAAAATTAAATAAGGTATTAAATAAGCCAGGCATTACACAAAGAGGTTTGTTACATAACTAGCTATTTAGCTATTTATGTTCAGTCACTCTAATGACAGCTAGCTATATTTTATAACTTTCATCTAGCTTGCTATTTAAAAGAGCATGTTACTGTAACTCTTTATAGAGAATTTAATAGGTAAAGGTTAGCACACTGCAGCAGTATCATCTTAATAACTAGTTATTATTATTATTATAGCATAATAATTGCTGCCTGTCAAGCTACTCTCTTATTTAGCGGTTTATTTTTATATACCCCTACTCCACTAGCTATATTTAATACCTGATTTTGTGAAGCTTTGTGTTAGCTGGCTCTCTGCGTTTAGCTAATGTATGTTGATGGCAACAACTTGTCTGTATGCTAGCTATCTTACTTAACAGTAGGTAATAAAGTTAGCTAGCTGTTTGGGTTTGAGTATGACAATCCTGTGATACAGCAAGTATCTAAGCTCGGTCTCCCCACTGACTGTATTATTGCTTGTTAGAAGAGGACACAATATATTTCTAGCTGCTTTTAAAAAAAAAAAAAGGCACAGCTCAATCTTGCCTGGAGAAAGAATGCTCTCTCTGATGCCGCACTCTTTCATGTGAGACAGGTTTGACTGACGGCATGCAGGATGCAGACAGACTGATCTCCTGGAAATGCCTGAAGATTGACAGGAACACAGGCTAATGCAGTCCCTCTACAGGAGCTTAGCGTCAGCAGTAGGAGGAAAGAAACTGATTTATCGTTTGGGGAGCTGCGGATCTTAACAAGTGCTTGAATCAAGTACTGTAGTGTACACTACTTATATTCCGTCTCATTGAGCTAGTCTTTTCCTATTTTATAGCTGTGGCAACTGTGGCAAATTCAGTCTATCAGATTTGTAATCAGTGAAAACTTAACCTTTTAATATAAAAAAAAAAAAAATTAGATTAATTTTTTGTTATGAAAACAATAACACATCGCTTCTTTATTTTTCTATTTTAAATTCTTTTTTCTATTAGTATTATTTTTTATTTCTATTATTGTCTTCTACTGTGTTTAGGAAATGTAGATGCAAACCATAAAACATCCTCCATGTGGCACAAAGGTAAGCTATTCTTTTTAGTAGAAGACAAACAATACATGTATGTGAATTAACTGAAATAAATTATATTATTTGATTGCCCTGTATGTCATTGGTGTTACACAAATAGAATGTGTTACCCTTTTAAATTCAAAATAATTCAGAAATGTACAGGCCCTAATCAGTTTTTAAAAGATTTTTGAATGTATAATCAGTTTTAAAAAGCAGTTATGAATTAAAAAAAATATATCCACCACAATTGTAGAGCAAAGTGTAACAACTTCTAAAATCTTAATTTTTAAAATTTCATTTAAAAAAGGAAGCATCCTGCTGTGGTACTACCTCAAATAATATAAAATAGTTTTTAGAATTTTAGTTATAAAATTGTCAAATTACTGTTATGTTGAACACGTGGGTCAAATGCCTGAAGAGATTATTTATTATTCCCTGTGCTGAGTTACGAGTGTGCTATGAGTGTGTGTGACAGCGTGACTCCTCTCTGACATCACCAGCTTATTGTTTCTCACCGACAGAGCTCAACATCTTCCACGAGGACAGAAACCTGAGCACGGCTGTCGTCATGGGTGTTATAAAGCAGACAGGAAGTCTCATTCAGAAGACGTACACCTCGTATCCCACAATCTCATCACCACACACACATGGAGCAGGGATAATAACCCGGCGATCAGGATATTTACTGCTCGTCCAGCTTGTTCTGGCCCTAACTGATGCCGTGTGGAGTCTGGATGAGACCGGGGCGATCAGGCAGGACGCCGTCTCCTCCGTCCTGAACGAGCAGTTAGCACTGACTCCATAAGTGACCCTGATTATGAGCTGGACGTCAGCGTGGCCTCAGGAGGGAGGTTGAGATGGACTGAGGTCTTATTGCTCCGTGCTGATAGGCGGTGTTTCTGCACTGACCCGCACTTTATTGGCTCATTATTCAGCCTGCGTCTCACTGGACAAAATAACAGGCCGACCACTAAAGCACAAAATGGTGGATATTAACCACGGAGACCGTGTTTTTATTCCCTCGAATGTTTCTGACCGGCTTCGACAAGCTTGATTATGTGTCTCTGTAGTGTTAATAATAACTGACTCCTTCTCCTGGCACGGTGACGCCTGTATGATCCTGTACACAATGACCAACTCGTCTCCTTTACCCACCATTCACTTCTCCTGTCATAACTTTATAATATTCATATCCTTACTGGCAGCAAAGAACTTACTATCCATATCAAGTCTTAGACAATCTGAGATAATATTAAAACAGGAGATTCCGCTGCTTAATATTGGTTTCTATCACGCTTTCAAACTCCTAATGTCGGTGAAGCTGCACTGAGAAAATCTGAACTGTAAAAAGTAGATCCTCTTAATAATGCTAACACTTCTATAGGTTTATTCATATAACAGCAGAATGCAGCGCACAAAGAGGACGAGCCACTGAAATACGACTAATGTGCAGAAAGAAGAAAGGTGAAAAAAGAAGAAAGTGTTAAGAAAGCAAAGAATCAATAAAGGGAAACAAGACAAAAATACACACATGAATAAATAAATAAAGAGGAAGTGAACATGAAGTGGAAGGAGTAGAGAAGAAAGCAAGACGAAGAAAAATGAAAAGAAAAAAGAAAGAAAGCAAATTGTTAAAAATTAAAAAGGAAAATAAAAAGAAAGGATAGTATGGTAAAAAAAAGAAAAAGAAAGAAAAATGAGAGAAAGAGATGGGGAAAGTGAGAGTAAGAAAGAGAAAAAAAAATAAATAATGAAAGAGAAGTATGAGTAATGAAGAGAAAGTAAAAGCAAGAAAACAGAACAAAATGAATAAAAAAAAGAAAAAGTAGAGAGAATGGGGAAAAAGTAAGAAATAGAGACGAAAGAAAGAAAGAATATCTATGTACACGTGCAGTGCATTATGGGTAATACACATGGTCATACAGAGTTATGAGGCAATACACAGTGGCTGATGTAGTAAGGACATTATAATTTGGGACAGAGCCTCAAAATGGCTGATGTAGAAAGAACCCTACAATTTGGGACAGAACCGCTCAGTGGCTGATGTAGTAGGAAGGGAACAATAATTTGGGACAGAGCCTCAAAATGGCTGATGTAGAAAGAACCCTACAATTTGGGACAGAGCCTCACAGTGCCTGATGTTGTAGAACTCACACTATAATTTGGGACAGAGCCTCACAGTGGCTGATGTTGTACTAAGGACACTATAGTTTGGGACAGAGCCTCACAGTGGCTGATCTTGTAGTAAGGACACTATAATTTGGGACAGAATCGCTCAGTGGCTGATGTAGTAGGAATGGCACAATAATTTGGCACAGAGCCTCACAGTGGCTCATGATGTAGCAAGGACACCATAATTTGAGACGGAGCCTCAGAGTGGCTGATGTACTATGTACACATTAATTTAGGACAGAGCCTCACAGTGTTTGATGTTGTAGTAAGGACACTATTATTTGGGACAGAGCCTCACAGTGGCTGATGTTGTAGTAAGGACACTATAATTTGGGACAGAGCCTCACAGTGGCTGATGTAGTAAGGACACTATATTATGGGACAGAGCCCCAAAGTACCTGATGTTGTAGTAAGGACATTACAAGTTGGGACAGATCCTCACAGTGGCTGATGCTGTAGAACGGACACTATAATTTGGGACAGAGCCTCATGGTGGCTAACATAGTAAGGACATTCTAGTTTGGGACAGAGCCTCACAGAGGCTGATGTAGTAAGGACACTGTAGTTTGGAAAAGAGTCTCAGAGTGGCTGATCTTGTAGTAAGAACACTATAATTTGGGAGGGAGCCTCAAAATGGCTGATATAGAAAGGGCACTATAATTTGGGACAGAGCCTCACAGTGGCTGATGTAATAAGGACACTATAATTTGGGACAGAGCCTCACAGAGGCTGATGCTGTAGAACGGACACTATAGTTTCGGACAGAGCCTCACAGTGGCTGATGTAATAAGGACACTATAATTTGAGACAGAGCCTCAAAGTAGCTGATCTTGTAGTAAGGACACTATAATTTGGGACAGAGCCTCACAGTGGCTGATGTTGTAGTAGGGACACTATAATTTGGGACAGAGCCTCACAGTGGCTGATCTTGTAGTAAGGACACTATAATTTGGGACAGAATCGCTCAGTGGCTGATGTAGTAGGAATGGCACAATAATTTGGCACAGAGCCTCACAGTGGCTCATGATGTAGCAAGGACACCATAATTTGAGACGGAGCCTCAGAGTGGCTGATGTACTATGTACACATTAATTTAGGACAGAGCCTCACAGTGTTTGATGTTGTAGTAAGGACACTATTATTTAGGACAGAGCCTCACAGCGGCTGATGTTGTAGTAAGGACACTATAATTTGGAACAGAGCCTCACAGTGGCTGATGTTGTAGTAAGGACACTATAATTTGGAACAGAGCCTCACAGTGGCTGATGTAGTAAGGACACTATATTATGGGACAGAGCCTCAAAGTACCTGATGTTGTAGTAAGGACATTACAAGTTGGGACAGATCCTCACAGAGGCTGATGTAGTAAGGACACTGTAGTTTGGAAAAGAGTCTCAGAGTGGCTGATCTTGTAGTAAGAACACTATAATTTGGGAGGGAGCCTCAAAATGGCTGATATAGAAAGGGCACTATAATTTGGGACAGAGCCTCACAGTGGCTGATGTAATAAGGACACTATAATTTGGGACAGAGCCTCACAGAGGCTGATGCTGTAGAACGGACACTATAGTTTCGGACAGAGCCTCACAGTGGCTGATGTAATAAGGACACTATAATTTGGGACAGATCCTCAAAGTGGCTGATGTTGTAGTAAGAACACTATAATTTGGGCCAGAGCCTCACAATGGCTGATGTAGTAAGGACACTATAATTTGAGACAGAGCCTCAAAGTAGCTGATGTTGTAGTAAGAACACTATAATTTGGGACAGAGCCTCACAATGGCTGATGTAGTAAGGACACTATAATTTGGGACAGAGCCTCACAGTGGCTGATGTTGTAGTAGGGACACTATAATTTGGGACAGAGCCTCACAGCGGCTGATGCTGTAGAACTGACACTATAGTTTGGGACAGAGCCTCACAATGGCTGATGTAGTAAGGACACTATAATTTGGGACAGAGCCTCACAGTGCCTGATGTAGTAAGGACAGTATAATTTGGGACAGAGACTCTCAGTGGCTGATGTTGTAACAATGACACTATAATTTGGGACAGAGCCTCACAGTGTGTGATTTTGTAGTAAGAACAGTATAATTTGGGACAGAGCCTCACACTGAGTGATTTTGTAGTAAGAACAGTATAATTTGGGACAGAG
>CM075004.1:24990666-25037294 GCA_037576675.1 Pangasius sanitwongsei | reverse complement strand
GCCTCACACTGAGTGATTTTGTAGTAAGAACAGTATAATTTGGGACAGAGACTAACACTGAGTGATTTTGTAGTAAGGACAGTATAATTTGGGACAGAGACTAACAGTGGCTGATGTAGTAGTAACAACACTATAATTTGAGACAGAGTGTCACAGTGGCTGATGCTGTAGTAAGGATACTATAATTTGGGACAGAGCCTCACAGTGGCTGACCTAGTAACCAGGACACTATAATTTGGACCAGAGCCTCATGGTGGCTGATATTGTAGTAACTACACTATTATTTGAGATGCAGCCTTCAGGTCAGATGTGGGGAAACCGGATCCCGGTGCATTGCACTTTCAGAGTTTTGTGTTGAAAACAATTAGGCAGCTTAAAAGCGCCATCTGTGTGATGAGTTGCTGGCAAAGCAGTGGGCACCAGATGCCACCTGGAAGTGCCTCTAATGCTACATTCCCTCTTTTCCCTGACATAAGAAACTGAAAATCACTTTAAAGGGGAGAAACGGGACCCATTACGCTGAGCTGACTTCATTAGAGCAGCACCAAACGCAACATCAACTACAAGACTGTCACTTCTTAACTTCTACTAATTAACGCTCACTTATTAAATGACTGTCCCATTTCAACTGTTTATATTTTATAGCAGTACATATAGATTGTCCCAAATCTATCATTTCTTCATGATATACAAGTAATATTGAGTGTGTGGTCACATTAGTCAGCACTCCTATTAAATATATTGTATAAGCAGAAATTTCTTAATTCTTTTATAAAAACACTCAGTCAATATGCAAGATAAAAAAAAAAAAAACAGTTAATAGCTTTAGCAACAGCAGCCATAATTCATAGGTATCCGATCTTTAGTACACCACAGTGCTGTCGAATTCATGACTTTGATTGGTCAGAAGGTGTTGATTAATTTTCTATAGCAGCAGCTCTGAGAGTAATTCCGGCTGTAATTCAGATCACAGGTTTATATTAATGCACTCGTTCTAGTACGTTATCATTTCTGTATGGTGAATACTCTCATAATCTATGCCTAATAATAAACACATTTTTAAAAATGTGTTGATATTTAACAAAGTTAAGTAATATTTATGGAAGGGGTGTCCACTGTCACTATCACAATAATTCCAGTTATATAAACACACAGTTTTCTAATACTCAATGTCACAATACACACATAGACAATAAATAAATAAATAAATAAATAACAGGAACTGCCTTGTCTCATGAATGTTCATTAAATGTAACTATAAACAGATAAAAAGTATAACATGTCATTCTTTACTGAATAAAATATTGTTAGCTTTGGGATCCCAAATCTTTATCTCAATTAAAAAAAGTAAGAAATTGAGGGGAAAGAATTAAGGAACACAGAAAGGATAGTTGAGTAGAACGAAAGAAAGAAAGAAAGAAAGAAAAAGAAAAATATAAAATAAGGGAAAGTGAGTGTAAAAAAAGAGAAAGAATAAACTAAGAAATGAGAAGTACAAGTAAAGAAGCAGAGAAGAGTAAAAAGGAAGAAATACAGAAAAAATAAACATGAAAGAAATGATACTAGGATGAAATAAATAAATAAATAAATAAATAAATAAATAAATAAATAATTAAATAAAAGAAAGGAACACTGATGGCTAATTTCTCTAGCTTTAAAAACACCTTAGTAATTAAAAATATTTTTTGACTTTTTGGAAAGTGTAAACAGTCCTGATTAAACTGTGTGTTTAAACTGTGTGTTTCAGGTTCCTCTGGATGCCAAGTGTGTGTGTGTGTGTGTGTGTGTGTATTAAACATCTTTCCACTAGCAGTTATACCAAACCCTCTTTATTTCCTGTAATCTTCTGTAATACTTCCTGTTTGAGCACCAGGCAGCGTGACTGTACTTATCTGTTGATGATGTGGACTCGGAGGCTGGAAGGGTTAAAAGCGAGCTATTGATCGGTGTATTGGATCTCACGCTCTTACTGCTGTTACTGGATATTAGCCTGAGCCGAGATGGCCCCTGTGATAAGGGTTTTTTTTCTCAGAGCGGACACTCCTCTGGGGCAGATACGGTTTCCCGAAGCCCACGTGATGCTGAGCTCAGGAACTTTTTACCTCATGGAGTAAATTCAGGGCCTTATCGAGTTACAGGCCGGCTCCCTTCCAATGGTACGAATATTTTAGCTCTGTGTCATTGGGCTGGGGCTCTAAAAACCACAGACAGACATTAGAAGGGATTAAAGCAAGCAGTAAAAGATGTCTGCTCTTCATTGATAACGCTGGTTGGTTTAGTAATCAGGATTATTATGTTGGTGGAAGTGTGGAGGATCAGCACTAAATGCTTTTTCACACAGATGAGCGATATGTGTGGAGCAAGACTCAGCTGGTCAGTCTGCTTCATGAAACATCTGAGAATCATTTATTAAAAATCATATTTCTATCACAGAGATGATGCTTGGATCACTTTTGAGCTGAGAAAAAAAATGCAGTTTTCTGGGCTGAGTTCCAAACACAATCCTGCTCCCTATTCCCTACAGTGGACAATCGTGGCATTGTTCCTTTCAGGATTCTTTATGATGAAAAGATGGTATGTAAGGAATAAAACACCTACAGACATGCTGTAATAGGAATTTAATCAAAGGCAGATGGAGCGGTGTGAGGAAACAGTAAACTTTGCTACCGTTTCCTCCCTGAAGTTGATTATTTTTCAAAAACAGCATATACTGAACAGTTTTATTTCTCTTACACCATAGCAATCTGCCAACAATTACAATTAAATTTTTTTTAAATGACCGAAAATAAAATACTTTTTATGACATTCTTTTATAGTCACATTTAATGCTACAGAACATCTATAAGACAATTTAGTCCCTGTTATCACTTACATTATAGCAGCTATAAACAGTTGTTCCCTCACCAGCCTCTCTTTTTTCCCCCTTTTTTCAGTTAGTAAGAAAAAAAAAAGCACAGCTTGTCATGTTACTGAGAAACAAGGACGGCTTTCCAGTGTCAGAAAACAAAGCAGAAAACGGAAACTCCTTCCGTAAATGATAAACATCTCCTTAATGTTTATTTTTAAACTTATTTTTAATGTCTAAACTTTGCCATCTCAATGATTTTTAAATAATAATGTTTATTACTAGGCATAGACTAGTCCCTTAGCTGTTACTATGGAAACTGTAACGTATTAGAACAAAGGCGTTAATATAAACCTGTGATCTGTATTACAGCTGGCACTACAGTCAGAGCTGCTGATATAGTAAATTAATCAACAGCTTCTGACCAATCAGATTTCAGTCAGAATTCAATAGCATTGTAGAATAAACTGTTAGAATACATGTATTGGTATAACCGTTACATTAACACACAATGCAGAGCCTCTGCATTCTCTGTTGGATCGGGCTGCTAGTGCAGATTCTGTGTGTGTGTGTGTGAGCATGTGTGCGAGAACGAAGCAGAGGAAAAGAGGGAAAATAAAGACAGTGGAAGACTGAAACGTCATTTTCAGGCCTTTGGGGACTTTGGAGTGCGCTAGTATACACTTTCTCCCAAGTGGCCGAGAGTCATACACACCTCTGTCACACAATACACACATGCTGCTGACACTCCACACACACACACACATGCATGCTAGCTAATAATAAAAAAAAATTAAAATAAAAATCTGTATTTCTGCTTATTTGTAATATACAGCCTTTTTTTTTTTTTTATTAAACTCTATTAGCTGAAGTATCAGATAATTAAGATTATTTATATAATCTTTTGTATTTTATAATTTCTGAATTTTTTAAATATATTTTTATTATTTAAAAACCTTTTATTATACTGAATTAAAAAACTGATAGGTATATCATTTGAAACAGATTATAATAAATTATATAGTGTATGATAATTGATGATGATGATTAAAAATATAGTTAATGCCAATTATATTTTAAGAGAATATCAATAACATGTAACAATTATACCTTCAAATATATCAAAATCACAATATAATCAAGGTACAATATTAAAAAATATAATAACATCACAAATATTTGAATGGAATAACACTTCAGCTATAAGATTACATATATGGGCCAGATTAATCTTATTCATTTTGCACTTTACTTAATTTGTATTTTTCTTTCTCTCTTTTTTTTTTTGGTTTGCCGTCATTATAAATAATCATTTGAATTATTTCAGTTTAATACAGGATACATTCACAGAGCAAAATTCACATGGAAACGAACTTATTAAACACTTATTAAGTGCAGTAAGTAGAGTATTATATATTTTACAGCTAATTAAAAAAACCCTTACATTTTACCCTCACATTGCTAAATATACATTTTCTAACTAATGATCAGTAATGAATGCTAAATTCACTGTTTAGAACATGGACTTTTTATTTATGTGTAATGTTTTCTGTTAAAAAAGTATTGAGTTAATTGTTCAGTTAAAATTTTAGTTAATTATGAAATTAAAATGAATCATTTTGAAAACTTTTTTAGGAACACACACCTTATAACACCCTGTATAAAGGTTGCTTATAAATAGAATTGATTTTCTGCATTTTTTGTGATTATACTTTTGTCTGAAACATCTTTTTAAAAATAAAAATAACCCCAGTGTGTTGTCACATGGTGCGTTGTAGACACCAACACTACAGAAGCATGTTGTTTTTCTGCTCCGTGACAGACGTTTATCCCTGATGCAGTGTTCACTACTTACACCTTGGCCCAGGCCGTGTGTTTAGAGTCTAGATCAGTATACCTGTAATGTTTATTTCACTGCATAATCCCCAAAATCTTCATCACAATATAAACATAATGGCAACAGCGCTCCAAAGCTCCCACCCACTTCCTCCTGACAGCAGGTGTGTGTGAGTGTGTGTGTGTGTGTGTGTGCAGGTGGGAGTGGAAAAAAAGAACTGCGATGCCTCTAAACATCACATTTACAAACATTTTCTAATTAACCCTGTTGCAAGACATCACCCAGTAAGTGAAAATATCACTGTTAGAGGAAGAGAAAAAGCAGGAATCGTGATCTTACCTTGGGTCAGGGTAGGGTCAGGGTCAGGAGAGCGCAGGATTCGTGGCAGGCCATGGAGGACGACAGGAAGGATGGAGAGACGGGTGGAATGAGGTGCTCCACGGCGAAGACGAGAGGAGAGAGACGGGGGCGAGGAGGCAGCGAAGCTTGCTCTGCCTCTCCCTCAGTGAAAGCCGTCCCCGAGACTGAAAGCGTAATGGGATCCTGGCTCCTGAGATTTTAGCTTTCTTAATCATGGTCATAATTAATTCAAGAACATTGATAATTTCATTACATTCTTTTTTTTGCCTTATCAATAAATGATGTGCCTGCACTTTTGGTCTTGTGTACGGGAGATGGAGAGGAAGGGAGAGAGTTAGAAGGAGAGAGGGAGAAGGAGAGAGGATGAGGGCAGTAATATGCTACTAAGAGCAACGGGAGATGAACACGATACAAACAGAAATGTGGTAATTATAATCTTTGACCAGGACACCGACAGCACCATATGAAGTCAAGTGGCCACAAATAATTAATAAGGCCTTATGTCACGTGTGTGTGTGTGAGAAAGAGAGAGAGTATAAGAGGGATGTCCTGCACGTGTGCCTGTTTTGAAACTGAACAACAGTGGCATAATAAAAAATTCAGAAGTATTGAGGCAGTTTGTGGGAGTGCTGTAAGTGAATTACACTTCACTCCACACAGTACAAACAACACTAATGTACTTGCTTCAGCTGTGTATAGAGTGCACAAATGATTATTATTATTATTATTATTATTATTATTATTATTATTATTATGTTACAATTTAAATATCAGTCTGAGTGTGAAATGGAACAAAGTAAAAAAAAAAAAAAAAAAAGGAAACAACAACAAAAAAGATTAAAACTTAATGGAGGTGTGTCTAGATGTAATTTAAGAGTCCAGATTACAGTTTAGAGCATTTCTTGCTTTCTCTAAAGTAGTGGTTTCCAAATGGTGGCCCATGTAGCATAGCCAGGGGGTCTGTGTTTTCCTTATTTTGTTATAGTGGAGGAAATCAAATTCCATCATCATCATCATCATCACCATTATATTTATTTTTGAATTCTTCTAGTGATTAGTCTGTTTGACCGGTCACTTGAAATGAGCTTCATCCGAACCGCAATCAATAAATAACGTCAGCTTGGTCGTAAGGTGTTCTGTCAGTGGGAAGGTCAGGAATGAAAAGCTCGGAGGCCCCAAAAATCAGCATCCATAATATCACCAAACACATTTAAATAATTAACCTAATATTTCAACAGTTCATAAAGAGGACCCTGGATCCTAAGAACACATTCTCTAGAGAATCTGGTACTTTGTGTTTCTAAATGTGGCCAAGAACTATCGACTTTCACAGAAAAAGCCCTTTTGAGTGACATTGCAAATAGCCAAGCACAGACTTAATTACAGATGAATAATATCACTATTCTGCACAAGGACACTACGTACTCTTTGGTTTTGAAATAAAATAAGTATTTTTCTAAGCGAGACCAAAATGGGAATCAATTCACACTGCACTCCATCCTTACACACTAACATTACTCAGTATGTCCTTTAGCAAGCATTAAAAAAAATCTATTACAAACAGGGCTGATAGCTGCAGCAAATAGGAATGTACCAAAATGCTATTACGTGTATTTCTATCTGCATCTGTATAGTGCTCAAAATATATGTATGTGATTTCATATTCAGATATATACCAGAAGTGGGTGTGGTCTATACTAGGCAGGTTTTTTTTTTTTTTTTTTTAACAAAATGATAAAACAGGGCTGCTGGAAAGATAATATATCATTTCATTCATAAATTCTAACACACGAAATACAATTTGCAGAACATGTGACTGAGTAAGCAAGCGAACTACGTTTCAAAGCAGTAATCTTTCTCAAAGCCCAGATTCTGTAATTTACCATTAACAACAGCCATCTAATAATAATTTATCAGATTTACTTCAGTTTTTGGGTTTGCTACCTTGCAGAAAGATCAGTAAACTTTTCTGTACACGCTATCAGAATCTGTAATGAAGCTGGGACACAGTGCTTCGGTGAGTCAAAATGGGAATCGATTCATGATAATGCCTTTACGATTTTCCAGGGAGGTTTTCTTTTAATAACCATAGAGGATGATCATTTAAGAACAATGCGCAATATACTGTATGTGGTAGTTAATATTGTTTACATTATTTTTAAAAATGATTATTTTTTGGAGCGCCTTGCAGAGATATGGTGTCCTGTGCACAGCGTATTTATATATATTATATATATATATACACTGCAAATCAGAAATGCGCAACTGTTAACTTGTTTCACCTGATAATACTGAGAAAAAGAAGAAACATTTACTGATCATATGCCTAAACAATTTGAGTATGTTTGTGTAGTTTTGCTGAAACTTGGCATCCCTCTCTTCCATGAGCTTCAGTGCAATGTCCTTTAAAGCTCAACATTATGGTAAAAACATCACACTCACCTTTGTTTAGTCCTAAAGAATCATGATACACACACCTAGTCTGAAGCTTTCTGGCAAGCTTTTTATTTAGAAAAAGAAATTCCCTAATACTCCACCTACTGTTCGTATCAGTATTCATATTTGAATTTGGACACATGATCAAAAGTATCCCAAAATGTAACATATTTACATAATTACAGAATATCACATTTATACACAGGAAGTGAACAAGGTCTGGAGGAAGTATTGAGTACAGTAATGTGACGGATGAGCCTGAGCTGCTTTATTGGTCAGTGACTGATAATCCTCAGTGGGAGAGCTAATCTGATAACAAGACTGAATGAAATAACTCACTAAGGACCTCACACACACACACACACACACGGCTGAATTGGAGGACAATCCTGCTGTTTAGATGCTGCAATTTTATTACCAGTTGTTCCTGCAAAGGTGTGGAAAATATGAAAGACTTATCATAGAAACAGCACTTTTTCTCATTTTAATTTGAAAAATGCAGTAGTCATATGACACAGCACTCCTCAAAACATTTTGTAATGTCATTATCAATACGAGTTATGCATTAAAGTGATAGTTTTGTGAAAAATTAAACACAATGTTGCCTCTTACATCAAACTTGGTTGATCAGCCAAGACATTATTTGGTGTCTGAGTTTTGCGTGTTTAGTTTTGCTCTGCAGCTACAAGGTTAATGCTGATAATGAGTAACAGTCTACAGTTTAACATGCTCTTCTTAAAACATGCCAAATAACACCATTTGAACATATTCAGTTTCATAGAACAGCAGATTAAAACCATTATTTTAAAAATAGGCATAAAAAGCTAAAGTTTCTCCCAGACATTCAGCTAGACGGAAAATGCTGAGTCAGCTTGTGCTCCACTCACAACAATAGCAGCTAGCGAACAGCAACATGAGCAGGATTGCCTCTGCCTTCATGATTGCCTTCAGATTAATAACTACACTGGACTTAATTTTTAGTTTTAACTTTCAATCAAATCCTGATGGAGCCCTAGAGACATGCTTGTGGGTTCATGCTGAAGTTAGGATAATTCATGACCTTGGTATTATAAGGTTCTATCTGGGTGAAGAGCCATTATGAGATATGGAACATCACATTTTTGACCTTACAGCTAGTCAAACTCACTGAAAATTACTACTACTGAAGTATTGAAAATTACATTTACAGCTCAACAAGACCTAAACGTTGAGCTTACTTCAAATGTACACTCCTGGGCAAAAAAAATGGGCCAAGCCCAAAATGGCAAATATTAAGTTTTTAATGGTCTTACCAACAAATGATTGGTCAGAAAATTAGAATTAAACAAATGCACTCCTGAGAGCTCCTGTGCCACCATTTACTCGTTTACTTTTGCTGCAGTGAAGTGTTTGGGGAAAAAGCTAGAAACAGGGAAATTCACTTATATAGTCTTCTTGTATGCAAAGTTAAAATCATGATAATGATTAAAATGTTTGGTGTAAAATTCAAAGTATGACATGACTGAGTGCACAAAATTATCCAAAAATATCTTCTGGGATGTTTTTTTTTCTTTATATGATGAGTATTTATTTGGTTATCTGCCACACCTGATGCAGCCCATCAAGGACCACAAGACTTAAACATTTAATGAAATCAAGGGGAAAAGCTCTCCCATACTAAGTTCCTTTATCTATTTGTTTAGTTTTTGCTAATTTCCTGACCAATGATTTGTGGTTAAGACCATTAAAAGCTTAATAATTTGCCATTTTGAGCTTGGCTCATTTTTTTTTGGCCACGAGCATACTTTATTGAAATTCTAAGACAATCAGAAAATGATTTTTTTGAACAGTAGACAAACACAGATTTTTATTATTTTTCTGTGGATACAATCAAATACAGCTCAGTTTGTGTAAGGTTTTATAAGATTCTAAGATTCTATCTTATTATGAAATCTTTTAATCTCATTAAAGAAGTAATACATGGTAATAAACTCACCAGGGAAAGACTTTACCACATTACAATCATATATGCTTGAACAACATTTAACAATATTAAAATGCATTAGAACACTCAATAACTGTTTCTTGGTGAAGGATGCCTATGTTGAGTTCAACCGGGATGATGATTGGCTGGAAGTGTGAACCATAAAAAACCAAGTTTATTTGTGAGTTTTGTAGATTTAGAAAAAAAAACAACAACATTACACCAAAAACTTCATTCACAGCCAACAGTTTACGTGATAACTCATTTTTGACTAACATTCCAAACAGAACCTAATAATACTGATTTTAATGATTTTAAAAAAAAAACATTTTTATTATCAATTCACAATGACCTGAACATCATGTCTGTATGAGGAATATGATATTTATTGACAGATTAGAGAATTGGAGGTGAGTGTGTCACGAGTGATGGAGGATGGTGTGTGGTTTTAGAGTGCTAGATACAGGTGTAGCAGCAGGCGGAGGAGAGGAGGAGAGGATGTGTGTGTGTGTGTGTGTGGAACAGATTGGCATGGTGCTGTAATAGAGCTCCACCCAGCTGTGCTACAGGAGGGACAGAGCGGAAGAAGCACAGCATTTCCATAATAATCCACCCTGCGTGCTCCCAGGGGCCCCCTGACTCTGTGTGCGTGTGTGTGCGTGCGTTTGTGCGTAGACACTCAGAGGTTGAGAGGGGACGCAGCTGCTCTGTAAAGGAGCATGGAGAGAACAGGACACCGCTGCAGGCCACGCAATAAAGAATGCACATTATACAGAGAGAGAGAGAGAGAGAGAGAGAGAGAGAGAGAGAGAGAGAGAGAGACCGAGTGAAATGGAGAGGAATAGACAGAGAGCAAGACTGAAAAAAGAGAAAACAGAAATATACAAACAGAAAGAGTGAGAGAAACAGAGAAAGCTAGATACAGAAAGAGGGAGACAGAATGACAGAGAGAAAGTGAGAGAGAGAGAGAGAGAGAGAGAGAGAGATGGAGATGGGAAGAGAGACAAGAAAGAGAGCAACAAGAGAAAAAGAGAGAGGCAGGAAGGAAGACAGAGCAACAAAAAAGAGGCAAAAACAGACAGTGAGAAACAGAGGCAGTGTGTGTGTGTATATGTGAGAGAGAGAGAGAGAGAGAGAGAGAGAGAGAGAAGAATAAAGTGAGACAGGCGGAATTAGAAAGAGAGAGACAAACTGAGAGAGACATACACACAGAAAGAGAGAAAGAACGAATGAGAGAGGAAAAGAGAGAGATGGATATAGAAAGAGACAGAAAGGGAGAACGAGAAAGAGAGTGAGACAGACAGAAAGAAAGACAGAAGAGAGACAGACAGAAAGAAAGGTAGAGGGAGAGAGAAATGGAGAGAAAGAGAACAAGAGAGGGAGAGAGAAAGAATGAAAGAGAGGGAGAGAGGGAGAGAATGAGAGAGAGAGAGAGAGAGACTGAGACAGAGATCAGTGCTGATGGTGTTTCTTGTGTTTCTCTGCTACAGAAATAAGAGGAGTGTGTAAGTGTGTGTAACTGTGTTCACTGGCATCAGCCCTGTTCCACCCTCTTCAGCACCAAAAGACGGAATGAGCTACAGTGAAGTGCTCTTATTCCATCAGAGTTTAAATGCACCCTCTCCCTTAGCTCATCCCCGTTATTCAACAGTCCAGTATTTAACACTGACACTGATTAATTTATTGGGAACAAGGAAACTAGGGACATGGGCAACTAGGGAACACATGTAAACCAGCACATCTGTAAACTAGGGAACAAGGACACAACCAGAAGGAATGAAACTAGGGAACAAGGAAACTAATACACAGTGTTCTAGGGGCACTTGTAAAGTAGGAATGAGGAATCTAGGAAGAAGGACATCGGAACAATTTAGGGAACAAGATAACTGGGTGTGAGAAACAGTAGACACTGGCGAACAACGAGTCTAGGAACACTGAAAACTAGGGATTATCTTTGGAAAAAGGTAACAAGGAAACTTGGGACATCTCAAAATTGGAAAATGAGGAACCCAGGATTCCTGGAATTCAGGAGAAAAAATAGGGAATAAGGAAGTCAGGATGCAGAACACTAGGAACAAGAAAACTAAAGAAACTAGAATACAAAGAAGCTAGAGACATTAGGGAAAACCTGTAAACTAGGGAACATGGAATTGTGGGACATGGGAATACTACTGCCCTATAAACATCTAGGTACTATATAGTCAAATACATTGTGTATAGGGTTAGTGCATAGTGAACACTTTGAGATAAATTGAACAGAGGTCTAAGGTGAGCACCCTAAGAACCTGTCTCCATGGCGATCCCTGTCGGGCGCATCCCTAATCAATAACTCCCACCTGCAGGAAGTGCAGTGAAATGTCTCAACCGCCCTGAGAGTTCAGACTCGGCATGCTAAGGCTCAGCTAAAACACACTAGTGTGTGTATGTGTGTAGGACAGTGGGAGGGAAGGAAGGGGGCATGGCTAATTAATGCAAGCATTTGTCAGTGATTAAGCTCCGAGCCGAAAAGGTCAGGCGAGCAGCAGAGCTCGGCTCCGTCCCAATCCCCTGCTCTAAGGCAGTCTAAACCTTTCGAGCCTAAATGGTAAAGACACCATTCCAACACGTGGGTCATGCGCCCCACCACCCTCCATTACGCGGCTGAGGCGGCTCTGCTGATCCGTGTCATTTAGGGGATGAAAAATAAGAGCGGCGGGTGAGATCGATAGGCGACAGCGTCCCAACTGGTTGTGATTAATTGACTGTCACCAATTAATGAGTGAACGATTACAAAGCAGCGTGTGAGGCATGGGGGGGGGGGAGGGATATGCTCTTCAGAAAGAGCTCTGAATATTCCAACACTGTGCTTTATTTCTGTACAAATAATGACTGTTTTCTACACATAATTTAAAAATTGCACACTATATTAAAGTGTAAAATATTACGGTTCCTGGAGGAATAGTGGTTAGGCCTCGGCGCTCTCACCACTGTGGCCTGGGTTCGAGTCACGGCCAGGGAACAGCGACAGTGTACTCCCAGTGCTGGTCCCAAGTCCAGATAAAATTGGGGAGGATTGCATCAGGAAGGACATAAAAACTGTGATAAATGAAATATGCGGACCAAGGATCCGCTGTAGCAACCCCTAACAGGATCAGCCAAAAGAAGAACAACATTAAAGGGTAAAACATTTGCATCGCAGTGAATGAGGTAATAGACAGCGGTTAACAATAATGCTTTGTGCCTTTGTGCAAAAATAACATGTCCTCTGGGTAAATAAGGGTGGAGCTTAAGTAAAATCTGTTTAGCCAATCGCAAGCCTATGTGAAAACATCAATAGCCATTCTTTTTGCTTCTTTCGCTCAACTTACTACTTACAATTAGAGATGGCACCCAGTATCTATATCTGGCCAGTATCCAAAAAAAATGGTGGATCGGATATAAGAGAAAACATATCAGATATCAGATCCTGTAACAAATGCCAAAGACTGGAATTGGATTTCTAAAAGAGATGTATTTTGGAACTGGAAATGTTTACATATAAAGAGACTTGATTGTTTTTTCCCTTTTGTTGCACGATTGACTTTATTATATTCATTCTTTATATTTTATTATATTTATTATACTTAACAATGTAAGTGATTTTTGTGTGAAAGAGTTTAACTCTGAGCATAGTAGTTTTTTTTTTTTAAGTTTTTTTTTAAAAAGAAGACAATATCGGATAGGTATCGACATTGGCTGATACTCAAGGTTTCAGTATCGGTATCAGAAAAGAAAACATGGTATCATGCCATCTCTACTTACAATAAAGGTTTTAAAAACACTCACGTGTCTGTATGATTAATCTTAAAAGACAAAATGCTTTCATTAAAAGAAAAAAAAAAAACAGTCAGTAATATGTTCCAACAAAGTGTTTTATTCATCTTATACCACAACAATCTGTCAATGATCACATTTATTAATCAAAGAACAATATGTCATAATTTTTATGTTTATAGTTACATTTAATTTTGTGGAACATCCAGAAAACATGTTAGTTCCTGTTATCACTTATCGCAGCAATAAACAGTCTTCCCTTACCAGCCCCTCTCTATTTTCTCTCTGTTGAAGTTAATAAGACAAAAATGATGCTTGTAAACCATTCTGAGTTCACCTAATTTAGGCAATGCTAGTGATAAAAACAGCTTTTACTGCCTTTGTTCATTTTGAAGGGTTTGCCTGCTGTTAACTAGCAGGTTAGCTATTTGGGATGGCAGGAGGACATATGGAGTGTTTTAAAGTTGCATATCATGCATATTCATAAACCCTACCATTTTTAATGAAGGTAAAATTCTAGCTGCGCCATTTAGTCAGTTTGCGGGTGTTTAAAATTATATCAAACCATTTATTACTGAACATTTTCCAACTTGCACCTCCAAGCAACATGGTGAGAATAGCAATAAAGATAAACACCAGGGGTCCCTTCACCACGCTGAGGCCTCAGGCATCGCTTGCACAGCTGGGTTAATAACTTTTGGGCTGGTTAAAGTGGTAGCGAGACCGAGTGAGGTGATCTGTAACTCACACTGATGGTGAATCACATCTGATTGGTTATAATGGTTATAATGGATAACAGTAAACTGTAATGCTGTGTGACTCGGACTTGAGCTGCCTCATTTATTATAGACAGTGCTGACTATCAGGAGCAGGAACACTTACTCAACAAATCCTCCTCCTCTCATTTCACCTGGCTCAGTCTGACCTGATTTTTAAAATACAAGTATACTAACTGATGTGATGATCAGTGTTGTGACACTTTGAGAAAAAAATTCTGATTCATACCCAGTGAGCAATGACTGACCACAGACGTCCATGGATACCCATTAGCAGCTCAGGCCTGAATTACACTGACAAATGTAAAGACATTGTTCTGGTCTGTTTTTGGTTGATTTTGGACATATTTTTGGTCAATATTAACGTTGAAGGCTTGTAAAGATTCACTTACTGTGTCTCTAAAATGGACATACTATTAAAAAGTTTAAATCTGGGCGAAAACTAAACATCCTACTAACTCCTGTAAAGATGTTACAATTCATTTTCAGAACACACTATAATTTATATAATAGGGTTGTATAGTTCTGTGTGATTTAAAAAAAAAAAGCATAATAATTGTTATAATTTTTAATGATGCACATGCTTGTGTTTCTCTGCTGTTGCCAGTACACAGATAAAAATACAACTGTTGATATTCAGGTTATTTTTGATTTAGATAAAATTGACAAAATTTTTATCTTTCATTAGATAATAACACATATTTTTCTTTGTTTTAACAAATAAGTGATTTGGCCTTTTTGTACCAAAAACAATAGTAATAATAATATACTGAAAGACAAAAGAAATTCACAACAAACAAACAAAATCGAATGAATGAACAAACATGTAATGCCTTTTTCTATTTCATCCATTCATTTTCTTTACTGCTTATCCTACACAGAGTCACCTAGAGCCTATCCCAGGGGACTCAGGGCACAAAGCAGGGGCCACCCTGCAAGTGGTGCCAACCGCTCACAGGACACAATCGTGCACTACAAACAATTTTGGAAATGCCAATCAGCCTAAATGCATGTCTTTGGACTGGGAAGGAAACCAGAGTGCCTGGAGGAAACTCCCGCGGAATGGGGAGAACATGCAAACACCGTGCACACAGGGCGGAGGTGGGAATCGAACCCCCAACCCCGGAGGAATGGAAGAATGGTTATGAGACCACAATTGTAGAATAACTCAGATCAGAAGATCAGAAGAAGACAGTTTGCTGTTCAAGGTTGATTTGAGTAATTTTGATGAATTGCGTAAGAATATTTAAGAAAATAAAAACAAACCTATAAACAATCAGATTTCAGATTTCATTGTATCTTCTTAATGAAGTGCAAGTATATATATAATATATATATACACACACATACATATATACATATACATAATATATATATATATAAAATATAAAAATCAAGTCAGACTACATACATACATATATATATATATATATACATACATATATATACATATACACACACACACACACACGCACACGCAGGCCAAGTAAAATATTAAGAAAGCCAAAGGTCATGATTTTAAGACAGCAATGGCCTGGAGCTTTGTCTCTTCATAATGCACATCTACACACGATATTTTAATAGTGAGACAGCAATGGACGGTGTGTTGAAATGAAACACTTGCATTAAATGACACTAATGTAGTCCCAGCATTGCTCCAATCAATGTACAACACTGTTTTCCCAACGGTTCAATGCTAATCGAGTTAGCTCACGAGGCCTCGGAGACTGTCTGCCATTAAACTATAAGACAATAAAGCAACACGCATATTCTGCCCTGATATTTGACAATGAGTTATGAGGCATCGCCAACCGAGCATGTCCAAAAGCATCAAATGGACAACGTTCTCTGTCCTTCACTTAAAGAATTAATAATACATTAAAAACAAAGGCCTACAGAGTACTACCTGGATAGCCAACATTAGCAACATTTATATATAGTTGCTAGCTAGCTGATATGCTAATATGCACTTAAATGGATCATTTTACAGGTGTATTTCAAAATGTTCGGCTGGAATGCATGAAAAAAATGTTGGCACTATGTTATAATTTGACTATATCTTATTATTTTTTTGTTTTTAAGAAATATGTGTAACAGAACATGCACACTATATACGAATTAAGTTTCCCTTAAAACTGCTAATTGCTGCTAGTTGCTGTTTCAGATTGAGGAAAACCAAATATGAGTTATTTTGAAATAATTATTTTAAATAACTAAGAAATCATCAGCATTCCATAACTATGTTAGCTATGCAGCTAGCAAGCTGTACAGGTTTATTAAAAAAAATTAGCTAGCTATTTATAGCTACAGACTGGGAATATTGTACAGGTTTGAACAGATAAGTTAAAATCATATGCCATGTTCTTTAGGAGTTATGGTTTAATTGCATTGGACGGCATTAAGAGCTCACTATCAGCTTCCAACTTTGTTAATCTGGCTTACTAAATTCAGTATTCCTTCTCCTGCTAGTGTTGTGTCTATTATGACTTTAAAATGTTATATGTAATAAATATACATTTCCGCACTCACTTACCATTGTTGGAAAGGCAACTTTTTCCACTTCATTGGCATGTAAGTCTAGCTGTGTAATCGTTGATTTTGTGAAGTCCACATAAAGTTTGTGAGTCAGAAATTTTAAAATGCTGTAAAAAATAACTCACAGTGCTTCCAGGTTTGATCCTGAGATCGGGTGATTGTCTGTGTGGAGTTTCTCTGTGTGTCCCTGCGGGTTTCCTCCAAGTTCTCTGGTTTCCTCCCACTTCTCAGAAACCTGCCAGTGTGTGGACTAGCTAATGCTGCGTTTGAAGTGAAGTTGCAACTTGTAATTCCCGGTCTACAACCAGCAAAAGCCACTGAAAACACCCCCTCGACTTGAAATTTCAACTTGTCAACTTAGGGTTGCTGTTCCTCTTTCAGCTGCTACCATTAGGGGTCGCCACAGCGGATCATTGGTCCGTGTATTTGATTTGGCACAGTTTTTACACCTGATGCCCTTCCTGACGCAACCCTCGCCAATTTCAGCCGGGCACTGAGAGCGCACTGTTGCACGCAACCCCAGTAGCTGGGGTTGGTCCCCTCGGCGGGAATCGAACCCAGGCAACAGTGGTGAGAGCGCCGTGGCCTAACCACTAGTTTCCCCGAGACCCAACTTGTCAAATTGGGGTAATCTTCTTTAAACTGTCAGTTCCTTCCCTGCTCATGGAGTGACGTCGAATCAACATGGCTGCGGACTCTGTGAACAGTGTAAAGTCCCCCTTCTCTACTTTTAAATTGCTTTTAGAGTGTGGTTAACGTAGTTTTTTATGAGCTGCAACAGAACAAACAAAACACACGCTTTTGTGGAGGCATGGAGATTTTTTTACACTTAGCATACTGAACATCCCAAGATGGGAAATGACATTATTACAACTTGCAAATTACCACTTACAAGGCACTGCGAAGGCAGCATAGGTGTGTATATGGTGCCCTGCGATGGACTGGCTTCCCATCCAGGGTGTATTACTGCCTCACACGTGTTCCTGAGATAAGCTCCAAACTTATACTGCGACCATATACTGCAGCTACTGAAAGTTAATGTGAAATTGCCCCTAGTTGTGAATGAAATTGTGAATGAGGGTGTGAATGTGTATCTGCATGGTGTCCTGTGATGGAATGGCAACCCATGAGTCTATTCCTGTCTCATAGTGTTCCTGGGATAGGCTCCGGATGCAGTGACCTTGAATGAATTAATATTAAAATAAACAGGCAAACTACATGCAACATCTAAAATTAGTAAAAAATACAGTAAGAGGAGGTTTCTCTTAGTGTTTCTGTATTAGTCCACGCAATATTTGGATGTTTGTACGCATTGCCATGTTTAATCAGGCTAATTTCTCAGAACGTTGTGCTTCTGCAACCTTAAACCATTTATCCTTATCAAGTTCTATACGTTTGGAGCTGACTCAACATGCCATATACTATTTATCTGCCAAAACTAAACCAAAATAAACCATAATTCAAAGAGTCTGCGCAGAAAACATGGCAGATCAATCGGACAAACCCGAATCAAAATGGCAACGAATGCTATCTCCGTGCGCATGCGCATCATTCTCATTTACTCTCAGTACGCTGATTTGCGAATCCGCTCTCGCATTGTTTGGTCCTTCCGACTCGCCGTAGTTGTAGCCGATGTGCTACAGAGGAGGGAGTTTTGTTCTGTATTGTGTTTTGTTTTGTTTGGATCAGAGTAACTTTAATGCTTTATCTTACATTCAGAAATGGCTCAAAACGTCCAGAACGTGACTCTGTCTCTGACATTACCCATATCTTGTCAGATTTGCCTGGGAAAGGTAACGTTTAATAAATAAGATCTTATTAAATATAATTAAAAACATGTTAGTTAGCCAGCTTATTTCCTGTTTATTTCCGATTCTGCTTAGTTTTGAAGACTACTACCATTTACTTTATATTTCTATATTTCTGTATATATATTTTACAGGCTGAATTTAATTTGGTTAGCGCAAACTATTTCTGTTAAATGTAAAAAGTTCTGAATGATCTCTAATAATAGATCTAAATCAACGCTAAATGATTTTTAATATTGTTTTAAGATTTAAATATTGTTTGTAATATCTCAAACCGAAATGTACCGAAAATAATTAGCATGTCTTCACTGACTTAATGATAGTTGATTTATTTTACTTTATTTATTTATTTGTTTGTTACTGTTTAATCATCCTTAACAGTACATATGTTATTTCACGGTACAAATCTCTACTGAAGCGCCTGTACTTTTATATTTATGTGTATTTCCGTATTTAATATTAAATATCAGTATGAAAATATATTTAACTACATTGTTTCCTAATTCTGAATTAATGTCCAAATTGCTCTTCCGATTCAGTTCCTGCGCATGCGCACTTCACTTTTGCACTTCTTTAGATTCCTACTTCTTCACATATTTTAATGGAGACATTTACTGATAAGGTCACAGTAATATAGTAGACAAAATAGCACAAAATACTGACTTAAAAATGCTTGGGTAGGAGTGTCATTCTCAGAATATGGTAACAAACCTGTCTCTTAACTTATTGGTCATGACAGTTTAAAAATGTTCAAAAAGCCCCACAATAACAGACTTGATTGGATAACTTTAAAGCTTCCTAAAGCAATAAAAATAGTTTCATGGAAAAATAATTTGTCCCACAAGCCAGTTGAGTTGTATTACTTTAGAGTACTTATTCCTTATTAATTTTAATATTCCTTTTTAATTTTAATATCATATGCTGCACAAAAGTATGAGGTCTGTCAAACATATAAATTAGCTGTATAAAATACGTTTTTAATAATATAAATAATTTAAAGGTGCAATATTAGATTTTTTTATTCATTACTTGTACAAATAAGATATAACGTGGGGGAAAAAAAAAACAGTGGATAAAGCTTTGGCCTTAGAAAATGTTTAACGACTGAGAAAACCCGTTTGGAACTGATGTCTGGTCCAGATTGCTGGTTTGCTTTGGGAAGTGCCTCCTGTCAGTCATTTATAGACACTATACGGCCTACTGAAGAACCTGCAGGCAGAGCTTCATGAACATGGGCAGGAATCATACAAATATTGAACCCACATAACCTAGAGACCTAATCTTGAAAATAAAGAGACTAATCTTACCTAATGTACCATTAAATAGAACTTTTTTTAACTTTGAAATGTCAAAAAGTTGTGCTTCTAGGGTCAAAGTTCAGAAGAATAAGTGGCCATTTAAGCCAGCCAGAGTTTCTCTCCACACTCTATATAATATTAATTTACCATATATTTTAGATGTGTTATTAGAGTTACACCTTTCATTCTTCCTGTAAAATAATGTTTTTATGAAATAAAAAAGGATTTAATAGAAGAATTTATTGATTTATGTGATAAATGATGTGTGCTTTGAGTGCCACATTAAAGGTCAAGAATACTGGTTATTCATTCAAAAAGGATTTCACTACAGTCACAATTTCCTTAATATAGAATAATGAGAACATCATTGTCAGAAAGTCACCATATTCTGAGAATGTGCCTGCACAGTCTTAGCACTATCCATATATGCATTATGTCCCTGACCACATTCTCTCTATCCTGTAAGCCCTCATCTTACTGACCTTTTGTCTTGTCCCGTGTGCGCAGGTCCGTAAGCCGATGATCTGCTGTAACCACCACGTGTTCTGTGCAGCCTGCATCGAGCTTTGGCTTCAGAAGTGCAGTCAGTGTCCCACCTGCAGAGTTCCCATCACATCTGAAAATCCGTGCCGAGAAATTATCGGTAAGAGTCAGGAGCCTGTATTGATGTTCAGGCACTCAGTGTTTATTTGAGTGTTGAGGAGTGTTATCACCCCTAGACACATTTAGAGACTAAACATAAACTTGTTATGAAGAGTAAGAAATATAAGCCAACTAAATCTGACTATTTAACTATTGGCACGTTAGGCAAATATACACCATCATATTTATTTATCAGGAAATTAGAACCTAAACTAGTTGCACTGTGTTAGAATGCAGATTCAAAATATTTTGTATCTTGTGAACAGAACGTTTGCTAGTTTTATTGTAAATTGCAGTTCAATTCAAGTTGACACAAGCCAGCTGACATACACTAGTATTATTAAATAATAACTATGACAGCTGTAATGACATTAATAATAGTAGCTGATAGTGATCACCTTCTATCATTAAAAATAATGATGATGTATAGAATTGCAGACACTTGGACTCTACATCCTTGTGTTTTCACAAAAAACACCCTGAGAATCATGGATCTGTATCAAATCTGTACCAAATATACTGCTCAAAAAATAATAATAACACTTAATCATAACACCAAGTCAATTAAACTTCAGGGATATCAATCTGTCCAGTTAGGAAGCATAAGTGATTGTGAATCAGTTTTACCTGCTTTGGTGCAAATAAAAGTGACAACAGGTGCACTGAGGAGGCAACAGCAAGATAACCCCTAAAAAGGGAATGGTTTTGCAGGTGATGGCCACAGACAGTTGCTCTCTCCTTATCCTTCCTGAATAATTTGTCTCTAGTTTTGTGTTTTGTTAGGGTCCTTGTCACTACTTATAACATGTGGCAGTACCTGCAACCCAATCAGGTTGCACAGGTAGTCCAGCTCCTCTAGGATGGCACATCCATACATGCCTTCACAAGGAGGTTTGGTGTGTCTCCCAGCACAGTTTCAAGAGCATGGAGGAGATACCAGTAGACGGGCCGTTACACGAGGAGAGCCGGACAGGGCCGTAGAAGGGCAGCAACCCAGCAGCAGGACCAGTATCTGCTCCTTTGTGCAAGGAGGAACAGGAGGAGCACTGCCAGAGCCCTACAAAATGACTTCCAGCAGGCTACTGGTGTGCATGTTTCTGACCAAACTGTCAGAAACAGACTCCATTGAGGGTGGCATGAGGGCCTGATGTCCTCTAGTGGGACCTGTGCTCACAGCCCAGCACCGTGCAGCTCGATTGGCATTTGCCAGAGAACACCAGAATTGGCAAGTCCACCACTGGCACCCCGTTCTCTTCACGGATGAGAGCAGGTTCACACTGAGCATATGTGACAGACGTGAAAGAGTCTGGAGATGCCGTGGGGAATGTTATGCTGCCTGCACCATCATCCAGCAAGACCGGTTTGGCGGTGGGTCAGTGATGGTCTGGGGAGGACTATCCTTGGAGGGTTTCACAGACGTCCACATTACTGCTGTTGGGTACCGGGATAAAATCCTCAGAGCCATTGTCAGAACTTACGCTGGTGCAGTGGGCCCTGGGTTCCTCCTGGTGCATGGTAATGCCCGGCCTTATGTGGCCAGAGTATGTAGACAGTTTATGGGTGACAAAAGCATTGATGCCATTGACTGGCCCTCATGTTCCCCAGACCTGAATCCAATTGAGAACCTCTGGGACGTTACGTATCGGAACATCCGAAGCCACCAAGTAGCACCACAGACTGTCCAGGAGCTCACTGATGCCCTGATCTGGGTGTGGGAGGAGATCCCCCAGGACACCATCTGCCATCTCATCAGGAGCATGCCCAGACGTTGTCGGGAGTGCATACGGGCACGTGGGGGCCAGTTGTGTCATTTTGCTTATGCTTTGCATTGATTAGATATCTGAAGCTGTGCACATGTATTTTTCACCTCTTTAAGTCTCTGACTCATGCTGTTGGTGATAGCAGGAGCTACAAATGAGAGCGAGTCCAGGGAAAGCCACTCAGTCAGGAGGCATCTGAGGAAGACGAGAGGGGAATTACTGCTGCAAGAATATGAGGTCAGATCTGTGTGTTCATACGTGTAGTATGTAAGGAATAAAACATTGCCGTTCAAGGAAAATAATCAGTGATGGTGTAGTGTGATGCGGCCAGACGTGAAGTGAAGCTACTGTAACTATTTTCCTATAACTGTGTGTGCTGAAGTTGTTTGTTCCTCTTACACTATAGCAATTTTCCAATGATTATGATTTTTATTAATTATAGAATGAAACATCATACTTTTTTTTCCAGTTATGGTCACATTTATTGTTATGGAACGTCTAAAAAAAACAATTTCCTGATATCACAATTACATGATTTATCTCTCTATTGAAGTTAATAAAACAAAAAATAACGCAGCTTGTCATGTTACCAAAAAAGCAGAAACGCCTCTGAAGACTGTCCCATAGTGGCAAACTGGAGCCTCCTTCCAGTTTCATGTTTATTATTGAGCTGTTGTGTCTCTGTGGGTTTCATTGTTCCAGGATGAACTGGAGACTCTGCTGAAGGAGAATGAAGAGCTGAAGAGCAGAAGCATGAGTCTGGAGTCACAGCTGAAGGCCTCACTGAAGCCTGCTGTCACTCTGATTTCTCCTAGCAGCACTCCGCCTGACTCCGCCCTCCTGGAGGAAACAGCCAATAAGCTGCGAGCTGCCACTGAGCTCTATCAGAAAGTGCAAGAGGACATGGACAAGCTGAGAGACGTACGATTTCCGTCCACTGTCACTCCATTTATATCCACTACTTCTGTCTATGTTTCTTTCTTTCTTTCGTACTTTGGTACTTACTTTTGTACTTTCTTTCTTTCTTTTTTCTTTATTTCCTTATCTCTTTGACTGTGAAAAACATACACCTTTATGTCTCTTTCTTTCTTTCTTTCTTTCTTTCTTTCTTTCTCTCTCTCTCTCTCTCTCCCCCTCCCTGTCTCTCCTCAATATCTCTTCCACCCTGAACATTTATACCTTTATCATAGCTTTTAACATCTCTGACTTTTTTTTGTTTGTGTTTTTTTTTCTCTTTCCCTTTCTTTCTTCTTTACTTTTAGGTTTCATTTTTTTTTTAAATATATACTTTTATGTTTTTTTTTTTTTCTTATGATGAAATATTTGGAAACTGCTAGCTGATGTCATGGGTCTTCCTTTCTCTATCTTGACTTCAAATATGAACATTTAAACCTTTACCACAGCTTTTGAGGGCTACCGTATTCTTCTTTTGTTAGTTTTTTTTTTTTTTGTTCTTTTTTCAATTAAATTTTTTCTCATTCTCATTCTTTCATCTTTATTTTCCCTCTCATTTTTTAATTTTTTCTTTTATTTCCTAATTCTTTCTTTTGTCTCTTATTTAAAAACTCTCTGAAATCATTCTTTCTTTTCTTCATTTTTCCTCATTCTCTTTCTTACTTTTTATTTTTTGTTATTTTTCTTTCTCCTTTTAAAATATTTTTTGCTTCTATTTCTTCCTTCTTTCTTTTGTTCTTATTTAAAACTCGATCTGTTACCCTGTGGCTGTCAGCAGTGTGTGAGTGCAGCATTACCTTCTGGAAGTGCACTATAGTTAGCCGTGTGTGTTTGCAGTGTGTGAACTGGGCCTGACCCTGTCTCTGTGGAAAATGGCTGCTCTTACTCGCGTCTCTGAGGCCTGTGCTCTCTCTCAGCTCCTGAGCTGCTTAATCAAAAGGCCACTGGTCTGAAGGCAAACTCTTATGTTTTTTCCCCCGTAGGCAAACAAGACTCTGCGCTCCCAGAACGTCGACCTCGTCCAGGAAAACCTGCGCCTGAGAGCCGAGGTGGAGAGCAGATCTCCTCAGAAGTAAGCACCAGCTCACTAACACTAGCTCACTCAGTGTGTAACACAATGACTTCTGTTACACACACATCAACAACCCCACTCACCATTCATTGTGTTTAATCCCAGCACATGCTAATGTTTATTACTCGCATCCCAAAAACGTTTAAGCTTTCACCACTTTACAGTAACATGATGTAATATTGTGTGTTTTAAAATGGTGATTCCATTAAAGCTATGCATCAGTAATGTTCACTTCTCTGTGTGCAGATACTGTCATCCTCTCATTCTCACACTCTCATTCTCACTCTCTCACTCACTCAGACTCACTCTCTCTCACTCACTCACTCTCTCTCACTCACTCACTCTCTCTCACTCACTCAGACTCACTCTCTCACTCTCACTCACTCACTCACTCTCTCTCTCACTCAGACTCACTCTCTCACTCTCACTCACTCACTCTCTCTCTCACTCAGACTCACTCTCTCACTCTGACTCACTCTCTCACTCACTCAGACTCACTGTCTCACTCACTCAGACTCACTCTCTCACTCAGACTCTCTCTCTCTCACTCACTCACTCTCTCACTCAGACTCTCTCTCTCTCTCACTCAGACTCTCTCTCACTCTCTCACTCGCACACTCTCACTCAGTTCCACACTCTCTCACGCTCATTCTCACACACTCTCTCTCTCTCATTCTCTCACTCACACTCTCTCACTCTGTCCCACACTCTCTCTCACTCAGACTCACTCTCTCTCACTCTCTCACTCAGACTCACTCTCTCTCACTCTCTCACTCAGACTCTCTCTCTCACTCACTCACTCACTCAGACTCACTCTCTCTCACTCTCTCACTCAGTCTCACTCTCTCTCTCACTCACTCTCTCACTCGCACACTCTCACTCAGTCCCACACTCTCTCACGCTCATTCTCACACACTCTCTCTCACTCATTCTCTCACTCACACTCTCTCACTCTGTCCCACACTCTCTCACGCTCATTCTCACACTCTCACTCAGACTCACTCTCTCACTCACACACTCTCCCTCATTCTCACACACTTTCACTCAGTCTCACTATCTCACACTCTTTCATTCTCACTCAGACTCACTCTTTCAGTCTCACACTCAATTCAATTCAATAAGCACTTTTTAGTGAAATAAGTCTTGCACTAACTCTCACTCAGTCCCACTGTTTCATACTCATACACACTCTCACACACTCACTCACTCTGTCTGTTAATGTTTATTGTCTCTTTCCTTCCTTCCTTCCTTCTTTCCTTCCTTAATTGATTCTCTATTAATTATTTTCTTTCTCTTCCTTTCCATTCCCTTTGTTTACTTTATTTCTTGCTATTTTTCCTCCCTCCCTCCCTCTCTCCTTCCCTCAATCAATCCTTATTCCTTTGCTATTAATTATTTTTTCTTTCACATTCCCTTTCTTTCTTTTATTAGTTCATTGTCAATGATTTCTTTCTTGCTCTTTCTTACTTTCACATTCCCTTATTTTTCTTTCATTCTTCTTAAATTTTTTTTCCCCCTCCTGACTCAGGTTTGGCAGATACACTGTAGCAGCGTTGGAGGCTAAGATCTCACAGTATGAGCGAGAGATGGCTCAGCTGAAGAAGGCTCTGGAGCGAAGTGATGCGTATATCGAGGAGCTGGAGTCCCAAGTGTCGAAACTCCAGAGTGGGCCTCCATCACAGAGCACTTCCTCTGAGCAGAGGCAGGATGGAGCTGTAGACGGTAGGAGCTCGAAGCTGGACAATACATCTGTAGATCCTTCAGACAGTCATGGCTTCCTGCACATTCCTCCCTCTGATGAAGCTTCAGGGTCTCAGAAGGACACGATGGTGAGCTTTGCCGTGCCCTCCACTCCCCCTACTCCCTCCTCGGCCCTTGGTCGTTTAAGTCTGAAAAGCCCTGTGGTGCGGAGCGAGAAAAAGCCCGGGTGTAACCGCCTCCCATATCTGAGGAGGCTCAGCTTTGATGACTGTGGCAGCTCAAGCAGCTTCACAGCATTCTCCTCAGTGGAACACACTTCTCCTAAAGTCAGCAACAATCTGTCAGAGCAGAAAACCTCAGTAAACTTAGCCAGTCAGAGTGTGTGGAGCAGGTGGGAGGGGCCTAGTTCCAGTGCTTTTCACAGTGCAAGGGAAAACAAACAGAACGTCAATGAGGGTGTCTTCTTAGCAGAAGAAGCTCGTATGGACGCAGCGTTCCTTGACATCGTCTCTGAGCTTGACTCCATGATGGCCGAAGGGGAAAGCTCTCGCTCTCATACACCTCGGCCTCCGCCTGACTTTGATGCCGCATTGTTATCAGATCTGGTCGTCCATGTTGATCCTGAATCAGCCAGAGAGCACCAGCACAGTGCTGCAGATGTATCAGAGACCTTCGGTGAATCTGTGAAGCGGAAATGTCCCATTAGCTTAGCAACGTCCAGTCCCTCCAAACTGTCCAGGATTAAATAGTTTCACATCACTTTTTTTTATAAAGTTTCCTCCAATCTGGACAACATGACTCGGTATTCCTGTATGCACCTGCCAAAGATTTTGTCAGCCAGCTAGCTCAGATGAGCTAACAGGACAGGATTTCTGTCGGGTTCATAATCTTAACACTCTGCTAACTGGTCAATATAAACTAAACTGACACAATTTATTAGAAATATTCCTAATCTTCAGTATGCTAACCTGCCAGGATTTCTGAGAGGATTCTTTTTAAAGTCAAATGCATAAATGTTCATAATCATCAATGCCAATACTAGTTGGCCAGCAAACAAGAGATCTAGATCTTAGATCTGGGATCATTTATTCAGACTGATTCTTTATAAATTTTTCCTACTTTCACAGAATGAGGTAATTTGACATTGACTAGCAGACGACCAATCACAGACTTTCCACCCCCTAGCTCATCATCAAACATGCAAGATCATGTAGTCTTCTTACCACTAAGTGCTTCAAATCAAACTCTTTAATAACTTTTAAAGGTGGGATTCTGGGAACCTTTTTTTCAGTCTGGTGACTGTCTTACTCTGAATTGCTCATTGCTGTTCTCCTGGAAGTGTCTATATGTGTAGCCAATCAGATTGCAGCCTTCAGTATTCTGAAGCATGTGGCCAGAAAAGTGTACAAAAGACATGAGCTCTGTATCCAGTGGGCGGAGCCTCTGAGGCTGAGATTAGGGTCAGTTTAGGGTTTATAGTGCAGTTATTTTCATTTTTAGGTTATTTTATTTGCTTCTCTCTCTTTTTTTTTTTTTAATTAATGTTATAGTTTGTTTTTTAAGTTACCGCAAAATACTCTTATACCAGTGCCTGACTCTACCGTGTCTCAGGTAACAAGTATCTGATTAAATCTACTTATTTCCTCCTGTTCATTTGTTAAAATGATTTTTTTTGTATATTTTTGGGCTGTATTATCCACCCCTAACGGTAGCTATGTTCATGTTAAATAATGAGAGTTCTTGGTCTTTCATATTAACCCTCAAACACTACAGTAGACCAGGCCACCATGTTGTAAATGATTTTTCTGCTATATCTTTTTCAACCAACTGTGGAAGTTCTCTGTTATTACACCTCAAGATGTTTTGAAATCATCCACTGTCAAAGTTTATACTTGTACCAAATAAAATGTTTGAAGACACAATTTGTGCATCTAATATCATTTTCTATGACTTTTATTCAAATCAACTTGAAGACATGGAAACCAGTAACACTGAGCCTGTCCAAGTCGCCCTTGACAACAAGGTTTTGGCAAATCAGCGACCACTTTTTTGCATAATTTAAAGCAAAAGTGATGCTACATTTTCAATTAAAAATGTGTTGTAAAGGTATGTTGTATAGTCTAAACAGGCAGTAATGCTGTCTCTGGAAAAGACTTGGTGAAAACGACAGATATTTTTCACGACAAGTGACACCACTGATGACAACAAAGTCTCTCCTGATTGAAAAACATTAAATATTCCCTTATATTAATCTTTTATTTAGAGATAGCAAAATACCACTTTTTCCTTTTCCGATACTGATACTGCGTATTAGCCGATTATTTTTTTAAATTAAAAACTACTAAGCTTTAAAATAATTTTTTTTAACTGAAGAACTTAAAAATACAGGAAAATATTCATAGCTAAAAACATGACTTTCAGTGGCAGCTTTCACTTAAAAACCACTTACACTGCAAATATATATATATATATAAGTATATATATATAAATATATATAAATCTCAGCAAACAAATACAATCAAGTCTTTTTATATATAAATGTTTACAATAATTCCGAAATCCAATTCCAATCTCGTCCATTTGTTACAGGATCGGAACAAGTTTCTTTTTTTTCTCTTTTTTTCTTCTTTTTATCTGAGCTACCATTGTTTGTTGCTACTGGGCTCAATACTGATCCTGGGTATCGGCTTGTTGCCATCTCTACTTTTATTATGAAATTGCAGCATGTTAGTTCATAATACCAAAATTATTTCATTTATGAATTACTTTAGGTATTAAAAAGTAGCCATGTTGTCAGTCTGACGCTTTTATAAAAGTTCTCCGGTTCTAAGCCATCAGTGACGCATAGAGTTGGGTAGATTAAGGCTAAGATCTTTGAGAACCACTCGTCAGCCAAACAAAGTGATCTAATATCCAGCGTGCCAGCAAACTGTACATAGACCTGTTTATTTTGTGAGCAACTTTGTATTTGATAAAAAGTCTGAGAGTGGGATGAGTAGAAAACAAAATAACTCATACAATATTAGAACTTGAGTGTTCAGGGGAAAAAAAACAGTACACTGTATACATACATTTCTGACTTAAATTTTAAGATGCATGGTCTTAATAATGTAAACTCCATATTGGTATATAAAATACATTTCAGTGTCTGGTTTATATTCTTTAGATTTACAGTGTGTACATTTTGGGGAATAAAATTAGTAGAAGAATAGTAAATTCCTGTGATATATAGATGTGACATTTGGACATGTATTGCTCAGCATGAGTGTGACAGTGCGTGTGTGTCTGATTGTGTGATTTTTCAGGGTGATCCAGACCCATATTCAACAGTAAAATATTCATGACCACGTTAAAGGTGCAATAAATATTCACCCCCTTGAACTTTTGCTACAT
The DNA here is from genome assembly GCA_037576675.1 of Pangasius sanitwongsei. Classification (NCBI taxonomy): domain Eukaryota; kingdom Metazoa; phylum Chordata; class Actinopteri; order Siluriformes; family Pangasiidae; genus Pangasius; species Pangasius sanitwongsei. The sequence continues at coordinate 25,008,122 of CM075004.1, read as the reverse complement.
TTTGTAGTGTTACAACCTGGAACTGAAATTGGGATTATACACACACCAGCCACTTCATAAGCAGCACCTGCTCATTCATGCAATTATCCAATGAGCCAATCATGTGGCAGCAGCACTGCATAAAATCATGCAGCTACAGTTCAAGAGCTTCAGTTCCTCTTTACGTCAAACATCAGAATGAGGGAACTATGTGATCTAAAAGACTTTGACCATGGCATGGTTGTTAATGCCAGACATTGGGTATTGAGTTTTTTAGTCTCTAGAATTTACACAGAATGGTCCAAGAAACAAAAAACATCCACTGTGCAGCAGTTCTGTGGGTGGAAACACCTTGTTGATGAGAGAGATCAGAGGAGAATGGCCAGACTGGTTTGAGCTGACAGAAAGGCTACAGTAACTCAAATAACCACTCTTTACAACTGTGGTGAGCAGAAAAGCATCTCAGAATGCACAATATGTGGAACCATGAGGCAGATGGGCCCCAGCAGCAGAAGACCAAATTGTTTTCCACTCCAATCAGAGCGAGAGAACAGGAATCTGATGCTACAGTGGGCACAAGTTCAAGGAGGGTATTAATCAGAGAAGCAACCAAAAGGCAACCAAGGGTAATGGCTGGAGAGATACACTGTTAAGATGGGATAAGCTGTTCACTCGACAATTACTGAAAAATTGAGAAACTATACAGTAATGAACAAGGGGAACAGCAGAACTGAGTACTCAGGACCCCTAGGTGGAGGCCATTAAGAGGCTTGGACTAGAACCTTTACATTTTCAGGAGATGGTTGAATTAAAAACAGGACAGAGTAAAAAAATATGGACTAGCTGTGGTTCCTGAGGATTGAAAATCACTGCTCTTAAGCAAATGAATTCAAATTAATTGACGCTTCATTTCACAAACACGCCATGGTCCGTCTATTAAACTTTCATGCAATGATTGGAGGTTGGTGAAATATACATGATATGGTTACATTTGCATAATAAATCAAGCCGGTAAATGACAACGACCATGCAGGCTTTTGGCAGAAGCTCTTAAAAGCAGCGAAACTAGTGTACCATGACCAATAATGCCAATGTTATTCATTTCAGTAGCCATTACTACTGGACTCCTGAATAAAAGATCATCATAATTAACCTGTCAGTTTATGAATCTGGGATTATTTGTCATGTGAAAACAAATATTAACAAACATTTGGTAGTGTGAAAAGTGAGGATTTAGAGATTTAGATACAGTTTTGAAGGTGATAAATCATATGACAATTATGCTGTTAGCCTACATTGCTAACATTTATTGGTTTTTATGCAGTAATGTGGTTTTAGCTGTAGCAGAACCAGGCCACAAACCACTAGTTAGCTAGACTTGGGTGGCCTAAACATCAGCATTTAAAAATGATATTTATATTGTTGTAATGAACAGTGGCACATAAACATTAATGTTCTTAATACATGTCCAAATTTACAAGTAAATCTGTCAGATTTCACAAGAACTTAATAAGAAATAGATAAAATAAGTGTTATTTTAATGCTAGCACAATGCTACCACTGATGGAAAAAATGGTCACAAGGGAAAAGGTGGTTTTGGAAGGTCAGGAATTTGTAAATACTACAAAACAATTATTTATGATAATAAGTAATAGTTATGAATAATTCTGTGTACTGATTTTCGCGAGATCTTGAGGAGATTGAAACCAGAATTTACAAAATTTGGGCTTCAACATTGATACACTCTAACTATAAAATAGTAACAGTTTATTTAGTCATACCAACATTTATGAATATAAAATAGATATGGTAACATAATGACAAGAATATGACAAGAGGAACTGATCTGATCTAATTAACTGATGTACAGTTCTATATATTTTGTTCTGTTTATTCCACTACAAAGATAAATGAATGGTATTAATGGTCGTTTTTGAAAAAGAAAAAAGGCCTACGAAATGCACCGCTAAAGATTACACACATTACACAGAGTGCCTTTTAAACCAGCTGCGTTCTGTTCCACCTGACCTTTATACACCTAATGCTTTATAACCATACTATCAGATATACGCTTTCTTTTTTTTAACTGCATTTGTGTGAGTAAAAAATGTGAGGCGACTCTGTCATACCTCTCTTACTGATTACTTAACTAGATAAGGACTACATGTTCCAAACAAAGTGATATATTGCACACAAGATGCACAGATTTACATTAATTAACCATTATTAATTAATAATAATTAATAATTAACCATTATTAATTATTATTAAACCATTATTAATTATTCTGTGTGTGAATTTTACTTCAAGACTAGACTTTTATCGTATTACCAGTCACTACAGCAAACTATAGCTACCCTAAACATCATCATTTAAAAATGATATTTGTATTATAATAAACAGCGATATTATAGCTACAGGCAACATTTGACAAGGGATAATAAAATATATCGATTTGAATGGTAGGCTAAACTGATAGATAGGCCATTTTAGTTCCAAAACCTTGCACATGATCACACGTGAAAAACACTATCACATGGTAAAGGTATGTCATTTTTTGTAAGTGTAGCTAAACTTTTCAGCTTTACAGTTATCTGATTTTAAATAAAAAAAAAAAAAAAGCCTATTTTTATGTCTGGTCTTAGTGAAAATTTGGTTTACAACCTGTTAGCACAATTGTATGAAACTCACTCATTGCAGCTGAGGATGGCTCCACATTGACCGCCTAAAGATCACCAGGAGATTACTGTAGATGGTACCACATAACGATGGCTGTGGATCTTCTTCCATTAGGACTGCAGTTGCTAAGAACAGTTTAGTTTGCACTCAAGTCTCCATCATTGACCAGCTGATAACTTCAGTTTGATATGACAGACTTAAAGTTAAACTATAATGAATTCGGAAAAAGACTCTGATGCTCATACTCAAGTTCCTGTTTACACATTTAGCACTTTCTGACTATAAAGTATAGAGTTAATGGGTTTTCTTTTGAATCTGGTTCCTCTCAAGTTTTCTTCCTCATGTCACCTCAGGTAGTTTTTCCTTGCCACTGTCACCCCTGGCTTGCTCATAAGTGATAAATTTATAAATGTAAAATTTATATCTGGCTTTCTTTAAAGCTGCTTTCTCACAATGAGCATTGTTAAAAGCACTATACAAATAAACTTGAAATGAATTGAATTTTCTGCCCATAAAATTAAGACATAAGCTTAAAAAAATGACATTCATAGTAACAAATTTCAATAAACGATGGTGGTGTTAATAATACAAATGTAATTGAAAATCAGCAGTAATTGCTTTCAGTTACATAGTCTAACAGTTTATCTCTCCTGTCTGAATGTGCCACTGGGATGGACTTTAAAGCAGTTATCTGATTGTAAACCTCCTGCCTAGATGTAGCCATATTTTATGCCTTTTCTTATTTAAAAAAAAAAAAGACACCCAGAACATTAAGAAGGACTCAGTTTAGGACCAGATTTAAGCCTTGTTGCTGCAAACGACAGCTGAAATAATAAAAAAAGACATTCAGATTAACTTATTTTGATAAATGTCATACAAATGTAGCTAAAAACTGAGAAGAAAAAATGTCAATTTTTAAATTAACAACAGTAAAAAAATAAGGCTTTAATTAGTGATATTCCCCCCTTTTTCATTTGATCCATTTTTCATGTGTAACACGTCACAACTCAAAAATATTTGTGTATATATATATATATATATATATATATATATATATATCCAGACTTTCCTCCACCTCCGCTGGTATTTTACGACTTTGTAGCGCTCGTAACTCGTATTTACGGTAATTCCGACAGCAGTAGATTTAGCTCGGCAGCGCGCGCGGGCTTTGGTCATAGTCATAGCCTCAGGCAGTGGCCGCTCGAAGTCTCGCGAGAGAACGCGATCTCTTACTGGACGGGATTTTGAGAGGGGACTCAGGTGTAAGAGCGCAGCGCAGCGCGTGCAGGGAGACAGATAAGCGCCACCGAGACACTGCAAGGCATCTCCTCTCTGCACCGGGCTCTCAGATCTCCTAAACTTCACACTACCGCGACCTGAGACTGCACAACACACACACACACGCACACACACACACACACACACACACACAAACAAACACCGCAGCCCTGGACCTGGAACAGCATCGTCCACTTTATTTACATCTTTATTTATTTATGTTCTCTTAGTCTGCATTATTTTTATTCAAATTATTTTTATTTTTGTTTATTTATTTCTTCTCTGCTGTGCACTTTATTTTTTTTCGACGAAGCGGGAAGCTTTTGCAGAAAAACAAAACAGAAACACCATGATGTCCATGAACAGCAAACAGCCTCATTTCGCCATGCACCCGAGCTTACCCGAGCACAAATACACCACTTTACACTCGAGCTCGGAAGCGATCCGGAGAGCGTGTCTGCAAACTCCACAGGTAAAAAGAAAAGGAAAAAAAATCAACTACCAAGTTCGCTCTTTTTATTTCTGAAGAAATGAAATGTTGCAGTGAACATACTGTATTTCTGTAATGTTTGATCTTTGTGCATGCAACTGAATGCATGTTATTTTCTATTTTATTTTTAGTGGAAGTATACTTATTTTTTTTAAAAATACATCGCTTTTATTACGCGTTTTGGTTTTGCAAGCTTCTAAACATAACACACTCTAAGTACTCCCAGATAGATGATCTGTTTACTAATCATTTTATAATAATGAACATTTCCTTCAAACTCTTCTCACTCTGCTGTCTCCGCTCCGTTGTGCAGCTACAGAGCAACATCTTCGCGAGCCTGGACGAGACCCTGCTGGCGCGCGCCGAGGCCCTGGCGGCCGTGGACATGGCGGTGTCGCAGGGCAAAGCGCACCCGTTCAAACCCGACGCCACGTACCACACGATGAACAGCGTGCCATGCTCGTCCACGTCCACGGTGCCCATCGCGCCGCCACACCACCCGCACCACCACCACCATCACCACCACCACCACCAGAACCTGGAACCACCGGACCTGATGGAGCACATCAGCTCGCCTTCCCTCACACTGATGAGCAGCGCGCACGAGGCCGGCGGAGGAGCTGGAGGAGGCGGCGGTGGAGGAGGTGGAGGCGGCGGAGGAGGTGGTGGAGGCGGCGGATTGATCTCCACCTCGGCGCATCCGCACTCACACATGCACGGCTTGAGCCATCTCTCGCACCAGGCCGCTATGAACATCAACTCCCCGCTCGGACACCACCACCACCCTCACCACCCTCATCCGGGGCTTTTACCCAGCCACCCCGGCAGCGCTCAGGGCGCCTCCGGCCTCGTTCCCAACGGACTTCCGTCCCTGCCCGACTCGGATACGGACCCGCGCGAGCTCGAGGCGTTCGCCGAGCGCTTTAAACAACGGCGGATCAAACTCGGTGTCACTCAGGCGGACGTGGGCAGCGCCCTGGCCAACCTGAAAATCCCCGGCGTGGGCTCGCTAAGTCAGAGCACCATATGTAGGTTCGAGTCTCTAACACTATCACACAACAACATGATTGCGCTCAAGCCCATTCTCCAGGCCTGGCTGGAGGAGGCCGAGGGCGCGCAGCGCGAGAAAACGAACAAACCCGAGCTGTTTAACGGCGCCGAGAAGAAGCGCAAGCGCACGTCCATCGCCGCGCCCGAGAAGCGCTCTCTCGAGGCGTACTTCGCCGTTCAGCCGCGACCCTCCAGCGAGAAAATCGCGGCCATCGCCGAGAAACTGGACCTCAAAAAGAACGTGGTGCGCGTCTGGTTTTGCAACCAAAGACAAAAACAGAAACGGCTGAAATTTTCAGCTGCGCACTGATGATGATGATAGTGATGGTGATGACAGTGATGATGACAGTGATGATGATGATGAGGAGGAGGTGGACATGTTTTGGACCAAGGGATCTACAATCGTGTTTGTAGGTCTGCTGCGACCCGGTGGGGTTTTTCATGATCAATCAGATTTATTACTTTATTATTGTGGATGAGACTTTACGTGACCCTTCTCGCGCCCTGAATTAATTTAAGATGATGATATTTATCATTTATTTATTTATATATTTATTTTCCCATGATGCTGGTGAAGTATGCAAACTCCAGGTAATCCAGACTTGCGGAGAACACTTAATGCCTTCTTCCCCAAAAACATCGCAAGAACACAGAAATTCGGGGTTATTTATTTGTTTTTGTTTTTTTTTTTACTTTTCTTTCGTTTTTTTTTTTAAGAAACACACTTTTATTTGAAATGATGAAATAGCCATGGAAGGATTACCTCATACTCTAAACTCGTCGTCCTGTTTTAGTTCTTATCAGCTGATTTAGTTAGATAATTATATTTACGGAATATAATTTATTTCCTGGCTTGTGTGTTTGTAATCGGGAGCTTTAAAAAGTCATTTCTGATGGAAAAGCAGAGTCAAAATTTAAAAAAGAAAAAAAAGGAAAAATAGAGAGAGGGTACAAAATCTCTGTTTAATGGTTGAGTCTGTAATAGAGGTGGCAACCACCACTTGGATTTGTTTTTTTTAAATATTGCACTGAAATATAGTATATAATTTCTTAAAATTATTATTATTATTATTATTATTATTATTATTATTTGAATTGGTTAGCTCTATTGAAATGCTTTTTGTATATATAAACATACAGATGACACCTGCTCACCGTGGATTCCCATTCTTTTCCTCTTTTTTTTCAAATTTATTTATTTAGTTTTTTAATCTGTCACTGGTATTATTTTATGATGGCTCTATAACAACTTCGCATGTGTCAGACGATCACATTTCCATCTTGATGGAGCAGAATGAAGGATAATAATAACAAGAAAAAAAACTATATATATATAATTGTCTTTTTTAATTAATTAATTTATTTATTTATTTATTTATTTTGAATTTGTACACTTTGGTTTGCAGTGCAAACATTCTATGCATTATTAAAGTAATACCGACTGAAGCACTACCGCATTAGAGGACCTGCTGTTAGCCTTGTGGATGGTGTCACTGTTTAATGCCACACACACACACACACACACACACACACACACACACACTGTTCGTTTTGTCGTGTTATAATTGTCCAGAAAAAAAGAAGAGAAAGTTGTGTAAGTAGTGATTTATTTTGTGCACATATGTTTACAGACGGCGGCCAAGGTGAGTCGCGCGCGCTCTGCGTCCCTCTATCTTTCCACCCACCCATCCATCCATCCATCTACTCATCCACCCATCCATCCTCCCATTCATCCATCCAGCCATCAGTCCATCGCCCCTTCTGTTCTGTAAAGCCAGATCCACTCCGCGAGCCCGTACACTTCTCAATAAATTAATGACAAATGGGAAACAACACGACTGATTATTATTATTATTATTATTATTATTATTATTATTATTATAAATGTTGTTGTGTGTCCACCAGGTACAATCCTCCTAAAGTCAGTTAGTCAGTTACATCTATCCATACAAATCCATATATAAAGCTTTTTTTTTTTTTAAGTTTTTTTATTATTATCATTATTTTTTTTAGGGTCAAACAGACATAGTACTTTGTAATAATAATAATATCAATAATTCACTGTTAATAATTAAAACCAGGATGCACAAGTTGAACGCTTTTGTCATCCAGCTGTTGAGTTTCAGCAGACAGGTCTATCAAGATGCACTACTGAAGGTTTTGAGTTCAAATCCCAGCATTATTATTATTATTATTATTATTATTATTATTATTAATAACTCCCCTGTAAGTCCATTTGAATGAAAAGGTAAATATGGTAAATATGTTTTAATAATACTGCTAAATAGACAAATTAGGAGGGGAAAGGAGGAAACACTACATTCGCTTTTCCCCCCAAATTTCAAAGCAAAAACTTTTTAAAAAATCTCCAAGATCTACGAGGCTAATTCAAAATAAATAGTTCACATTTGAGAGCACGAATCGGTTCTATTATTATTATTATTATTATTATTGATTAGATAGATAAATGGGACAATACCGTGTGGTATTTTTGGTATTAGCGCTAACAACTGAAGCAGCAGTTCTACTACTACTACTACTACTACTACTACTACTAATAATAATAATAAGTAAGCGTTAAACAGCTGTGTAAGCTGTCTATTCTACCTTCTACATTAAATGTGAATACTCCTGATATACCGCTTTTTATAAATAATTCATGCTCTGAGATTTGGAAATTAATAAAGCGAACACAAAGAGGCGCTAATTAAAAAGCTGAGTAATTATTATAATTATGATTACGCTCGGCCTAATGGGGTGTTACAGCATGTCAGACAAAGTGGCATTAAAGAGGAGCGTAAAAAGACACCGCGACCTCTCACTCAATACAGTCTGCCCTAAAGTGCTGCTGGTGTGCATGCACATCTCAATCCTTAATGCACATTCATAACAAACGAGAAGACAAAAGTTTTTTTTTAATTTTTTTTTTTAAGTTCATTCAAAAATATTATCCTTGTTATAAATAAAATATGTTACTATTTACTTTAGGCTGATGTTTAGCCCATGTTAGTTATTGTCGGGGATACATTAAAATAAAACCATTTTAATTACAGTTCTAACATTATTATTAATTGCGGCTTTCGGTTTGAGTGAGAAACAGACTGAGTGAGAAATTCAATCCAGGATTAAAATTAACGCTAAAATCCCAACAAATCCATAACAGCTGTAATTCTTCTCATCTGGCTGCTGGAAATGATTTTTGGAGATGTGGTGAAATGGCAGTTAACTTCCAGCACGCGCTTTTCTGCAGCTTTGCGGCCGCCTTACAGAAGGGGGAAAAAAAAGAGAAAAGAAAATAAATGTTAAATGTAAGTGATGCAATATTAATCACGGGCGCTGATATAAAATGCAATATTTCAAGGAGCTGAAGGGCTTTTATTCGGAGCAGAGCAGCAGCGCCGGAGAGCAAAGAAAACGACAGGAAGAAGGAGAGAAAAAGGAGAAATAAAGAGGCGGTTATTGTGCGCGTTTGGCTTTCGGCGACGTGAAAAAGCGAGCTGCAGTGTGAGTAAGCACTTTTACTTTTATTCATCTCTAGCAAAAATGATCCGAACCATTTCAGTCTTGGAAATCTAAACGAAAATTTATTTACTTGGCTTTTTTTTTTTTTTTTTGGTTTAACATTTAGCTTTTATAAATGTTCTTGACGATTTGTATTTAGGTTGGATTTCTAAAACTGTTTTATGATGTTAATCATTTTTGTGAAGTGACAGAAAGCTGAAACGGAAAACGCGGTACACTATATAACCTACTGTGCATATGACACATTATTATAGGAATATAATTTTCATTGTATAGCTAAGACAGTATGTGCCTTTATTTTGCGTATATTTTTGGAGCTGAAGCTTCTCTCCCAAACTCCAGAATCCTATCCTCAGCTTCTGCAGCTCCAGATAAACCCAGGATTTCCCCCTGAACTTGGCTTTTAATCTTCTCGCTTTTGCTTTTATTTCTAAAGCTTGTTTTGCTTGCAGTGCAGTGTTTCAGCTCTTTATTTCGTTCATTATGGAGAGCTGCACATCGCACAGACAGCTCTGCTAGCTCTGCTGTCTGTCTGCTCGCTATGTGCTCGAAGTGTGTGATGGCAGTAAAATCCCTCTGATTTACCCCCCGATTTGCCCCTGGCCGGAGGGGAGCCCTCGGCTACCCCAGCTGCTCCACCAGCCATATGGAGCTATTCATCATGGAGCTATTAATCAGCAGATTTACATCAACACCGACTCAGCAACAATAAAAACCTTTCATAAAGTTCAAAACCAGGAGAGACTAGATCCTTTAATAATAATAATAATAATAATAATAATAATAATAAAACTCTCTCATGGGTTTATCTCTCCCTAACTTGTGCCGAGGACCCTTTTCCCCCATATTGCATAATAAATTGCTTGACATGACGCTTTCCCAAAAATTATCACAGAAAAAAAGGCACAGAAGCGCCTCCACTTCACCCTCAGCAATAAATCGAGATTCTATGAATATGCAAATTAGAAACGCCTTAACCACGCATGCCCCGCCCACTTCCCCTGGTAAACCGCTGTCCAATGGCCTGCATGCAATGCAATAACATTTTCTGCCACGTGTTCAGGCTTAATGTCTAATTTCCACTGAGACGTTACACTTTAACCAGTTTTTTTTGCACTCAAACCATCCCACTGAAAACATTTAATAAAAATAAATAAAAAAAAGGATTTAGGTTGAGTTTTGACTGTTGTGCTAGCATTACTTTATATGTGCTGATTTATAAACAAATCTTTCACTCCCAGAGGAAACTGTTGGAGAATTTCTATCCATTTTTCCAGTTTTTCTAATTTAGCATTTTTAAGTGAAAACATGACAATGCTTTAATATTTTCATTGGAACATAGCTGTAAAATCATGTCATGAAATTTTGAAATGGTTTGTTCTGGGGTCCATGTGCAATCATTCCAAAGATGATTATAAATAAATCACATTAGACCTGAAGAGATCAAAGACATTTTTGCAATGATAAATGGTGAGCACAGTGTATTGCATACAATTTATGATGGTGATAGTGATGATGATTTTCATGATCATGATGATGGTTGTGGTTGATGTGATGGTGATGAAAATGACAGCACAGTGATTATGTTGATGAGAATATAGATGTTAATAATGAGGATAGCAACGGTAATAATGATGATGGTGATCATGACGAGGGAAACATTTCACATTTATAGGAAATAATCACATGGCATAGAACTGTCATCCTCATTACCAGTGCTATTTTAGTTCTTACAATCAGTGTTTACATCACCACCATCACCGCACAGTCATTTTATCACCATGACATCAGCTACATCATCATTGTCGTCATCACCATCCCTGTCATTGCTGTGACAGTCACTGTCACCACTGTCATCCTCATTACCATTGCTATACTCATAATCAACTTTAACATGATGATGATCTTCATAACCATCACCACTGTCTTTCTCATTACCATTGCTCCCCTCATTATTATCATTGTTCTCATCATCACGATCACTGCACTGATGTCTTCGCCATCACAACAACCACAACCACCACTATCATCATCTCTGTTATTGCCGGCATCATTCATCATTAGCATTGCTCTCATCCTTATTATGTTATCATAAATGTTATCAACATTTGCATCACCACCACCACCATCATCATCATCATCATCATAATCACTGTCGTTATCATCACCATCATGACTGTCACCACTACCACTGATATCCTCATTATTATCAACATTCTCATCACCGCCACCATCACCACACTGTTGTCTTTTCACTATCGCATCAGCCACAACCACCACCACCCAACCATCATCATCATCATGATCATCGTCATTATCATCACCATCATCACCATCATGACAAAGACTGATATCCTCATTATTATCAAAATTTCATCACAACCACAATCACTGCACTCTTGTCTTATCACTCACAACCACCACCATCATCATCGTTATCATCACCAACCCTGTCATCACCGACATCACAGTCATTGCCATCATTCTCATTACCATTGCTCTCCATATTATCATCAATATTTGCATCATCATCATCATCACTATTGTTATTACCAAAACCATTATACCAATCATCATCACCATATTATTATTATTATTATTATTATTATTATTATTATTATTATTATTACTCTCTGTCCCTTATGCTCTCTCCTCATGAAGGATGCTGTGAAGGGTGGAGTGTTAAATAAGGGTGTGTCAAGTGTCTCCTCCAGATCTATGTTCATCCCCAGCTCGTATTTGCTCAGTAATCTCCGCCCAAGCTCCAGTTGACACAGCAGCAAATTTCAATCACAAGGGGCTTCGGAGTCAGCCGCAAAACGTATTTGTTTAATAAATCCATCATTTTGGTCGAAAAATATTTGATAAGCCGGGTTTGACCCCTGTAGAAAGGAGCATGTATTTACTGACGTGGCCCCCTGCTAGTGTGAAATGAAGGTTAAGATCTTTAAAGTGCCCTTCAAAATGGCCCATGCAGATGAAAGCACATGGGGTGCATTTATAATATGACCTATAAAACCCTGAAAATGTGCCGGCTGAATGGGACGTGTCTGTTAAGCTCAGTCTATATGTTCAAGCTTAAGCCTTAAAAATAGCATTCCAGTCTGAAAAATGCTCTTTTCAGGAAGACATTAATGACTAAAATGGGACTTTAGCAGAATGAGATGCTTTTGTTGTTATAAAGTCAGAATGCAAGGAATAAAACACTTGAAGATGTGCTGTTATAGGAAAATAATCCAAGACGCGTTGGTGTGATGAGAGAAAAGTAGAGTTGATTATTTTCTAATAACAGCATGCCCCAAAGTGTTTTATTCCTCTTATCCCACAGCAATTTGTCAACAATTACAATTATTTTTAATTAATTATACTATACCTTTTAACCATTTATAGTTACATTTAATGTTAAGAAACATCCACAAAGCTGCCTAATGTTCCTGTTATTGCTTACATTATGGCAGAAATAAACAGTCGTTCCTTTACAAGCCTTTCCTTTTTCTCTGTCTTGAAGTTAATAAGACAGAAAGTGCAGCATGTCTTGTTACAGAGAAAAAGTGGAAAACCTACAGACTGTTACAAAGCACTGACACTGGAGACTCCATCCATAAATGATAAATAAATGCCTCCTTACAGAAAGCTTCACCATATCAATGATTATCAACCCACGGAACAAAGCGTCTGCATAGAAATCGCTGTGATTGAGTTGTTTCTATGGAAACAATAATATATTAGAATGAGCGCATTAATATAAACCTGTGATTTGGAATTATTCAGAAAGAATAATATGATCCAGAATAAAATTTTATTTAAAGATCGTTTCATTCCCAGATTTTTTTTCAAAGCAACACAATCCAACATACAAAGAGATCAAGCACGAATTTAAACAACAACAAAAAACAGCCAGAAAACATAAAAATACAAACTATTTTAAGAGAAATGAATAGATGATGCCATATCTAGCAGCAGTGTATTGGTACAGCAGGTGCCTGTGCATCATCCTCTCCCTACAGCCTGTCAGCCGTCAGTGTGTGTATGATCGGCTGTATAAATGCCAAAGCCCTTCCTCTCATTTGTTCTGTCTCTTTAGCTCTCTGAAGGCCCTGGGCGTCGTGTCTCTTTGACCTCCCTATTGAACACACTCGCCCCTCATCATTATCCTCATTCCGCCTGCGGACTCCATTGCTCGTGCCTGCTTCTCCCCAAAGCACTGAGATCTTTACCCAAGCAGCTCCGGGACACAACCACACGAAACATGGAGCAAAGTGGGGGTTAAAAAAAAAGAGAAATTGGAGTCACTCAGTACGGCGTTCGTGTTCATGGCGGAAATGACTAAACAAAATGGACACAGTTTTCTGTGAAAACTCTCAAATGCTTTTTATGCTTGAGGAGTTTGATGAAGAGGAGAGACTGCAGTGTATCAGGTGAATGTGTATCGCAGTGTCATATTAGCTGAAAGGAAATCATACAGGCTGTGTACCAATTTATATCCTGGGCTCTAATGTGCATTTTTTTGTGTGTGTGTATCTCAGAACAAAGGGTCTGTTTCCATATATGGAAATTAGAGTGTCTAAGTGGGCATGACTTGACGGCCATATATAGGAACGTGGGCTTGTCTTTGAGCCCAGATATGGAAAAAAAAAAGGGATGTCTCTGCCACGCCTGTGTGTGTGTGTTTGTGTGTATTTCATAAACTTTGTGAACTAACCTGTTCAACATTTCTGAGCGGATTTTAAAGTTATATTCAAAAATCTTTATTGCTAATACCAGCTAGCTGCCTATTATAAAACAAATACGAATGTCCTAGTCAGAGGCATGAGCACCAGTCTGTGGTCAGACACACCATAAACCTGCAAGTCATTTGTGTTAATTTTAGAGTTTAACAGTGCAAATGTGTCTGGTTGTATTTCTTTGTATTTACTTAGAAGTAGTGGGAGGACTATTGCAGGACAATGCACTACAGCCACATTTACCATTTACATCTGGTCAACATAACGGTAATGAAAAAATAAATAAATAAAAGAAATAAATGTTAATTGATCTGAAAAACATTAAGTGTGCTGTGTTTTGTTTCATTTGCTGTAATTCAGCAGCAGTGTATATGAAATATAATTACAGCAGCACTTATTGTACAAAAAGAAGTGTTTGCAGTGCAAGATGCTTACTGTAGTATTAGTTAATATTAATGTGCTCATTGTAATATGTTATCTTTTCTATAGTAACAGTTTACACAGGAACTTGTATGGAGGACTCTCCACATGAAGAGATTAATAATTCGTGTGCAACTGTTGATATGGTGAACTTTTCTGTAAGGAGACGTATTTATTTAACATTTATGGAAGGAGTCTTTAGTGTCAGTGCTTTGTAACACTGCCAGTAAGTTTTCCGACATGAGCAAGTGTTGAGGACAGAAGAGTTTATGCTTTGCGGTTTCTCGGTAACAGTAGCACAAACTGCATTTTTATTTTCTTTTAACTATTTTCTTTTTTAAAAAAAGAGAGGCTAGTGAGACAAAGACTTTTTATAACATAAGTGCTATAACATAAGTGATAATGGGAAGTAACGTCTTTTGCAGATGGTCCACAATATTATATAAAACTATGAATGGATATAAAGTGCTGTTCTTTAATAAATAAAAAATGTAAAAGTGTAAGTAACTGCCATGGTATAACAGGAATAAAACACCCCAGGATGTGCTGTTACAGGAAAAAATCAAATTCAGGGTTATAACAGTAACTCCGCTTCATCACACCAAACTATCTTTGATTATTTTCCTATAACAACACAGAGTGTTTTATTCCTTATACACTTAAAAACTTACATTTGGAAAAAAAGTATATAATTAATTACATTTCTGAGGGAATATTGAATGGTTTTGTTTGTATTCCTGACTTCGATTTTCCACTTTGCAAAGACTATAGGAAGTACACATTTAGTTTATACTATGTTTTGATATATGTTTAACAGAAAAAAACACTATATGTGCAAAAGTATGTGGACAACTGACCATCACACCCATATGTGGTTCTTCCCCAAACTGCTGCTGCAGAGTTGGAAGCACACAATTCTATAGAATGTCTTTATATACTGTAGCTTTACAATTTCCCTTCATTGGAACTAAGAGGCCCAAACCTGTTCCAGCATGACAATACCCCAGTGCACAAATTAAGCTCCATGAAGACATGGTTTGCCAAGGCTGAAGTCGAGTGACCTGCATAGAGCCCTGACCTCAACCCCACTGAACACCTTTGGGATGAACTGGAACTCCAACTGCACTCCAGTCCTCCTCACCCAACATCAGTGCCTGACCTCTCCAATGCTCTTGTAGCTGAATGAACATAAATCCCACAGCCATGCTCCAAAATCTAGTGGAAAGTATGGAGTTAAGCAGACTCATTTTACCCTACAGACTGCATTTAGAGTAGCTCATGTACATGCAGACTGCTGTGACATAATTACGTCATTCTTACATAATGTTAGAATAATCTTATTCCTAAAGCAAACACACAATCGGTGTGTAAACGATATTACATCAGAGTTGCCGTGGGAAACATCTTCAGCTGATCATTTCGCCCACTGAACGTCTTATTGATCTCTGAAGTCGACACTCACTGGGGAAGAGGGTGATAATGTGATACATAATGTATGAGACAGATCCTAAACATCAGCTCTGACATCACACATCATCACACACTCATCTGCAGTGCAGCTTTTGCTGAGTCTGAGTGAGTGTAGTGATCAGATTCAGTGGATTTATACACAGCCTTCAAACACACAGAACAGTGTGTCTAGGTTTGTGCCTATATGAACGTATGTATAACATGTGTATATTGTTTTTGTATGAATATGTTTGTGTTCAGTCCATCTGTCCATCCATCCATCCATCCATCCATCTATCCATGTATGCTTCATCCATCCAACCATACATCATCCTTCCATCCATCCATACATCTACTGATGCATATATCCATGCAACCACCCATCTGTCCTTCCATTCATCCACCGTTTCTGTATATATGAATTTGTGTGTATGGTATGAGTGTATATTTGTCTTTATGAAGATATTTTTGCATTCAGTTCAACCATCTATCCATCCATCCATCAGTGTAAGCTTCATTCATCCAACCATAAATCATCCTTCCTTCCTTCCTTCCTTCTTTCCTTCCTTCCATCCATCCATCCACCCATCATTCCTCCATCTATCAATGTATCAATGGAGGCTTGCTCATTAGGGATAAATTCAAATATTTATATCAATATCAATATATTTTTTGTGAATCCATTTATTTCTGTAAAGCTGCTTTTGACAATGTCCATTGTTAAAAGCGCTATACAAATAAAACTGAATTGAATTGAATATGCTCCAGCCATCCGTTTACCTTCCATCCATACATCCATCTAGTGATACATTAATAACTAGTAATTAAAAATAATTAGAGAGAAAAAGCTAGCACCCTGGTATAACGATAACACACGCACCTTAAAACAAACCACTCGAAAATTAGAACGTAAATGACATCAAACTAAATTGGTAGTATTTCAAACAGCATGGAAGGAGAGCCTTCTAAGCTATAGAAAAGCTCTTTGTGCTGCTATATCAATGTATCTCTACATCCTAATGGAAGATAACAAAAATAGTCCTAGATTTTTATTTAATACTGCTGCAAAATTAACTAGGAATAAGACCACAATAGAAACATACACAGAATCATTATATATCAGTGATGACTTCGTAAATTTTTTAATGGTAAAACTGAAACTATCATTCAAAAAATTCAGACTATTATTTTAAAACCAGACAGTTTTGTAACTAACCCTGTAGATAGTAATATAACAACATCAGATCAACAATTAGAATGTTTTACTCCCCTTCAAGAAACTAAACTAATTCCAGTAATTTCCTCATCAAAATCATCAATTTGTACAGTAGGTCATTTACCTATGTGTTTCTTCAAACAGATAATTCCAGAAGCAATCAAACCTCTTCTAAAATAACGAATTCTTCCCTTAGCACTGGCTATGTACCTAAATCTTTCAAACTAGCAGTTATCAAACCACTGATTAAAAAACCTGACCTGAACCCCTGTCGATTGTCCAACTATAGACCAATATCAAATCTTCCCTTTATCTCCAAGATCCTAGAAAAGTTGTAGCACAGCAGTTATGCTCATACCTACATAGGAATAACATTCTTGTAATGTATCAGACAGGATTTAGGCCTCATCATAGCAAAGAGACAGTGCTGGTTAACGTGGTAAATTACCTACTACTAGTCTTTTATAATCCGCCACTCCTACTTCGATCAAAAGGTGCAGGGTTGTGTCTCCTTGCTTGTGTTACTTGACGTTAGTGCAGCTTTTGATACCATTGATCATGCTATTCTCGTTGATAGACTAGAAAATGTTGTAGGCGTTAAGGGAACGGCCCTCTCCTGGCTCAGGTCTTATTTGACTGATCATTATCA
>CM075004.1:24963467-24989538 GCA_037576675.1 Pangasius sanitwongsei | reverse complement strand
GAAAGCCTTCCCAGAAGAGTTGAAGCTGTTATAGCTGCAAAGGGTGGGCCAACTCCATATTAAACCCTACGGATTAAAAACCTTTGGCAATACAGTGTATATAGCCATCCACTCATCATCCATCCATCCCAACCAGTGATTAGGCAGCGGTGGCTCAAAGGTTAAGGCTCCGGGTTATAGAACGTCAGGGTTTCAAGCCCCAACACTGCCAAGCTGCAACTGTTGGGCAGTTGATAGTATATATACTGTCTAGCCTTTTGCGGGATATAGCTACACTTCACTCCATGATTGATTTTGGTTTTTCCACTAGTTACAAATACTAGGCAATCAGAAGAAACTTAGCTCCTCTCACATGATGATGTCATTGTAAACAGCAGAGCACCTTTCATAAGATGGTTCTACTGTTTTAAGCTAAATTAAATATACTGACAAATATAATGCATTGAAAAAAGTGTTTCATGTCTATCATTTTATAGATTTTTGATATCACTCTCTCCTAGTGTATATACAGTATGTGTTCAACTGCATATGTATCTAGCAAAAGTCTGTATACCCCCATCTTTCTGCATCTGCCTCTCTTTCTCTCTCTCTCTCTCTCTCTCTCTCTCTCTGTGTGTGATAATGAGAAAGGCCGGCCTGCTCTCACCACACCATCAAATATTCATCAGTGTTGATTAAACAGGACAGCGGCGCAGATCCAGTCCAATTCAGAGCCTCACGCAAAAAAACAGAGGGGGAGGAGAGGAAAGACGGAGGAGGTATAACAGCATGGGAGAGGAGAAGAAAAATAGAGGAGGAAGAATGTAGAAAGGATAAATGTGAAAGTGATAATGTGGAAGTGAAGTGGAGGATATTGAGAAAAAGATGATGGAATGAAACAGGAGAAAGACAGCATGAATAGAGGACAGCAGTAATGATAGAGGAAAGAGGAGTAGACTGAACTTCACGGGATAACAGAAGAGAGAATTGATGAGGTTGAGGAATAAAAACAGGAAGAGAGGAGAGACTAGATGAGGGGTGAATCAGGAAAACAGGAGTGATGAAGAAAGAACATCACAGTAGACTTGATGTGAGTGGAAAAAAGAGAGTGATTGGGGTGGACATGAATCAATGAAAAATGAGAGAGAGAGAGAGAGAGAGAGAGAGAGGGGGAGAATGAATGAGTAAGAGAAGCAAAGCACAGAGGAAAAGAAGTGGAGTGAACTTGACAGGAATGGATGAGTGGAAAAAGGAAAAGGGAGACTAGAGAGTGAGGGAGCACGAGGGAGGGAGAGAGGAGAGTGAGAGAGGTCAGTGTGGAGCACATTAAATATTTCATGAGGCATGTGGTGCTGCAGAGACAGGAAAGTGTGTGGTCAGAGGGGTTAGCTCAACTCATCTACTGCCTGAGAGACAGACAGGTACAGAGAGAAAGAGAGAGAGATTTAGGGTTTTAAATCAGGACATGGGTTTAGTCATGTTGTACACTTCCTCCTTCACCCAGTGCGAACAAGTGTAAAACTCAGATAGTGTGTGAAAGCCTGCTAATAACTTCTGCACTTATGAAGTAACTTCAGGCTTCAAACACATCCTGCGAAACATATCCTACATCCTGGTAAATCTAGAACCATTAAAAGTTCTTCAGTTGTGTTTGTGGGGGAACCCTTAGAAGTTCTAAACTGAACCCTGTATATTAGGGTTTTTCTATCAGAAAAGGTTCCATGTAGAAGGCCTTTAGGAGGCAAAGAATCTTTAACTATCCAAAGGACTCTTAATGAAGATCAAGTACATTTGTTGCAAGGCAAAACATAGAAATCTAGGAAACACCTGGAATTGAAGGACAAGGAAACTAGGGATATTGAAAACCAGGGTACTAGGAAACACTTGTAAAATATGGAACAGTGACACTGGAAACTAGGAAGAAGGAAACCATGCAACATGGAAAGTAGCAAACACTAGTAAACACTTATGAAAACTAGTGACCACCTGTAAACTAGGGAACATTAGTAAAAATTGGACACTGAATGATAGGGAAAACTTAACTAGGAACACTGAAAAAAAATAAACATCTGTAAACTAGGGAACACCCGAAAACTAGGAAACACCTGTAAACTAGGGAACACTTGTAAAATATGGACACTGAATGCTAGGAAATGCTTGTTAACTAGGTACACTGAAAACCAATGAACATCTGTAAACTAGAGAACATCTGTAAGTTAGGGAACACCTGTAAACTAGGGAAAGCGTGTAAAATATGAATACAAGCAATCACGGAAAACTAGGGAACACTTGTAAAATAGGGAAACTGAATACTTGCAAATACCTGTAAACTAAGGAACACCAGTAAACTAGGGAACACTTGTAAAATGGGACACTGAATATTAGTGAATACCTGTAAACTAGAGAACACCAGTAAACTAGAGAATACCTGTAAAATAGGGACACTGAAGACCAGAGAACAACTGTAAACTAGGGAACACAAGTAAAATAGGGACACTGAAAACCAGAGAACACCTGTAAACCAAGGAACACCTATGAAGTAAGGAACACTTGTAAAGTAGGGAACACTTGTAAAATAGGAACACTGAAACCCACTGAAAAACTGTAAACTAGGCAACATGTACAACATGGACACTGTAAACTAGAGAATAGTTGTAAACTGGGGAACACCTGTAAACTAGAGAACACTTGTAATCTTGGGAACACCTGTAAACTAGGGAACACCTGTAAACTAGAGAACACTTGTAATCTTGGGAACACCTGTAAACTAGGGAACACCTGTAAACTATGGAACATCTATAAATTAGTGAACACATGTAAACTAGGGACATAGAAAATAAGAAAGCACCTGCCTGTGTGATATTCCTAGAGATAAAAGTTTATTTTGAGCGAGAGGGAGAGACAATCAAAGAGCTATCACAGATGATGTGATGTTTGTGAAAATAAATCTTCATTATAGATATCATTATAAACATAGGGTAACATTGATAACTTCATAACACATGGTCATGTGAATAACTGTGACTCCTCTGTGTGTGTGTGTGTCCTGGATCAAGAGTGTAATAACATCTACAATATTCAATTACAGGATCTTTCTCTATGTCCATCTTTCCATGGCTCACTCTCTCTCTCTCCCTCTGTCTCTCAGCCCCCCCCCCCCCCCTCCCCACACACACACACAAACCAGTGTTACGTGAGTGTGTACCAGTGTGTGCAATGCAGTAAGGCAGTGTTGTGTCTCCATCACTGTGCACATACACGCACGCACGCACACATGCATCTTTTGCAACAGGGTGAAACTCTCCACTCAACTTCATTCTTGGCCATTTCCTCCTTCTCTCATCAGACTGACACTCTGACAGCTGTGTTTATGTGTGTGTGTGAGCTGACAGGTGCAACAGCATTTCTGTCTGTGTGCCCCTGTAGACCTCTCAGCACTCATCCAATCACATTCCTCAAACTGAATTACATCTCTCTGCACTAAATTCACTGGCAGTCCTGAGATTTGAACTCACAACCTTCTGGTGTCTAGTACCCGACCTTAAAGGAAAAATTCCAAAACTTAAGCTATTCTAGGCATGTGAAAGTGGCTTATTTAGTTCTTTCCTGGAGCTTTGAGGCTAATTTCAGCCTCCACTGGCAGATGATGATGGTATCATATTGACCTTGTCATAAATTAATTACAGGTTTCATAAAAAGAGATTAAAAAGTGTTTTACAGGGAAGACAACAATCACCCTTCCTCATATAGGTTTCAATCTGCGACAATAGGAGGCATGTATCTTTTTCTAGTTTTGATAGCATGTGAGTAGAATGTGCTGTTATTACTGCTGCCACTATGGCTACTCCCTCATACATGCTAGCGATTTGTTGCCTGCCGTGTAAAAAGCCCTTTAGCCCAATTAATTAACTGAAATAACCAGGGTGTCACACTGTCCAATTAAAACTGCACTGTAGTTAAATGAATGTGAACCTAGTAAATTCCACTTTTCTTACCAAAGATTTAACTTGTTACTCTCCTGTTTTTTAATAAGCAGAGTTACCATTACCACACTGAAGTTGATTACTGATTATGAAACATTCCTCTTATACCACAGCAATTTTCAATGATTACCATTGTTAATTTATTAAAGGACGTCACTTGATACTATTTATATGTTTATAGTTATGTTTAATGTTGTGGAACATCGACAAGGCAAGTTCTTATTCTCACTTATGTTTCAGCAGCTATAAACAGAGAAACCAGGAAGTGTAAACTCCACTAGAAAATGCTTCCATAAATGTTAAATTAACTTCACTATATCAATGAAAAGGTGCATTTTTTTTGGTAAATTACAGAACATTTAAAAGAAAAACTGTTTATTATTAGTCATGGATTATGTAGAATGTCTGCCATACAAGTCCCTGTGAGCTGTTACTATAGAAGCGATAACATATTAGAACAAGTGCATTAACATTAACCTGTGATTCGAATTACAGCCGGAATTACTTTCAGAGCTGCTGTTACAAAAAAATGAATCAGATTTGAAAATTCAACAGCGCTGTTGTACATTTATCAATATATATATTTTACATCATGCCAACTATCATGGTTTTTTTTTTTCCATATTACTCACCCTTATAGTACCAAGTTACTATTGTATAAACTGCATGCTTAAATCATTGTCACAAGTTGTTTCTGACTCTGGATGACATGCTCTTATCTGAATCACTTTCGTCCTCAGCACAGAGTTTCAACTGAAACTCAAGTAGATGAGAGGAGGTGTGGCCCAAAGTTTAACATTTTAATGATATATTAGAACTGATTTAGATGGTGCTATATTTCCAGTTAGATTTGTATATTTATTTCTAAAATCCCGCTACTCTTTTACTAAGTTATTACTGTCTTTTGAAGTGAGTGGGTTCTTTGCCTCTGAGCCCACGGTGTCGAGTGTCATGCTGACATGGAGAAGATGGTTAAAGCTCATTAAAGGTGAACTCCAGGAATCTGAGGTCTGACGCACAATGAAGCCTAATCTGTCTCTCAAATTGCACACTTCTGTACTCTTCTGTTTCTGTACTCTTCTACATGATGTTTGAGTGTAAAAAGCTATGTAGTGTGTCCATGCTGAGAAACCTTCCTATTGAAATACAGTGAGGGAATGTTGGAAATATTGAATATGGATATTACTGCAGCTGACCAAACAGTAGCTTCGTTTAAACTCAATGAAACTACACGCCTGTCTATCTGTCACCCTATCCAGCTATCTTTCTTTCAGTGCTTGGTGTCATAAAGGCAAGTCAAGGCAAGATAAGTCAGTTTTATTTCTATAGCAGATAGAAATGTAGCACATAGAAATAAAGCTGACTTGATTTGGTGACAACCTCTACTAAAAGCACAATGCAAATAAAATTGAATTTAATCATCCCTTCTTTGGTAGTCTTTCTTTCTTTCTTGGCCATTTCTATTACATTATGAACTTGTTCTGCTCTTGTTTCTGGCTGAAAGATGTAACAAAAATATACTGTTACTGTAACCAGAGTTAGTGTTACCACCCAGAAGTTGATTATTTTGCTATAACAGCATGTCCTGAAGTGTTTTATTCCTCTAATACCATAGCAACTTCCCAATAATGTTGTGAAACAGCCACAAAAACTTCTGTTCCTGTTCTCACTTACATTATAGCAGCTATAAGTAATCATTCCCTCAGCCTCACTTTATTTTCTTGAATTTAGTAAGACAAAAACACCTCCTTCCATGTTACGGAAGAATTAGAATGCATAAACTGCTCTGTCGTGAAGACTTTCCTGTGTCTGAAAACCTAAAGTTACAGCTTTACCTCTGGTACAAAAGAACTGACACTGGTGACTCTTTCCATTCATGTTAAATAAATGTCTGCTTATTTAAAACCTCATATATATTTTAAATCCACTGATTATTAATCTTAGATTATGTGGGACATATAAGTTATTAGCAAGTTGTTACAGTGCTGTGGCATAAATATCAATATACTCTACATATTGTGCATCATGAAATCGTTCACTTATCATGACATTTGATGTTTTTGTTTCCATATTTGCATTCCAGTCATACCAAGTACTATTAAAAGCAATATTAACCATTGTAAAAAGCAATGGTAGGATATCACATTTCAGTATGTCATTTTCCTTCAGTATAAAACAGTTAGTGTTAATTTAATGAATAATGAGTAGTATCTAAATTCCCATGCAAGCATGTTAACTACACAAAAAAGTAAATATTACATATTTTAGGCATCTTCGAAGATTCGTTATAATACGGAATAGTAGTAGCTGTAACCCGCTTGCTCCTACAGGTGCTGAACGCAGGTGATCAATAGCAGCAGTGTGAATGACTGCTAAATAATACATTAACTGGGCTATGTGATCCAGGGTGTGTGTGTGTGTGTGTGTGTGCGTGCGCGCTCCATATCATCCAATTTTCAATGCAACAACAACCCGGAACACGATTCCACAACTGCAACCATTCAATAAGCCATATGCGTGCACACCCACACACCCACCCACACACGCAGAGGAAAAAATAAAAACATGGGGAATGACATAATGGTTTGGTTGGAATAAAGGACAGAGAGCGAGACAGTGATCGTGAAGATATGCGTGTGTGTGTGTGGGTAGGGTGTAGGGTGGGTGGGGATGCTATAGAAACAATTTGTCAATTGTTGTTGCTAATTATATACATCCATTATAAAATATACTATATTATAACCACCCCCCCAGTACATTATATTATAACCAAACCCCTCCCAGTACATAACATCATAACCAAACCCCCTCCCAGTACATAACATCATAACCAAACCCCCTCACAGTACATAACATCATAACCAAACCCCCTCACAGTACATAACATCATAACCAAACCCCTCCAAGTACATAACATCATAACCAAACCCCCTCACCGTACATCATAACCAAACCCCTCCCAGTACATAACATTATAACAAAACCCCTCCCAACATGTTACATCATAACCAAAAGACCTCCCAATACATCATAACCAAACCCCTCCCAGTACATACCATCATAACCAAACCACTCCCAGTACATCATAACCAAACCCCTCCCAGTACATAACATTATAACCAAACCCCTCCCAGTACATCATAACCAAACCCCTCCCAGTACATCATAACCAAACCCCTCCAAGTACATAACATTATAACCAAACCCCTCCAAGTACATAACATTATAACCAAACCCCTCCAAGTACATAACATTATAACCAAACCCCTCCTAGTACATCATAACCAAAACCCCTCCCAATATGTTACATCATAACCAAACCCCTCCCAGCACATAACATCATAACCAAACCCTCTCACAGTACATCATAACCAAAACCCCTCCCAATACATTACATCATAACTAAACCCCTCCCAATACATTACATCATAACCAAAACCCCTCTCAATACATTACATCATAACCAAACCCCTCCCAATATGTTACATCATAACCAAACCCCTCCCAGCACATAACATCATAACCAAACCCCTCCCAGCATGTTACTTCATAACCACACCCCTCCCAAAGCATAATGTTAAACCTAAAACCCCTCCTGTGAAAATTTAAAAAACTATACAAAAAAATACTAGGAAGTTGTTGATGAATTTGATTAAAATCTCATTAAAATTTAATCCTGATACAAAACAGATGAAACGACTGGGTGGAACCAGTGTCATTGTGCATATTTTACAAAACTCTGTGGGAGAGCTGTGAGTATATGCGAGTTTATTTTGTAGGAGTATGAGTGTATGTGTATGTGTTTGTACATGTGTGTGTATGAATAGAATAGATTATGAGCAGTAATTAGACTTACATGGAAATCAATGTGCTGATGGGGAGAGCTGCAGGCTATGGAGAGAGAGAGGGACACAGAGAGAGAGAGAGAGAGAGAGAGAGACAGACAGACACAGACAGAAAGAGACATGGGGTAATGCTGAGTGTCCTGCCCCCATTCACCCTGCAGCTACGCATTTCCTAAGTATGTGTGTCTGGCCATGATTGTGGTTAATGAACATATGGGTCTTCCTCTGATCACACACATGTGCTTCATACAAGCATAAGCGTTCTTTCACTAATACACACTCCAACTCACACACACATACACACACACACACTACCTTTCTGAGCTTTACTAACTCACCAGCTGCCTGGTGCATTATGGGATATTCTCATATTAAATGTGTTTAATTAACTATTATATCCAAGTGTGTTCAGCCCACACCACCTGACTGGCCGAGAAATGTTCTAGCTGTATGGTTCTGTCTAATTTCACAGGTTCTTTACCTGCTCATCTATACATGTATTACTAAGCTGCCCATGTGGACCACTGGTAGCTATAGCAACAGCAATGCTTATTGTTTTCTAAATTGTTGCTGTTAGCGTAGAAACATAGATGTTTTGACCTAAGTAAAGTAACAAAGTCAAAATTTCATTTGAGTGTTTTTAGTGTAAAAATGTTTGTGTAGTGTTTCATCCTGTTTTTTAATCCTACATTACACATTTAGACAAAATATTGAATCATATATTATATAAAATAAAAAAAAACTACTTACAAAAAGGTCTTAAAACTAGTCTCAGATTTTAATAAACAGAGACGAAAGAAAGGAAGAAAGAAAGAAAGAAAGAAAGAAAACCCACTCTATAAATGTAACCTTTTTCCATTTATATTAGGACCACTGGCTAAACTCAGGGTGAACCTCAATGCCCACCCAGTTCTTGGCAAGTAAAAACAGGAAGCCATGTTGTGTAACAACTAAGTGTCTTGTATGTGAATTAACATCATTATGCAAATATTTATTGGGAGGTAAAACACAGGGAAGTGAATGTCAAGATAATGCTAAAACAAATCATACTAATCATACTTTAGTCATACTCATGGGTATAAACAGTGGTTGATTTGTTAAATAAATCAAGCATTATAAATTTAAATGATTAGCTGCCCTGGAAAACCCATATAAAACAATGAATTAACCAACATGCCTCTTTGTGCAATAACCTAATTAATGCAACCTTGTATAATTAAATATTAAGACAATTCCCCAGGATTATAAACTCTAATTAATTGCTTAATTACCTCTTTCACTGGTTAACACTAGTTATTACAGTACATCTGATTTGTGGGTCTGGCATAAAACCACCCAAAAACACACAGAATAGTTAAATGAGTTAAAGTAATGATGATAATAATGCCAACATTGGAATGGGTTTATAAACAGGTATGATTTTTATCTTCAGGTTAAACTCGGTTTGTGGCATCTTCTCATATATCCCTTCATACAGAGCTTTGGGTTTAGCCTGTTACACAATAAAGTTTAGTATTAAAATAAGGAATAAAACACTTGGGCATGTGTTGTTATAGGAAAATAATCCACGAAGAGGTGGTGTGAAGTGGCCTGATGTGAAGTGGAGTTGCTGTCACCATCCCGAAATTGATTATTTTACAATAAAAGCATGTCATGAAGTGTTTTAAATCTATCACAGCAATTTGCTAGTGATTACAATTTTTAATTTAGGAAAGAATGCCACATACTGCATATTCAATGACACGTACTTCAACATATCAACAGTTACATGTGTGCTTTTAATTCATTTATGTAGAGCATCCACTATACAAGTCTATAAGTAAGCTGGTACTATAGAAATGATATTAAAACAAGCTCATTAATGAAAACTTTGCAGCCTGAACTACTGTCTGAACTGCTTTTATAGAAAATTAATCAACACCTACTGACCAACCAGAATCCAGCATTCAGCAGCGCTGTGGTATAAGACTTTGATAACTGTTGGAATTGCTTGTTAGCGCTCTGTTTCAGCCCAAACTGTGATGTAGTTGAATTTAATGAACCTTCCATTCAACCTCAATCAGATGAGATTGTCAGGATTTTGGTGATGATTGTTGAGGGTGAAAACGTTTAACCTTGACCTGTAAGGATCACACTCAATATCACGGACGTGGCTGAACAAATTTGCACAGAAAATGGTGTGTGAAGTGGGCTTGTCCTCGTCACAGCTCTTCGAATAAACTCTGTTTAAACAGATCATCAGAGCGGGATGAAGGTGTGACTCACTCACACTCGTAACCTCATTACACACCGCCAGTGTAGTCATTCCAGGAGATTAGAGTCTGTGTGTGTGTGTGTGTGTGTGTGTGTACACCATGAACAGAAGATGATTAAACCCATCCTGTACAGATCAAATCACATAAAAAAGGTGTGTTTCATCACTGAGACAGATCCTAAATTTTTTTAGTACAGTATATTACTTTCACACTGTATGAAGTTAATGCTTTTTTTTTTTTTTTTAAAAACAACCCAAAATGGCTGCCCTGAACTTTAACCTCTTTATTTGCAATTTTAAAATTTTTACACTGCTACACAGACTGTGATTGTGAAGCCCAAAAAATGTACTCCCACTAAAAGAACATGATTTAAAACATCACTGCTTTCAACCAATAAAAACATTGTTTTACACCCATATTAATAAACTAATTAATAAAGAATGATGAAGACCGGTTGAAGAAATAAGACATTTCGTTCCTCTCAGTGGTCTCAGACTTGAAGAACTGAAGGTTTGAAAATCGATGCAGATGTCGGTGTCGTGTGTTGTTAGCCCGTGCAGTGTCTCGGTTAATAAAGCTCATGGAACGGAACAAAGCACCGCGCCTCTCTTTGAATGCAAACGAGCGGTCGCTGTAATCTCACACTATCAAATATTAATGTGGGAAAAATGAATCCACATTGGAGATTGTTTTTCTAATTTGCTCTGTGTGATGGTTGCGAGGCTCACTTTGGACTCTGGCCTTTACAGTCATCACTGTACAGACAGTATTCCACACAATATCATGGAAATGTCACATTGGTCCAAGTTACTTTCTTTCCTCACTGAGGGACTAATTGAAGCAGTTAGAGTTTGTTAATGCCTGGATCATTACAGGATAACTGGGCTGATTTTGAAGCTGATTTGCCTCTCCTTATGATTGCAGAAGGTGTCCCAAATTTAGCATGGTGGTTTGTAAAATCTAGTCTTAACCCCTCACAGCCTCAATTTAATATCATATATATTAAACATGCTCCATATTTATGACTAAACATCCTGTAGTGTGTGTGTGTGTGTGTTTGGGGGGCACGAGGGTTTATGGCATGCCAAATGTCTCAGGTTAAAACAGCTATCCTGATGTGACGTGTGAAATACAGATGACCACAGAAAGCAAAACGGAACTGTCGTTCCCCATGTTTGTTTTGATCTACTTTGTTTGTGAGAAATTTTGCAAGACTTTCAAGAGTCACTGTCATCGTCTGTGAGCATGAGTGCGAAAGAGTTTTATCCATTTATACACTTGCCAGTTTAGCGTTTTCCTCCCCCAGTCCAAAGACATGCGTTGTAGGCTGATTGGCATCTCTAAATTGCCCATAGTGTGTGAATCCGTGTGCGATTGTGCCCTGCGATGGGTTGGTACCCTGTCCAGGGTGTCCCCCCACCTTGTGCCCCAAGTCCCTTGGGATAGGCTCCAGGCTCCCACAGCCCTGTGTATGATAAGCGGTACAGAAAATGATGGATACCTAATAAACTGGCAAGCTACAAATTTCCCAGATAAGAAGATTGTGAATATATGGAAAAAAATCTTTTTTTTCCCATTTACATTAACCATTGTCAATTTATCTTAACTACTCTGGACAGTCCGGAATGGTGAATAATGACAAAGGAAAAAAAATATATAAATTTGTTATTACTATTATATTATTGTGCAAAAGGTGGATGTTGAGTTGACACTTTACTGGTTACTATATCAGTGTGTGTCTACAGTACCTTGCATAAGTATTCACTATTCCTGTTAAACCTTTCCAAAAAATAATTTAAACACCTTAATAATTTAAATAATTTTACACCCTGGAACTGAAATGGACTTAATTGGGATTGTATGTCATGAATCTACATAAAATAGCCCATAATTCTGAAGTGGCTGAAAAATCAATACTGTTTGCAAAATTATTTTAAAAAATGTCAACTTTTGTTTGTTGTGAAACCCCTAAATTAGTTTGGTAGAAAACCAACAATGCTCATCGCACTACACCATCACCACGGTGAAGCATGGTGGTGATAGCATCATGTTGACCATTACAACTATGTCTTAATTGCTTCTCTGGCAAATCCCCTCTTTGAATTTTGGTGAAAGACCTCCTCTAGTCATAGTTGTGCTATAGTCCTTCTATTTTTTAATAATGGATTAATGCTGCTCCTTCATAGTTTGGGATATTGTTTATAACCAAGATGATATTTTGATTTATAATTTTTCAGAACTTTGTCCCGGACTTGTTTTGATAGCTCCTTGGCCTTTATGATGCTGTTTGTTCAGGTGTGTTCTCTAACAAACTTTGGGGCTTCCCAGGATTCTGTGTATTTCTATTGAGTTAATGTCTTTAATTATGCACCAGTCACCTCTACTCAACTAATTATGTGACATCTGATGGAAGCAGGTTAAGTTCATTGAATGGGCCTTGATGCTTCATCAGATGTGTTCTGAAAGTCTGGGACATTTTTTTTTTAGAAAATGATGAAGTTCTTGGAGACCTGCATGTAGAATTAGGTGGGTCACTCAATATACAGGAGGTAGATAAAGGTAAAACCAGAGGGGTTGGTCAATTAAACAGGAAGCAGTAATAGGTAAAAGATAATTTCCATAATTAACTTGCTGAGCCATTAACATAGCACAGGACAAGTTTGCACAAATTGATCTTGGGTCTCTGCAATTAAAATCAGCCTTCGCAAATCTTACACACACTTGCTTTCACTTACATGTTGCCCCACCATCCCCTCCACAGGATCATAACGATATTAATGAGGGGCATCACACAGCGGTTAATTACAGCAAAGAGGTGCGATCTGGTTTTTCAATTAAGCCTCACGCTCAGAAGAGTCCGGAAATGTCTTACCGCCCCAGACGAGGGCTGAATGGGTGGGTGTGGGTCGGGGGGTGTGTGAGGGGGCAGTTAGCTGGTGCTGGGGTAATTAGGTGCCTCATGCCAGGCCTGTTTAAGGGTTAATGAGGCCCGGCGCTTCAATAGCGCAGCCGCCTGTAGGGGGTTTCACTTTGAAGTGTCACAAGGTCCCCTTGTTCCGGGTGGCTCATGTTTCATTTGTCTGAGTGGCAAATAAAATATTGATGAGGGCTGCCAGCAGACACTCCACCACCCCAGTCCTTCTCTCTCTCACTCACACACACCCGCACACACATGCACACACACACGCCCCTAACATTATTCACACATTATCAGATCCCTCCCTCTCACCCTTTAATGACCTCCATAGAATCAGTCCAGGGTGACAATGGCGAAGCTGGCCAAGTCTGTGTATGTGTGAGTGTGTGTGTGTGTGTGTGTGTGTGTGTCTCAAAAGACAGACAGAAAGAAAACAACACTGATCTTATCCTTTATCAAATGGACGTTTGAAAGCATCATAATTCTGTTGTGGCAAAATTACCTGGTTTGTTTTTCTAAATTTGGCAGTTCTTGAAATTTAAACAAACAAATAAATACAGTGATAAATTCTCAATCCACAGAACCCAAACCAGTCTGCCAATGAATAAATGTAATTAATTAATACACTATGTTAAAATGTAATGTGAAATAAAGGGCATATAAATGTAAATTAGTCATACAACTGTAATAACTACATAATAAAATATTACAACTATATAATATAGTCATATAACTGTATCAATAAAAATAATAGTTTATAGTATTTGATAATGGTCTTCATTGTCAACATGCCATAAAAAAAGTGAAAACCTCCTGACTGTATGCCACGGACCAACTTTCAGAATAATGTATCTAACAAAAATGATAAATCATTTATTAAAAATTATATTTCTGAAAATTCGGAGATTGTGGGGCTCCTTCATGGCACTGATCATCCCTGAGATGAAGAGAATACTGTTGATTTTTAAATAATTGTGTGGCTCTATAAAACAATTGCTAAGGCACATTTAGAGCGAGGACGCAAACTTTCTCTCTGACGTCCATCAGTACAAACATAGCTATGTCTGTGGAGCGAAACTCTAACTCATTCTCCCTCGGGAGTCGTTTTTATTGCCTCTATTGTAGCCCAGCTGTATTATACATGTCTGGGCCTCCAGAGATTTCCCATGGTCCATCTGGCCCCGGCCGGTAGGGAACCTCCATATTGGGCTATAACATCCAGCAGCTTGGTGTGGATTACAGGAGCCGTCTAGGGAAATATTGATTGCTTATTTTTATGACAGAAATTGAACGCTTCTTCCATCTTCAAGCAAAAATGGTAAAAATAGAATCATTTATAAAGTAACTATCTGTAAGTTGAAGTAATATGAAGGATTTTTCTCCATCGATTGGCGTCCGCGGGTCTGAGAAGTGCGTTATCGTGTCCGTGCAGTGCCACACTCCATTACGCTTTTCATTCAAGTCCATCAGGAACATCCTAATCTCATTCCGGTCCACTTTGTGGACATTCAGAACTGTTATTCTATTGCTGCTGTATTAAATGTCTCACAGCGGCTATTTATTTCGCCTCCATCCACCTGAGTGATGCACGGCCTGCCGGCTGTAATCATTTTAGGGTCGCATTTGTGCTTGATAATAAATCATCCATCCTTCTCCTGTTTTATTTTTTAATTTCCGCTCTCTGGGGGATCCATGTCAGTGTTACCTGGTGTTATTGTAATAATGTAGACAGAGTCATTGAACAATTGTTATGTTCCAATTGGAAGGCAGTTCCCTATGTAGGCAGATTTTTTTTTAAGAGCAAAAAGATGGCTGCCTTTTTTGTTTCGGCCAAATTTTAGGGCATGAATCCTTCTCAGGGTAAGCAATCCTATAATTCTGTTCATTGTAGCAAAGTTCTGACAATCATGGTGGATGAGTAGTCGCTTATAAATGTAAGTGAATTGCTTAATTTGTACAGTGTTCGAGGGAAAAAAAAAAGGCCAGATGTCACTGTGGTTGAATTCTAAGCAAACAACCAAAAAGAAGAAAAACCTAAAAAAAAAGGGGGGGGGGGGTTCTATTTATAGAAATTTTAAGAAACCATAAATATAATTCATCAAAATGACAAAATGACACAATTTAACAAGCAAGGTGGTTAAACGGCCAGTCCGTATAAAAATCTCTAAAACGTTGCTAGCTTAGTGTGATTTCCTTTGATCAAGTTGTTGGACGGCTGTGTGCCATAGCCAAAATGGACATGAGCTTAATTCTATTAACTCTATCTTACTGCGTATGTACATACCAGCTCCTTGATAGTTAGCTATAGCTGGGTATGTTATTCAGTGACCAGTAGTCTGTTTGCATTCAGCAGCAGCACTAATAGCTGATGCTAGTTTAGGATCCATCCTCAAGTAAATCAATAAACTAGTGAAAGTCTCACAATTCTTGAATCTGATTGGTCAGATAGTAAACATATAAAAAAGTTGTTATTTACAAAGTTTTTAAAAATCATTTATATAGTGAATTTTTCTGTAAGGAGACGTTTATTTAACATTTATGGCAGGAGTCTCTAGTGCTAGCACTTTGTAACAGTCAGGGGTGAAACGTCAATTTTTCCATCACTGGAAATCTTCAAGACGGAGGAATTTGTGCTTTGTATTTTCTTGATAAAATGACAAGCTGTGTATTTTTCTGTTATTAATTTCAAAAAAGTGAAAAAAAAAAAAAACTGGTGAGGGAATGATGGTTATGATGTTATAGCCGCTATACCGTAAGTGATAACAGGAACCCTTTTTTTGGACATTTCACAAAATGTAACAAATAAATGTAAAAACGCAATTGTTGAAAAATTGCTGTTGTATAAGAGGAATAAAATGCTTTAGGACACACTGCTGTTGGAAAATAATCTACTTTGGTGTATTAACAGTAACTCTTACCATAGCGTCATGATGCATCATTCCACCCTGTCATTGATTATATTCCTATAACAGCGTGACACCAAGTGTGTTATTCCTTACTTATGGAAGTGCAGAGCATCCTGAACACAATGCCTGTTTTGTTTCAGTTAAAATGCTATCCATTGACACATGGACCTTCGAAGAATGAATCCAGAATGGAGAACAGTTTCTATTTCTCAGGAAAAACTCTCAGTGCAGTTGTAACTTCTGTCGGTGACATTTTGTTGGACAAGAGAGAAAAAAGGAAAGGAAATTGGTTTGACCCATAGAACAGTTCACTTGTTGACTTCAAATGCTGTTTCCGTAAGAGGGACTGCTGCATCTCTTCATCGTGTTCAGTTTAATTACAGGACGCACCATTCAATCGGAATCTGAGGACATTTCTGTGTCATGTTAAAAGAAGGAGAAGATATCAGCAATGCAAATATATCTCTGTGAAGAAAGACTCTTTGTACTTATATGATTTATGAACAGCGCTGTAAGATTGCCGTGAGCAGAACAGAAGAAATCTGATTGAATACCATTTCTTTTGATAATGGTGGGAAAAAATAACAGAAATTAATCACAACTCTCATTCTGGAAACTGATTTATTTTTTTCTTGATTTTTTTTTCCCCCTCCCCTCGAATGCTCTCAGCAAGAAATGGATTTGCTTCCTCGGCCAAAGAAGTCATGGGCAATTACAAATAAAATTACGACATCACTTCAGCTTTCGAGATCGAACCGGTGAGCCAGAGAACGAAGAATTGGAATTTGGGGGGGAGGGGGGTTGTCAGTCACAAGTTTTCTTTTCTAATCTCCAGATTATTATCTGCGGACGCCTGGTCTGTCTGAGGCTTGTCCGATCTACCCACTCCGATAATTGCAGCCGGATGCGCTGTTTGATCTGCGTGATGAATAGATGATGAGTTTTTCATAAAACCACTCGAGCACAAGCTCTCCAGTCCCACAGGGAGAAGAGAAAAGGTCAGCACAGGTCAAGTTTATGGGTAATGACATATCAGCCAGGCGTATTTAACACTTTGCTAATTCTCCCTCTTAATTATGGGTTTTTCTCGCCCTCTGAGCCATGAAGTGAGAAAAGATCGCAAAATAGATTTGGAGGCTTGTGGAGGACCTTGGTGGACATGGCTGTCTCTCTCACAGCTTCTTAAAAAGATTATTATTTTTCGGCTAGGTATGAGCGAAAAAACTAACTCTGGCCTCAAAACATTACCAATCAGTACTTCCCTGTTGTCCTGTAACCGCAGCTTCAAGTGTTAAAGCTTCAGGAAGTGTTACAGATTCAGGAAGTGTTACAGATTCAGGAAGCGTTACCTGTTTACAGAAGGTCACCTCATCTTGTAGCAGCCAAAATCCTCATCTCAATTTACTACAGAACCCTAATTAAACTTCACACACGTTTAAAAAAAATGCCACAGAAGATTTTTTTTCTGCCTAAAGAAGCTTTCTTTCTTTCTTTCTTTCTTTCTTTCATATGTAAAGTTTTTTCTATGTATTTCTTCTATCTATTTTTCCCTTTCTTTCTTTCTTTCTCATCAGAGAAAATCACATCTGAAAAAAGAAACCATGCGGCCTACATGTGAAAAACAAATCTTTGAAAATAAATGAATCAAAAAATCACCTGTAAATAATCCACATGCACGACATGAGTAAATGTGGGATCTATAACATGTGAAGTGTCTAAAAATCCTACATATAAATTTGACACTTGAACCATGAGATTATTCACATGTTGCAGATGAGCCGTGTGTCAACTCAAAACATGTTAAAAAATCACATTTACATGCGTATGACGTGATGTGTGTTTTATGAGAGCTGCTTCTACACCGACACGCTTTCGGATCATTTCACATAAAGAAGCTGAAAGCTGTCGCACTCCTCATTTGGCTCTACATCTCGCTACCTCTCTCCACCTCTCTCTACCTCTCTACGATCTGGTGCGACTTCCTGAAGAGCACAGCACTGACACTCACACTGAACTCAAGCACGTGCACTACAGCACACAGACACATCACACACTGCTGCAGGAGGGCGAAGGAGACAGCCATCACACTGTGTGTGTGAGAGAAAGAGACATAGAATGAGAAGGAAAAAAGAAAGGATGGAGTGGAGGAGTGAATGGGGAGAGAATGAGAGTGTGTGATAGTAACGGAGGAAACAAATGGATAGAGAATGAAGGACAGAATGAGACATTAGAATGTGTGTGTGCGTGTGTGAGAGAGGACAGAGATTGTAAAGGTGGAATGACTGAGGGAGACTGTGTGTGTGTGTGTGTGTGTGTGGTGCAGTGGTTTAAGGAGGCCTCTGTCAGCCTGACACTCCTGAAGTGTGTGTGATGAAAGAGTCTCTAATGGAGGGATTAAGTAGAGCAGAGGAGTACTTCAGGGGGTTTCTGTTCATCACACACACTTTGTTCTCATTGGGAGAAGTCCTTTACACTCCTCACACACTCAACTCACGCTCACACGCACACACACTATACACATTTTAAACCACTCCATCTGTTATCTGGTCTGAATGAAGTCCTCACAGAACTGTCTACAAATATTTACTTATTAAATATTAACTGCTATTTTTAAAAAAGTGTTTGTGTGAATAAATTGCTTGTGAAAAAAAAAATGGTAACTGCAAATCGGATTAGAAGTAATTCTGGCCTAACCAGAGAGATAAGGGGTTAATGGACTAGTTGTTTATATGAAATATATTATATACTGTAACCATCAGAAGCTTTAACTTTAATTTTTCTGACACAGGAAAGAGGTAAAAAGTTAAATATGTTGTCCAATAATAAATAAAAAAAATGTAATTGTTGGCAAATTGCTGTGGTATAAAGAGGAATAAAACACATCAGGAAGTGCTGTTATAAGAAAATCATAAATTGGTGGTGAGGTGCTTACAGTAACTCCGCTTCATGCTGAGCCACAACACACCACTTCACTGCTGATTATTTTCCTATAACTGCACCCCCAAGTCTTTTATTCCTCACATATTAGACACTCAAAAACATTGAAAATAGTTTCTTTTTAATGTGGTGCTCTTGCATCGATGCAAAAATGATATCAAGTGAAAATATCTTGAACATAGTCAAATTTATTTCTCATTTCTCATTATTATATTATGAGAATTTTTTTTGATTATTAAGTCTATTTTTAGACTTTAAAAAAAAACAATTTCAAGCTTTGAAAATAGAAAATAGAATTTTTTTTATTGTTCTATTGGCTTCTTCTTCTTCTTAATAATGCTTGAAATAAGCGAAATTATCTGCCAAAATAACTAGAAATATGCTTAAGTATTTTTTTTCAGCATTTACATACATGCTGTTTTATGCAATATGAAGTTTTACATTTACATTTACATTTATGGCATTTGGCAGACGCCTTTATCCAGAGCGACTTACATTTATCTCAATTATACAACTGAGCAGTTGAGGGTTAAGGGCCTTGCTCAAGGTCTTAAGTTTTAGGATCATTAAAAATTTGTTTGTTTCTTAATATAATAATACAATAAACAGAATTATATAAATTCACCTTTAATTGTCTTGCCAAAAGAACAAGACAATTTCAATCGTAGAATTAGCAAAGATAACTAGAAATATGCTTAAGAATTCTTTCAGCATTTATATACATGTTAATATGAATTGTTAAGATCATTAAAAATGAGTTTGTTTCATAATATAATAAACAGAATTATATAAATTCACCTTTACTCAAGATAAGATTTACTCGCCAAGATGTCATTTTTTTGCAGTGTAAACATATCACATATCATGCCTCATAAAAACATACTGGTATCCTGATAAGTGTTGTGATATGATAATTTATCCTAAACAGGCAAAGCAAATATACACAAACATTGTTAAGTATTGACACCTATCGTTTTTGGCGTATTCTTGCTCTCTCAGTTGCCACACGGGACTGTTTTGACCAGGAACACTTTACAAAATCTCCCTGGGACTCATATCAATAAATAATAAATAAATAGACAAAAACAGAAAAATAGTAACGATGTACTGGATTTACTGTCTGCTTTATTATTCTGCTCCCAAGTACTCATTCCACAATCGATTCCTCGATTCCACAATGAGCTCAGACTCAGACACATCATCAGGGATAGTGCATGAAACAACACTGTAATGTTTTGTTTTTGTTTGCTTGTTTAAAATATAGATTCATTTGGGCAGGAGAAAGAAATCCAGTGTGACTGGGATACTCTCAGAACCCCACAACACTGGAAATCAGCTCCATCGAGCAGAAACCCAGGGTGTGTGAAAGAAGAAGCAACATAACAAGCATTTGTCAATCCTTTAGGTCTTCCATTCTGACAGGCTGGACGCTCTCTCTCTCTCTCTTGCTCTTTCACACACACACACACACACACACACTACTACTGATTCAGCTGGAGAAGGCTGTGAACCTTTAAAAAAAAAAGATTTTTGTTTTATCCTCTTGGCAAAATCTGAGTCAAACAGAACTTCGCACTGTTGTGCATGCTGTTCTGTTTCTCACATGTTTGTGTGCATGCCCACTGAAATATATTCTATGTCTGTGTGTAGACTGAGGGAAAGTGTGTGTGAGTGTGAGCTGTATGTGGATGAAGCTTTGGATCAGCAGGCAGGCCTAACTAGGAGTGTGACAGGGGAGCAGAGATGATTGACATGGAAGCTATCCATCAGATCCTTTAGACACTAGAACCAAGCTAAGGCTGCCTTAATCCTGCTCAAACTAACTCTGCTCAAACCTACTCAATCCAAACCCTCTCAATCCAACCCAACTCTGCCCAAACTGACACAGGTCAACCCACTCAATCCAAACCGACACAGGCCAAACCCACTCAATCTAAATTGACTACGTTTGCTCATTTAGCTGATGCTTTTATCCAAAATGATGTAGAATTGAGATAGGATAAAACTGAGCAGTTGAGGCTTCCATGTGAACTCTGCCCAAACCCACTCAATCCAAACCAAACCCAAACCGACTGAATCCAACACAGCACAGGGCAAACCAGCCCCCATTATCTCCATCTAAGGCTCAATCCAAAGCAGACCAGTTAAGACCATTAAAAGCTTAATATTTTGCCATTTTGGGCTTGGCCCATTTTTTGCCCTGGAGTGTATATATGAATGAAGGGCACAGCAGAACAGTGTTCATCTCTTTGTATGGAGTTCAAAGTCCAACTGGCGAACAATCCAATTATGCACAGGCCATGGGAATTAATTTATGCTTTAAGAAGAGATATTTGTCAGAATAAGGATGGAAAAAAAATATGTTTCCTTGCAACTCCTCTTGTCTGTGTTTACTGATGGATTGCTGGTCCACAATTCATGTGTAAACTGTATTAATATCAGCCAGTTAATCAGTGGGCAAAAATCCCTCTTCTCAGCTGGCCCATGCTGTAAAGACTTAAACTTACATAAAACCACCTCTGGCTCCCAAATGGTACATACAGCAACATTGACTAGCATGAAAATCTGAACAGCTATGCCTTATGTATGCCACCTACTCCCCTCTCATTAGAAGCCCCTTTCCACTTCCATCTCTTCTGTAATACGATGCGAGAGCTGTATAATTTTCAACAAGCCTTCTCTCGGGCTGAGGTAAAAACACTCCGGTGACATTTTAGTGAAAAGCCTGAGCTTTCTCTTCTCTTCCTCTGCTTAAGGATATATTGTTATCGCAGGCAGTAACCCACCCTGAGATAATTATCATCCATAATTTATGCAGCGAGCCGAGTGTGTGTTGAGAGAAGTGTGTGAGGGAGCTAGTGTTCTGGCCAGTCCAGCTAATTCTGCCCTCTTTAATGTGCCATCCTGCATTATCTTTATGAGAGAACTGGGCCTGCTGTTCGCTCTGCTGCTAAGAGACAAATCACTCGAACATTCGTTATCTCCCGCCCCCCCACTCCTTGTTCTCCACGTTGCTCTCATCTTCAGTCTCATTACAGTTTCACTTTATTTCCTAGCTTTGCCTCCATTCCACTTTGTTCTTAATGAATCAAGCAACGAATTTGAGTAGTCATTTGCTCTTTCCCTCTTTTCCCCATCTTTTGTTTTCCCACTCATTTTGCCTGTTTTTGAAAAGATCTTCTGTTAGGATGACAGGCTTATGCAGCGGGTTAAACACACCCAGTGACTCACATTGCTAACTTGGCTGTTTATAAATTTCTGGTTAGAACCTCATTAGTGAACTATCCAAAGTAGGGGTGTAAAACAATGCCACTATCCGTATCTGCATCTGTCTGTCTAGTTCTGACAGTTCCTCACAATCAGCTACATCACTTGAGTTCATAATTGGTCTCAACAACAACAAAGTTTAAGTTTGGGTACAATTTTGTTTGTACCCATGATTTTTCCTAATGAAATAACTCCACTTCCTAAAATGTAAATAAAGTAGTAGCCTAATTTACCTGAACATTTTCATGACCTTGATCAGGCAGTTACTAAAGATGAATGAATAAACCTTGAGTAAATGCATTATACAGTGACTTACCCTCATGTTAATGAGTGTGCTGTTTGTCCTGTGAGCTTCATATCTAATCAATTGCTCACATGAAAGTAAAAACAACCTGCTCACATGACTTTTTGTTTATCTATATTTGTATCTATTTATCTGTTTGATCCGGATAATGTATTCATATTCATCTACGTTGCTAATCCAAACAACTCTTTTTTTTTCCCTGAGAGAATGTAGAAAACTAGCATTGTTGGTTGACATGTCTCTCCCATCAGTCTTTCTGCCCATCCATCTCTCCATCTATCTCCTCATCTGTGTATCCATCTGATTTTGAGACCACACCCTCAATTAAATGCCAGAAGTGATTGTGGAACTGTAAAAAGGGGATATCTGTGAAAACTTTGGTGATAGTGGATGTGAGAACTCACTAGTGGAAAGAGAGAAATGGGAATTAATAACTAGAAAGATGGTGGAGCTTCAGACATGGTCTTTCTCCCAAACTTCAGGTCAATTCCTAACTCCATTTGCTAGGCCTTGCAAGAAGATAGTGGAACAGTGGATATTTGTGCTGTGTAGCATAGGCTGTAAATGCCACAGTTAAATTTTTTTTTTATATGGCTGACATATGAAGCGAGAACTACCGTCTTTTGTTTTGCTTCTTATTTTTGTTCCCTTGCTGTTTTTGAAAAGCTTGGCTGTCATGAAGTGGGGTAAACACACACACAGGGAACACATGCATGCTTTGAAAGCTTAAAAGATGTGTAAACTGGAAATGTACAGCTAATGATATCAGATACACACTTATCCCCAGTCAGCGTCTTTTCCTTTTGTTTCAGCAATCCTGTAAACCCACTAGGAAGCAACTCAAATCCTCACAGTCCTTTGTTTCTGCATGTTCATAGTGTTTTCATTTGGTACAGTTTATCAGCAGCTCTGGGATAACATGATGTTTTTTTGGGTGCTGTTTTTCCCCCTGAAATAAACGAGTGCAGCCATCCTTCCTCTCATTCTGCTGAGGCCCTGCTGGATGGCTTTCGCTCTGCTTGACTGTAAATGAGAGGCGCTCTGTCTGCTTACTTTGCTGACAAAGACATTTTATTACAAAAGCTACAGAATTTAGCTGTCTAAGAGTAGCAATAGCTGCAGGGAAGCTGCAAGTGCGTGTTTGTGTGTGAGAAAGAGAGAGAGAGAGAGAGAGAGAGAGAGCAAATATGCAAGCTTGTGTTTTCCTGTGTATTCTAGTAGCAGAATAGAGGAGCCATTGCATGGGTTGTGTTGCTACTGTAATATTTTTCAGATTGTACTGTAAGCTTGAACATTCAGAACAGTCTTAAATGTTCTCACTGCCTCTAAGCTGTGCTTTTAAAATGAACCTCTCTTTCTCTGGGTTTAACCATGAAAGTGGTGCTCTTGGATCGTTTTTGCTTTCTCCAGCACAACAAAAGTTCAGGGTCAGCATTGATTGAAAATGATACACTTCCCCCAGAGGAATCGGTGCACTTTCCAAAATGTAAATCGCACCTCGGTGAAGAAACGCATGCAAGCTTGTGTGCTTGGTCCCCTGCTGTTTTCTGAGCCAGTGCTACTCACCTTTAAGCAGTATAACAATAATCAATGGGGCGTTATTAATGATAAAAATCGTTTATGTGCATAGCTCTGGCCTCCTGCAGTGCTCGATATGGCTTTGTAGTTTGTGGTGTGTGTTTCTGCTTGATCTCTACTCGGCATTGAATTCTGCAGCGGGACCAGCGCTGATCGGACTCCATCAGGCTCCATTTCAGAGCGAATTGATTCAACCTTTCAAAAAACTATGGGTGCGTTTGATGGCAGATGAATTCAGCAAGACGGCGGTAATATGATCTTTACATATCAGTGCAGATGCTCACAGAGGGTCTATGACTATGTCATGAGAAAGGTTGATGTTTGCCCACTGGTACTCCTGCTGCACTGTTAGTGTTTAACATGGAGGATGATTAGAATATACAAGTCTGTTTTACTACATCCTTTAAGCTTTTTGTTATACATACGTTTTCCCATATTGCTTTGTTGCCACCTACACTTTAGGTCAGGTGTTTGGGGGGGGCCTTTAAAGATAATACACTGTCTATTCTGAATTTACAAAACCTGAAAGGCACTTTACAAGGGGACATGCCCACAGAAGCCATGTTTAGAGAAGTAATAAAAACAGTTTACCCTAAAATGATCTAACAACCAATAGACATTTGGCTCCTGAGATTCGCTGCACTGTTTGTATGCTGATTGAAAAAGTGGCTGTGGCAATAATTGGGCTTAAATATAGGTCAAGTCCAAGCAAGAAACATTATATTTACTGTCATTAATTTTTAACTGAAAACAGCTGAAAGTAGAGCTACAGCAAATACAGTTTCATGTTTTTATTCGCTACCTCTGGTAAAAGTTCTTAGCTCATGCATTTGTATTAGTTTGTCTCCGATTAAATCAGATTAAGTGAACAGCAGCTCCTACCTGAAACTGGCGACAGTGTGCTGAAGTTGCTTAGTCCCTCTGCTCATGATTAAATGTTTTCATTAGTGTCAGTGATTGTGTGACAATAAACACCAACCTATAAAATGTTCAAGCGCGTTTCAAATGGCTGAATATTTCAGCCCTTTCTGAGCGATAGTCATGATCACTTCAGAATGAACCACAACCTTAATGAGCTAGGATTTATTTCTACTTCCTGTTTATCAAAAGGACCCAAAATATGTGTTAGCTGTCCTTAAATAATGCCTGATGAGTGTGGAGATTCAGACTTTTTTTTTCCCAAAGCATTATCATTTCTGTATATAAAATATCATGACCTTCTGAAATTTAAAATACACAATATATAGTTTTTTTGTGTCTCATGCATACAATAGTCATTATGGAAAGAAAGAAAGACAGATAGACAGACAGACAAAGAAAGATAAATATCTCCCAGTCCTCTGTTCACAGCATTAATCACATTAATTATGAAAAACTCTCCATACTGAGGACTCGTGGAGGGAAATGAAAAGATCAGAGCCATCAGTGAGTGGAGTTAATGAAAATACTAATTACCTGATGATGAACTGTGGAGTGTGTGTGTGTGTGTGTGTGTGTGTGAGAGAGAGAGAGAGAGAGAGAAATCACACTTTTATACTGTAATAAGGTGGCCATATTGAGTGAGACTGTTTGGTTAATTGACCAATAAAGACATCAGTGATGAACACACACACACACACACAGTGTATGATGGGTTTAATTAGTCTTAAATGTTCACACACTCATGTTATGTTACTGACTTTACTTCAATACATGATGTGTGTGTGTGTGTGTGTGTGTGTGGTATTGACGTGCTATCACTCTCTCACACCACCAATCCAGTCTCACTCCTCTGTCCCACCATCTAACCCTGTCTTTCTCTCTCTGTGCTGCAATCCAAATCTATCTCACTGTCTGACTCTCTCTCTCTCTCTGTGTCCCACTATCTAAACACTCTCTCTGTCGCCATCTAAACCAGTCTCATTCTCTCACACAACCAAACCAGTCTCACTCTCTCACACAACCAAACCAGTCTCATTCTCTCACACAACCAAACCAGTCTCACTCTGTCACACAACCAAACCAGTCTCACTCTCTCACACAGCCAAACCAGTCTCACTCTCTCACACAGCCAAACCAGTCTCACTCTGTCACACAACCAAACCAGTCTCACTCTCTCAC
>CM075004.1:24951474-24963367 GCA_037576675.1 Pangasius sanitwongsei | reverse complement strand
CCAAACCAGTCTCACTCTCTCACACAGCCAAACCAGTCTCACTCTGTCACACAACCAAACCAGTCTCACTCTCTCACACAACCAAACCTGTCTCACTCTCTCACACAACCAAACCAGTCTCACTCTGTCACACAACCAAACCAGTCTCACTCTGTCACACAACCAAACCAGTCTCACTCTCTCACACAACCAAACCAGTCTCACTCTCTCACACAACCAAACTGGTCACTCTCTGTGTCCCACCATTGAAACCTGTCTCACTCTTTCACACTATCAAACCAGACTCACTCTCTCTGCCTCACTCTCTCACACCACCAAACAAGTCTCACTATCTCTGTCTCGCCATCTGAAACGGTCTCTCTCTCACACCAGCACACGCTCTCTCACCAACTTGCCAC
Organism: Pangasius sanitwongsei; assembly: GCA_037576675.1. Classification (NCBI taxonomy): domain Eukaryota; kingdom Metazoa; phylum Chordata; class Actinopteri; order Siluriformes; family Pangasiidae; genus Pangasius; species Pangasius sanitwongsei. Next base: position 24,962,969 of record CM075004.1, on the reverse strand, counting down.
TCCCTCTGTCCTGCCATCTGAACCTGTCTCACCCTCTCACAACCCAAACCTGTCTTACTCTCCCTGTCCTGCCATCTAAACCTGTCTCACTCTCTCACACCCCAAACCAGTCTCACTCTCCCTGTTCTGCCATCCAAACCTGTCTCACTCTCTCAGTCCTATCATGTAAACCTGTCCCATTCTCTCATACCACCAAACCACTCTCACTCTCCCTGTCCTGCCATCTAAACCTGTCTCAGTCCCTCACACCCTCAAACCTGTCTCACTCTCTCTGTCCTGCTATCTAAACCTGTCTCACTCTCTCTGTCCTGCCATCTAAACCTGTCTCACTCTCTCTGTACTGCCATCTATACCAATCTAACTCTCTCACACCATCAAACCAGTCTCACTGTCTCTGTCTTGCCCTATAAACCCATTTCACTCTCTCACACTACCCAAACCAATCTCACTCTCCAATACCAGCTAAACACGTCTCACTCACTTCACTCAAAACCAAATCATAATAAAGATTTATTTGCACCAATATGAAACTAATTTAGAAAGTAATCAAGGCTCTGTAATTTTTCAGTCACAGTACCATGTGAAATAACTATGCAAGATTTATAGTAACAAATCTTAGACAGGGTGCTGCGAAATGATAGTTACTAACTCAATCATGTAACAAATAAAAAAACGAATAACCGTTGGATAACAGGATAAATAGTTTGGGTTAGATTGTTATTAAATAATAGCTAACATTATGTCATGATATCTAACTAAAGATAAGTAGCTAGCTATAATTAATAACTCCGTAAATTAAGGTATAGCTAGCTGCTTAGCACTGCACCAAAGAATTATCAAAACAGTAGCCAAATATAAATAGCTAAACAGCTAGCAACAATAACTTTATAAAACAAAGTATTAAATTAAACAAGATGCTCACTTAGATGATGATCAATGGTTCTTTTGTAAAGGTGACGTCACCATGCTAGCCCTGATAGCAGCCGAGCTAAAGGCAGGCTTTTAAAGATGGAGAGTTAGAGACACCACAGTGTACAACAGCACACACCTCCTTTTCAATTCAATTCAGTTTTGTTTGTATGGCACTTCTAACAATGGACATTGTCACAAAGCAGCTTTACAGAAATATATCAATTCAGAATATAAATTTTACATTTATAAATTTATCCCTAATGAGCAAACCAGTGACAGGGGCCAGGAAAAAGTCCCTGAGACGATATAAGGAAGAAACCTTGAAAGGAACCAGACTCAAAAAGGAACCCATCCTCATCTGGGTGACATCAGAGTGACATAGTGAGATGATAAATAATTTCCCTTCTATAACTGTGTACTGCATGGTCAAAAAGAGCAATTGTGTAACCAGGAAATTCATTATAGTTTTCACGTGAAGTCTATTTTGTTGAAGAAAACAAACCCTGCCTTCATATCTTTGTGTATCTCTCTCTCTCTCTCTCTCTGTGTGTGTGTGTTTTTTTTTGTTTTTTTTTTGTTGTTGGCTGAATAACATCAAAGAGGTGCTCCCATCCTCTGTCTCGCTGAACCTGTGCCGTCTGACATGCTTCTACTCTGTGTGCGTGTGTGTGTGTGTGAGAGAGAGAGAGAGAGAGAGAGGGAGAGAAAGAGATGCAGAGAGAGACAGACAGAAAAAGGAAGAGAGAGAGAGGCATATGAAAGCAGTCGTAGTTGAAAGAACTGAACCCATTTGAATGTGTGTGTGTGTGTGTGTGTGTGCGCATCATTGTATATCTCTGTATTGAGATTACCAGTGTTGTCAAACGATTAACTCCTGCCACACACACATTTGTGTGAATGAATGAAAGCACACAAACAGCAAAGTATTTATACACTCATATACACTCACACACACACACACACACACACACACTTAGATGTGAGATGGTGCAGTGTGAGATAAGAGGAGTGTGACAGCAAAGGAGAACAGAGACTGACTCTCCTGTTACACACAGATACAGTTACACTCGGGGGAGACAGAGAGAGAGCAAGAAAGAAAAAGAGAGACAGAAAAGATAGAGAGAGAAACAAAGTAAGCAAGGGACGTAGAGATATGATTTTGGCCACAGAGGGGAAATGAAGAGTATATTAACTGCATTTCAGTCCCTCTTACACTCTACACAGACAGAAGATGAGACACTCTCTCTTTCTCTCTCTCTCTCTCTCTCTCTCTCTCTCTTCACTTTAAAGGCCCAGTCACTTTTTTTTCCACTGAAATTTCACAGACAAAATTCATTTCAATAGAATTTGCTGCGTCCAACAATTTCACATCACATTTCCAGTTCACCTTTGCTGACCTTCAACATGCAAAATCTTATCCTCACCCAGTGGCTGTGTATCTTTGATGGTCCTTTGTATTTCATGTATAGGGTTGGCAAGACTATATAGGGTTGCAAGTTAGCTAGGTTTGTTAACAGTCAATGTGGACACGAGGGCAAATGAGGATGATTTGTAAACGCTTACAGTCAGCATGATTGTGCTGGATAAACGGGAGTCATGAATTCATCCTAGCAGTCATCATTTCAGACTAAGCAGATGTTAAAGAGCACTCTGTCAGTCATCAGAGTCATCAGAACACATACAGGCATCATCTAAAAAATATTACTAGAACAATTGTTATTAGAGAAGGTTAAAGACCATTTATTGACAAATTAAGGGGAAAAAAACCCTCCTGTGGCTCTGTTATGCTGTAGAGCAGGGGTCATCAACTGGCAGATTGTGGCCCAGATACAGACTCAGCAGTGTATGTCAGAGGATCGGACTGAGCACTCGAAAAATGCTTTAGTAGAACCGATCAACATATGAAAAACAGCAGGACCAACATTTTTTAAAAACATGAATCAGGGCACTTTCTGTAGTAGATCCTCTTCTATGGTTAATCACGTGCAATTACATAAATTATTTAGTTGAAGATAGCTTATTGAGAAAGACTTTAGTACTCATTTTATTTACCCTCTCTGCTCTGATTAATGAATTGATGACGTTAAAAAAAACTGTCACTGATGAATAGATTTAGATGTAAAGATGATTGGACAGAGAAGTTTGTGTTTTTTTCTCAAAACGTTTCATTTGTCCTGAGCCCACTGCAATAAATGGTAATGTGAAGTGCCAATATGAAATAAAACATAACCACTTGTTTTTTGTCTTATTTATCACCAAAAATGATCTTAAATATAGCCATAAACAAATCACTAACGGTTAAGCATTAACAGGTAACCCCAAAGCCTTCAGTCATGTTAGTTGCTTGTCCAGCCGTTTGTCCAAGGAAGGACCGTCACAAATTTTAGATGAATACCTCTGCTGTAGAGGACATTTTACTGGCCTGGTTTGTGTCCATGTGTCCCCTTAGTTCTTCAGACCAATTCACTCTATCCCAATGGGAGTGGTCTCTTCCAGGATGACTCCGCCCCCTTCCATAGGGCACAAGGGCTCACTGAATGGTTTGATGAGAATGAAAATGATGTAAATTATATGGTGTGTTCTTCACCAGCTTTCAACCCAAATGAACACCTAAGGGAGATTTTGGAGTGACGTGTTAGACAGTGCTCTCCAGCCCCATCATCACAAAACCAACAGTGAGAATATCTTTTGGAAGAACCATGTTTTTCACTCCAGTACCGTTCCAGAGACTTTGCCATATAATCTATGGCAAAGCGCTCTGAAGCTCTTCTAGCGGCTCATAGTAGCCCAACAACTTATGGCCCAATTGGTTAGGCCTTATTTTTCCACTTCCCTTGTGGGCTCTTAAGCACTTTGTGTCAAATAAAAGAATAAAGAATAATTTCATGTTTTCTCATCACTGTGAGGATGCTGAAACCCCAAAAGGAACACGAAACAACAGACACAACAACTTCAGAAGAACAAGGCTACACGACCACCAGGCTCAGACTTCTTCCTCCAAACACAAAAGCGAGAGAGGAAAGCAAAGACACAAAGATGAAAGAGAAACCAAGAGTGTGTGAAACAAGCAGAACAGCACAACACAACACAGCACAGTGTCTCATTCTCCGGCTCGGACCGTCATGGCTATGGCAGAAAAAAAGAGGGGAATGGAGAGAAAGTGATAGTGGGAGGGAGAGAGGAAAAGAGAGACTAAAAAGCCTGGTTCAATTAGCGTCGTAAAAAGAAAATACTTTGTAAAAAGGAAATAAATGCAGCAGCGAGAGGAAGACTGATGCTCTCAAATAAACTGGGGCTGCTGAATTTTTAATTGGGGAGAGAGATCCTAATTACGGCCATCAAGACACAGCACTTCCAAACACATTCCACACTTCTCTCTCTCTCTCTCTCTCTCTCTTTCCTTCGCTCGGCCTGAGTGTATGCTTCCATTTCATTAATATTTGATGAAAATGGGCTCGGCTGCATCAGCTGCCCCAAATGCCGCCTCCATTACACATGCCGCTGTCCTATGTGTGTGTGTGTGTGTGTGTGTGTGTGTGAGGTTAAGAGGTGGGGTGGTGGCTCGTCAGCCACTCCTGTCGATTGATGCTATTAGATGGTCGAAAAACACTCGGGTGTGAGCTATAATTGAGCTGACACCAATAATGAAAGTGGATAGTGTCTCAGAGCTCCAGGCAAAACGCTGAACCTATTAATGACCATCATAACTCTAGGGGACTTTACTGTAGGGTCCAAAAGTCTGAGTGCCCTACCAAGAACTGTTTATGTTTCATCAATTATCAAACAAGCTGTGTGAAAAATCCTTGTGTGAATCCGATGTATTTCCTCTGGTACCCTCCTTTCTGTGTTGTGTGTTATCGTTCTTACTGCTCTCAGCCAATCAGAACACACTATCTACTGCATCGTCCATACTGGATCAGATTCCTTAGTAGACATCCTTTGACATGTCTGTTCTTAGTGAGCAATATTTTAACCCATAAAGAACCTTTGATAGCCATTGAGGATGAGTTTCAGTGTCGTCATACTCTCTGTCATTGTACGTATGGGTGTTTCTACAATTTGGGTGCCGTTTAGCCTTTTTTAAAGCCTTTTAACTTTTAAAAATTAAACTCTTTAAAATCATTGTTTAACAAAGAATCTAAGAAAATGTTAAAAACTAAAAAATGTCTTTCTGAAAAAAACATTAAACATTTATTTGCTGAGAGGCTACATTTTGCTCCTAAATGTGTAAATGGGTTGAGTTATTTAAAATTTAATTTAATTTAATTTTATTAAAACTTAGAATTATTAAATACACAAAGTGTGGATAACTAGCACCTACGCTAATGATATAAAGACATTGAGTTTAGTTGAAAAATATTTTTTAATTAATATTTTACTTTCAGTCTATAATTTGGGCAACAGTGTTGTACTTTCAAAGTGAGCTCATCAATCAATACCACAATATCATTGACAATAATAAAAAAAGAATGAGATAACTTCCTTTTCTTCTTTCATGTGATCTTCACCAAATTTGGATGATGTAACTTTGTGTTAAACATGTTATTTACGTTATTTGTCTGAAGCATGGACTGTGCTAAAGTCTTTGGCATCCTAATTTTTTTAAATACTAAATTTTGTCTTAGATGTTTATTTTAGGATTTCATTATTGAGTTGGTAAAAAAAAAAAAAAAAAAAAAGATTTCATAACAGCCAATTTTCCTAAAAAAAAAAAACTGCACAAAACTTTTTTATGTAGGAAATGTTTAATTGCATTATTTTTGCTTTACATTTAATTCAACATTAGTTCATATTTAAGTAAGTATTAATTGAGATATTAGTGCATGATTATTCATGTACTGTTATTGTAAAGTGTTACCACATCATTTGCCAGTGCCTGGTAAGTTAGTAGCACAAGCTACCTACATAAACACTAAGCTAGCTAGTTGAAGTGCTAAAACAAAGTAGTCTATAATTAATGGTATTTTAATGTACATTTGACACTGCTTCTTAGAAACAGTTTAATGTTACATGGGCTAATTGTTGTATTGTTTCCTTACTGAGACCACCACCACAGGAACTGGACAAAATGTTGTACCTTCATCTTGATATCTTCATTTAACACACGAAGCCCAAGATCGCCTCTGAGTTGTCAAGTAGGAGAAATGAGAAAAATCCTAAACTGCACTCTTTCTGAAAATCTGACTAACATTATAACTTTTTTCTAGTCATTTAGAGTAGTATCAGTCAGAAACCCCTGTAGAAACTGCAAGCTGGCCAGAATTAAATATAAATAAAAGAATGCTAACATGTAAGTAGCGAACACATACTTGAGTTAGCCAGTGTCATTTTATATAATTATCATATGCCAGCATGCAGTGGGTTATTGTTTTGACCTAAGGTTAATGTTAGCTATCTTAAAAATACTCTAGCATTCTAGTTAACTTAGCTGTTGTATGCTAGCTAAAGAATATTAACAAAAACTAACTTGTAGTTAGATTAGTAGATTATTTTTCGATAACACACATCATTATTTCATTCCTCTTATACTACATATTTGCCACAACTTTTTTTTTTTATTTCTTAAATAACAAACAAAGAAAAAAAATCAAATTTATTTTTGTGGAATGCCCAGGAAACAGGTTAAATCCTTTAACAGCTATAAACTGGCGTTCCTTCACGTACTCTTGACGTTATTAATACAGAAAAATGTTTCTGAGAAACCATAAAATGTAAAAAAAAAAAAAAAAAGGTGGGAAACAAACATGTCTAACAAACACATTTAATATTTTAGGATGACACAGTTGATTTGACTTTGGTTTTGATACTTTGGATGAACTCAATGACCTGCTCTTGTTGCCTAGAAAAACCAGAGGGGCATTATTTATAAAACAGAAATTTGATTAAACATAAAAATGAGGGTGTGAGGGGAAAAAAAATCCCCTAATCCCCCCTCAATCCCCCCAGAAAGCCACTAGGTCCCTCTCTCTGCTCGTCATTTTCCCGAGAGACCTTCTGCTTATTAGATATTCAGAGAGAGATAGAGAGGGAGAGAGAGGGAGAGAGGGCGAGAGTGAGAGTCACTTCTCCCCCAAGCCTAATCTCAAACATGAAAAAGGGACCTGGCGTGTTAGGGCCAGGCCTAACCTTTCTGTCCCGACCCGTTTTAAATTTTTACTGAAAGTGCTAAAAATTCTGCCTTGTTTCAACTTGAAACTTTATCTGCTTGATGCAATTTCATTAACAAGAATTAACATTTTGATGCTGCTAGTACTGGATTCACATACACTGATGTGTAGCGATTAGTGTTAGCATGTATTTTAGATTAGCCTGGGGGAATCCATGCGCACTGCCCCTTTTTCCCTGCAACCAGCGGCGAGGTTATACAGTTAGCACTCCAAAACGTGATGCGCAGTTTTCTCTGTGATTGCAGTTTATCTGGAGAGAAGCATGCACTTTTTGCACCAGGCCTTAATTCACTGAGACAGAAGGAAGCAGAGGAGAAAGCAGCTGTCATCTTCAATCTCACAGTGCCTTCATTAACATCAAACTTTAATCATGCTTTCAGAATTCCTCTGTCTCTCTCACTCTGTCTTACGCAGCTCTTCATCCCACACTGAGGTGAGCAAAAGCCGGGAAGTACACAGCCTATGTAATCTTTTAAGTAAGGAATAAAACATTTCGGGGGTGGAAATTAATCACTGATGAGCTGGTGTCACTGTTACCACCCGGAAGTTAATCATTTTCAATAACAGCACTTCCTGTTATAACACAGTGTTTCATTCCACATGAATGACACATACGGTCACATACTTTTTATTTCTTTGTAGTTTCACATCTGTGAAACGAGTTATCACTTACATTATAGTAGCGACAAACAGTTGTTCCCTCACCAGCCGCTCTCTTTGTCTCTCTTGAACATAATAAGACAAAAACACATAGCTTTTTATGAAAGCATAAACTCCTCTCCGGTGTCAGAAAACTTAAAGTTACAGATTACCTCCAACTGTAACAAAGCACGGACACTGGCGACTCCCTCCTTAAAATAAATAAATATCTCCTTACAGAAAACTTCACCGTTCACAGGTGACAACAGGCGCATTCATGTAAAGCTGTGATTTACCTTGCAGCTGCGCTACTGTCAGAGCTGCTGTTATAGAAAATGAATCAACACCTTCTGACTAATCAGAATGGAGAACTGAAGCACTGATGTGGGATAAAAACAGTTATTAAAGTGAGGGGTGAAATCAGAGAAGGCCAATAATCAGACATGGAGAAAAAAGATTATACACCCACACTGATCCAAGAGAAGAGCATCCTGAACAAAAGCGAAGAACACAGCTGCATCAAAGGAGATTAAAAGCACAGAACATGCAATGCTAAAACAGTCTGAACACCACACCACCTCCCAAACCACTGCACTCTCTCTCTCTCTCTCTCTCTCTCTCTCTCTCTCTCTCTCGTTGCTTAAGAGTGCAGTACAAATCACAGCACACATTACCACAATGCACTGCTTGTATTTACATATTCATAGAGATGTAAATTATTTAACACTCACGGCCACAGAGAGATTGTGCATCACACCAGTGTTACGCCTCACATGCCAACAGCATCTTAGACAATTATTATATCATGTTATAATTTTTTCATTCTGTTCTTTTGATTTATTTTAGTCTATATATTTCTTTATATATTTTATATTACATAACTAATATTTAACATTTTTAATGTTTCATTCATTAACATATATTTAAGCTATATATTTAAAATACATGCATATGTATGTTAAGTGTTTTAAGATATTCAAGATATCTTCTAAACACTTTATATTTTAATGAACATTTACTATGTATGGTTATAATGTGCATGTATATTATTTTCACTTAATTTATTATTTTTTATATTAATTATATGTCTATTATTTTATACTATTTTTATTTTTATACTATTTATATGTCTGTATATTCAATTGTATTTTATTTTTGTGGTATATGAATAATCTAAAATAAAATGTATTTATTGATATACAGCATATTTAAAGTATATGTATAAAGTGATCCATTCAGTTTACCTTCATATTTTCTATATTCTGAAGATTGTTAGAATTTTGGTTATAGTATATAATATATAGTGTTTGTTTATTTCTTTAGATCATTATTTCTATTCATTTATTTGTTTTTATGACTTTTATCAATAATATTTATGTTAATGACTTTAATTGCAAATAAATATTCATTAATATGTAATGTATTTATTTAAAACATATGTACATATTAATTACACTGAATATTTATTTATATGATATAATTAGACATATACATATCTTAATCAAAAAATATTGGTAAATAGCAGAAAAATGTAGTTAATGTTAACCAATAATAATAATAATAATAATAATAATAATAATAATAATAATAATAACTTAGTCAATGAATTAACTGTATTAAGAAATGTTTGGTGTGAATATGAAGGATGGCATAGTGTGTGGGGTTCTGAGAGTATGAAGTCTGCCAAAGTCAAAGGAGAAACACACACACACGCGCACACACACACACACACACACACACACATACACACACACACACACACACACACAAGCACAGAAAGACCTCCAGAAAAGGACACAAGTGGCAGAAGCTGTACTTCCTCGAGTGTGCAGACCCCCTCCCTCACGCACTTCCACTACTCGCTCACTCACTCTCTGCCTTATACATGCACACACACTTACACACATACACACACTCACGGAGGGAGGCTCACACCATCATCACCCCTCGCAGGAGGAACAGATGCCCGTACTCACTCAGTGTCCTGACATCCTGCACTGAAGAAGTTCCTTCATTTTTTTTTTAACACTCGTCCGTCTTGTCTTTAAGATGGCCGATCGGTGGAGAAGGGACACCTTGGTGACCATCGCAGCAGAACCAGCTGTGTATCTTAATCCCAGACCTAGGCTCTGGGCTTTATCCGAATCCCATCCATGCAGTTTTCCCCACTCATACACAATCTGGCGTCCCGTGCCGGGTTTCTCTGCATCTGCTTGCAAAAGCGAAGCGCAATCAATATGGAAGGGGCGCGCTATTTTATGATTGGAGAAGTTGTGTTGTGTTTTTTGGTGGTGAAATTCATTATTTAGTATCTGAACCTTCAGCTATTCCATATCATTTATTCATAAAGTCCCTTTTTGCCAGAAGGAAATGGATACAGAGAGAGAGAGAGAGAGAAAGAGAGAGAGAGAGAGAGAGAGAGAGAAGAGAAGAGAAGAGAACGAGAAAGAGAAAGGGAGAGAGAGAGCAGGGGGTAAGAGGAAGAGAGGAAACAAAGCAGAGGGGTGTTAGAGGTTCAGATTGATGATATTGATCACATAGCATCTTGAAATAAATTGAGGGAGAGAATTATGGACATGATTGACAGATGAAAACCTCATATGGCTTCGAGGCCTTGAACATCAGAAGCGTATGCTGCACTGATTGAACTGAGCATGCTCTGACAACCAACGCGCACACACACACACACACACACAAGGCAGCAACCTCAAAAGTCTTGCTTGTTTGTCTTGCAAAAGAAAAAACCCTGAGCTATGATTATATGGATGTGTATAAAGTGAGGCAGGTTTAAAAGTTCAAAAATAAAAAGGCCCTGGAAAACAGTTGCAATCACTCACACATATAATGAAAACAAATGCAAAGCCATGGAGGGAATAAAAATGTAACATAATATAGCTCAATTCGACACCAAAAACAAGCAAATCTTTTTCAGTCATGCGAATAATAATAAAAGTGCATGCTTTAGACGAGAAGCCGAGGCCTAGAGCCTGCCAAGGGAAAATAATCAGAAATTTCCTTGGCCCTTTTGAATTATTTACATCCGACTTGCCGCTACACCAGCAGTGCCGAATTGCTAGAATCGATCTCCGTCAGTGGGTGAGGAACAAGCACTACCTGTAGAAGGAGTGTGCACTTTGTAGGGTGCAAGGTGGAGGATGCAATGTAAACTTACACCTTTACTGGCCGATCATTTTACTTTCTGAAACAAGCTCCTAGCTCTGTTTCTGCTTAGTTATTGCCATCCATGGCTTTGGGCATCAAACACACACACACACACACACACACACACAGACTAATGTTGATTTGAGTGTCTTTGTAATGTATTTTTATTGATTTGTCTCTTACCTTAGGTAAAACATGTGGTGTCCAGGGAAAACCCATCGGATGTCACTGAGCCTGAATTCTAGTGTAATTCTGACCTAAATAAATAAATAAATAAGGCTTTAACCAAATTTGGGTTTTTCTATAACATACTTTGATACCTGTACTTCAAGGAAACATAAATGTAGGCATTTCACCAAAACGAAGTAGAAATATTTCTATTTACATTCTAAAATAAAAAGTAAATCTTTTCAAAAGATGAATTTAAGTTAATGTTTTCATGTGAAAAGTAACTTTTCTTACTTATCTAAAACTGTTAGAAGATGATTTTGGTTTTTTGGTTTTAAAGCCTAAATTTACACAGAGTAATTTATATATATACAGTTAGGTCTGGAAGTATTTGGACAATGACAGTTTTTGTGATTTTGCCTTTATACACCACCACAATGGATTTGA
>CM075004.1:24934092-24948008 GCA_037576675.1 Pangasius sanitwongsei | reverse complement strand
TGTCCATATAGTACACAATAATAGAAGGGATTTATTTATAATTGCACTATCCATTGCACCCAGATGAGGATGGGTTCTCTTTTGAGCCTGGTTCCTCTCAAGGTTTCTTCCTCATATTGTCTCAGGGAGATTTTCCTTGCCACCGTTTCTCTGGCTTGCTCATTAGGATAAATTCACATATTTACAATATAATTTTTTAATCCATTTATTTCTGTAAAGCTGCTTTGTGACAATGTGACAATTGTTAAAAGTGCTATACAAATAAAATTGAATTGAATTGAATTATTGCACAACATTCCATAAACTAGTTTTAATTTCTATACATTTAAAGAATGTACATGGACGTCTTATGTCATGAATCCCCCTCTCAGTGCAGTATGGTTCCCAGAGCAGCGACTGCCGTGTGTACTTGTTCTTTGTCCTCCATGTGCTTTTGTTTATGCTTTGCGATGTGCCTTTGTTTTGGTTTTGCTCCTGTCTCCGCCCCTGTTATGTCGTTGGTCTTTTACTCATTGTGTTCACCTGTATGCTTTTTACAACTGAATAGAGTCTACTTAAGATTTCTTGATGTCTTCATGCATTTATAAGCCTTATGGTTTTTAGTTTCTATTCTGTTTTCTTACACACACCTGTGTCACTGTTTATGATCATGGGTTATCTTATTTTGCTGCTGCCTATTTTTGCTCTGACTACGATTCTTGGATTGTCCTTAAAAATATCAAGCCTAGCAACATCAATTGCATTGTGCTTCTACTTACCACACTCTTAAATGACAAAAGTCATTACAGTTATCTAACAAGTAAAAAAAATGTATAAAAATATTTATTATAGAATGAGTAAAATAAATAAAAATGACTTATTTCCCCAAATTTTAGACTATATAAAAAATAAAAATAAATCTACTCCTCCTTTTATTATTTACTATTCTTTTTTATTTTCAAAACTATTTCAAGCTTAAAATTAGTAAAAAAAAATGTTTAGAAATAGGTTTAATAATCTTATATTTGGGTCATTATAATCTAATAGGAGATCCTAGATCATTTTACTCTATTCAGCTATTTAAACTTGCTAAGATTGATGTAGGTGTGAAGTTTGCTGTTTGACATAGTTGTAGCATGTGCTTAACTGAAGTATTCCAGTGCCTTATTAATCACAGTAATTCCAGAGCATTAATAAAGCATGGTATTAAAGAAGGCCTGATTGTATTGAATTGCAGAATAAATTTGACACTGTCTGTATCAGTCTTTATCTAGATGAAGTCTAGTTCTGTGTTTTAATACCATGGCATTAATAAGTAATGATTAATAATGCACTATAATATCAAACTGTTTTTAAATCCATTTTCTGTTCTAGACATTTTCTATCAAATTTATAGGATTCTATTTCCCGCAATATAAACAAACTAGTAACCTATTTGAAACCACCTCTCAGTTACTAAGGAAGAATGAAAGATGCTGTAAATTGCTTTTAGGTTCACATTAATGAACATAAGGAAGATGATCTTCATTAATGTTCATTTATGTTCACATTAATGAACATTGTCTTCCTTTGTCCCAGCTTCATATCTGACTGCCCGCTCATGCCCACATGAAAAAACCTCCCATCTGCATTATTATTATTATTTTTTTTGTATTCTGCAGGATCCCAGTCTGGAAAGCTTTCTAAAAATAAATGGCATGTCTCCTATATCTATATTTGAATGTGTTTAGAACACATTATCTGTTAATTCCAAATAATGTATTCATACTTGGCTATATCCCTAATATGTACAGGCTTTGTTCTGCACCAATTCCCTTTGGCACCCTATGTCTATATGTATATATAGCTGATAAGCGCTAGTTACTAGCAATCCTGGGAAAACTCACTTTATTAGAGTGCTATACTTCAAACTGATACAGATGTTCAGCTCTGTGATTTTGAGTTTTCTCACCAGGCCTGCTGTGGTTAAAGACATAGGCTAAAAAGCATAATAGTCACCTGTGTTTTACTATTCTACCTATAAAACCTGTGAGGAAGTACTAAAATATTATGTCTCAGCATGTTTGTTTAGGGCAGCGGTATTCAAACTGTGGAAAGGAATTGCAGGTGAGATGGAAAATAAGAAAACCGTAATATTTAAATGACTGTTTCAGGTCTGCCAATCTTCACACATTTCACATTTTAACAATGGAATGCAAAATATGCCAAAAGAGCAGTCTTCTTTTATTCCTAATATAAATGGCAGATGAGCCAATCGACATATGATCCTAGAATGATTGACAGTTGTTTGAGCTCTCTGCTCTAAAGATGAGCTGATGTAGCTCTCTCGCTTTCTGTCATGGTAAATGTAGAATTTTTTTAAATTCATTAATCTGAAATAAAGTCTCTCTACATGTGTTGGACTTAACTATCATTAAGTAAGTGTATATTTATTGGCAAATAATATCCACAATATTTCAGGCATAAATATTCAAAAATGGCACTTCTGTTTTTCAGCTGAAAGAAAAAAAAAGGCTGACATTTTTGAGTAGGAAAAAATAACATTAAATAATCCCACAATGAAGTATCACATCAAAACACTTTACAAAAGATTTTGCTGGTAATTATAATTGGACAGTGATTTAAAATGCTGTTTGTTTTACTTTTGCTCACCTAAAAATTGTTTAGTTGTTTAACACATCTAGATGTAAATATCAGGAAATTAAAGCTGAAATTCTGATCTATCAGGTCATATTCATCTTTTTGATCTCAAAACCAAATTTTTTCAGTGTACAGCAAAAACAAAAGAATTGGTCTTGCCATTCCAATACTTTCAGAGGGGACTGTATACTGTTATTATATATTTGTGTGTGTGTGTATATATATATATATATATATATATATATATATATATATATATTTATTTATTATATATTTGTGCAAGTACACATGAGGCAGAATTAAACGAGGCAGCAGGACTTATTTAATGCCTGGAATCACCTCTAATTATCATATAAGAGGTGAGGAGATTGGTGTGGTCTTTCTTAATATGCATTCTTATACTGTATGTTCGTGGGTCCTTGTGTTGTCACTTGATTTCATGTTTTCTTTTAAATGCTCAGTAACACAGATAGAAAACTAAAACATTATATAACTATCAATACAATTATTGCCAAAAAGAAATTGTTTTATGTTTTATTCAAGCAGAAATTATACAAACATTTAATCAATTACTTTTTTCAGTGTTTAAATAAAAAAATGCTATGCAAGCAATCAGTTAGTTAAATCAACCATCTATCACTTGAAACATAAAAGTCATTGGAATCTGCAATGGCTTGCAGAAATGCAAGTAGCTCCACTGCAGCAGACAGTTGTGAAACTAGGGCTGTATTCAGAGTTCAATTACGTGCATGTATTGAGGACCCGCATACATTGGTATTCAGACCTCAGATGTAACTACAAACTTAACAGCTATTCACACAGTGGTGTGGATTTGCTAAATCAGAGGCAGGTCTCCGTTAAATGTGATTCTGTACTTGGACTTAAGCCCATTTTTCTTGCACGATATCGACTGGAGCGAGGAGCAGTATTAAGTTCAGTGCCACTGTCTGACATTTTGATGTCACCAAAATATGTCATAAACACCAATGACTTACCACATACTTCCCTGTGACTACCTGTAATTTACACACAAAAAAAAAAAAAAAAATTAAAACAACAGATAATTACCCATACTCACCCATTAAACGCCAGTTACTTACCACATTCTTCCCTGCAATTAGCTGTGGTTTCCACAGAAAGACATGTAGATATTAAACACCAAGTATTTACTTATAGCTACCCAATAAACACCAGCAATTTACCACACGCTTCCCTGTGACTACCTGCAATTACACACATTTTTTATATTTTACCCATACTCACCCATTAAACACCAGTTACTTAGCACTTGCTTCCCTGCAACTACCTGCAGTTTACACAGAAAGACATGTAGATATTAAACAATAGATATTTATACCTACCCACACCTATCCACTGAATACCAGCTTGTTACGACACGCTTCCCTGCTACCTGCAGTGTAGACACTAAAACTAGCATTTAAATAGCAAACACCAGATACTTACCCATATCTATCCATTAAACACCAGCTATTTAACACAAGCTTCCCTGCTACTACCTGCAATTTATACACAAACACATACAGATATTGAACATCAGATATTTGCCCCATACTCAGCGATTAAACAGCTGCTGCTTACCACACATCTTCTGGCTACTACCTACAGTTTAAATAGAAAAAAGAGGCTGTGTTTACTGTATGCAACATTTATCACATGACATAGTAATCCTCATAAATAAATAAAAACACTTTGAAATTCATTAAAATTATTTAAAAACAATTTGTGATGCAAAGCTGCTCGTAGCTATATATATATATATATATTTATATCTTTTTTAAAGTTTCCCAGTATTTAGTCTTTGCAACTCCTGTGTGAACTTTGTTAACAGTTAATCGACATGTGTTTGTATGAAATATGGTGGATGTCCAATGGCTCAACCTAGTCAAATAAGAACACCAAGACTTGAGTAGTGACTAAGTAGTGACACTGCACCCAAAATAGTGATCGCAGCCTAGCAGATTCAGGTTCCAAGAAATATATAGTATATAGTCATAATATTAACTTGGTTTGCATATTAAAATTGCATCTGTGTCACAGACACAATTTCCTATCATGTTACACAGGATGAAAGTAAGAGCCAGTCATGTTTAATCTATAACAGATGCTATCTGAGGCAAGATGCGTGAACACTGGCTGTGTACATGCAGCGATAAGGATAATGAATCTGTATGAATTCATTACGATTGCAGATTTCTAATAAACTCTTTATATGGATTCTAAACTGGCCAGTCTGTAGACATTCTCCATTTATATAATCCAATCCAAAGTTATGCACGCACAGAGAAGGAAGTTTAATGCCCACAGCATGGAGCGTGTCAGTACATGCAACTTTTAAATCGCACAGCTCGCGATCTTTGGAGCATCTAGGTGGCATCAAGCAACTTCTGCAGAATTCTGAAAGACTACTGAAAGTACTACATGCTAATAATATGTGTCCCATATTATAGTTTCATATACATTTCAATATTAATTCTTTAACATAAAATTCAAATAATGTTTAGTTAATGCTTTATAGTGTTATTTTTCATCAGAGATAAGACAACTATTATTTCATATACCATATACCATAACAGTATATATAACATACTGACCTTTTTCACTCCCATAAAGACATGATATGATCTTGTTTTTTTTTTGTTTGTTTGTTTTAGCTTCTAATTAGTGATAACTAAAACTCTACTTTAGAATATAGAACACATTGTAGTGTTAGCGATTTCTTCAGTTTTTATAAGCTCCTAAAGCAAACTGCAGGTCAGTTGATGCTACCTAGAATCTTACCAAAAATGTTACCAATTATAGATGAATTTAGATGACTGATTCATGCATAATAATTTACATAACAAGGCTTTAATTGAAGCATTTATTGTACATTATCACAATTAATAATGCATTTATTAGAAATTTTCATATAACAGATCACTAATTATGAACCAATACATGTGTTGATGAATAAAGTCTAATTCCTAGTGAATGAACCATTTATGATGGTCTAAATTGGGGTTTACTGAACAAAGAAAAAGACCCTAATTAACCCATAATATGTGTTCCTTAAAATAAAGTGTTACAGTAATAATAATAATAATAATAATAATAATAATAATAATAATCAACACAGAAATACATGTATGAAATCCCATACTAGGTCCAAAACTATAACTTATTGAAACTGTAGATGCTAAAGAATTTATATAGAACAGCTTTGCCCTAAAAGCATTTTATTTTAAATCCCAGTCAGTAAGTAAACTCAGAGCTCAGTACTGGGCCTGGGGCTGCTCTGCTTCAGCACTGTGTCCAAAAACAGCTCTCTCCTTACTATTACCTAAACTGCAGAATCAGGAGCAACAATAACATAATCTGCGGCTGAAGTAACGGCCCTAACAAAAAGTCAGACTCTTTTCCCAGCTCAAACTTCTGATGCTTCTTGTTGACATCATTCTGCCTGCTTCTTATATGAATACAAATACCTTTATTGTTTATTGTACCTTTATTGTTTATACCTTTATTGCAAGTATAGTGAGATTCAGTGTGCAATTCTCCATCAAACTTTTACACATATTAAATGAGAAAAAAGTCATTTCTACATACTGTATACGGATGATGCACTGTGGACCAGATTTTTTTGGAACAAACCCATTCCTGCACCGATTTCATGAAATGAACAAGTGAGTATCAGGTATTCTTGGCCCAGGGCAGAAATATTAGCTAGTCACTGCAGTAGCTACAAATAACAGCAAAGTTCAATTCCTAAACCCATCCTGCTAGCCTCCTTCTTACTATCTCAATTATAAATTCACTGTATTCACATAACTCCTTCATGGAACCTGTTATGTGAATTTTATTCCTGTGGTAGGCATCGTTATCCTCAGGCCTGGGGATCTAATTGTTCCTCAGTGGACTAATGCAACTAGCATGATGGTCTAGTCAACTGATACTGGGATGTCTGTAACAAGGAAGAAAGACAAGACCAGATATGTTGTGGAACAGGTAATGGTTCATTGGTACCTGCACATATGTGTTGTTGGACGTAACCACACATACAACAAGAAATAATGGATACCCAGATGTCTTTACTTAAAGAGAACATCCAGCACTGTAGACAGAGAAGCTGTTTTGAGTTAATAGCAAAAGTGCACATCAATATTCAGAGTTCAGAACTGCTTGTGCAACAACAAGTCTTGCCAGTTAGAAATTTGCTTAATGGTTGCTGATCTTCACCTCTATCTGGTTTCTCCATTTTGAACTTCTGTATTTCTCTGTATACTGGTTTCAACTTATTGTCTAGATCATGTTTATGTTATGGATCAAGAATTTTAATAAAGATATTCAGTGGGTCTCATTTATCAAGCTGGATATAAACAAATGTCAAGCTGTCCAGATCAGCTCAGACCTAAAATGGGATAACCACATAACCTACATTACCAAAAAAGTTGCAATGATGTTGAAATACAATTATGTTTTAATAAATTTGACCTTGAACTTGAATATATTTGTGAATTTATCGATTTCAGTTAGTTTGGAAAATCTGCAATGTAAAAGTGCTCCTGATTTTGTGTAAATTTACCCATAAGAAGACTAATGTAAACCTAATGTAAACCACTATGTGATTGGCTTTAAATCTTATAATTGGTGATGAGTTACTGCAATATTATATATAGATTATGCTGTTAAGTTTAAATTGCTTATTTATTTCAGTCTTCCAGTATTTAGTCATAAGACACTATTTCAGTCTTCCAAGATTTAGCACACACCATGCCTAGGAGACATTCTTTCACACTTTATTCGCCATTTTGCCATTTTTCAGCTCAATGCAAGCTCTACCTTTGTTAAAGTTTTGTTCACGTCAGTAAATATTAATCAGCTGTGCCATGGTAATTTCTGAACGATTGACATTTATGAACATACACACTTGAATACAAAGAAACTCATTGTTACTGAAACTTTTGTAAATCTGGAAGGAATTTTTAGTTTGTCAGGACTGGATTTGGCCATGGAATCTGATTTCCAGAATCCACTACAGCATCACAACATGGCCAATCTGGACTCCATTTCCCATCACCCACAGCCACTATCCCATTCACGTTCCTGTTCACCTAACTACTGATCGCACAAACCTGGACTCATCAAGCACACACAATCAATGTGAAGTTTACTCACAACAATACCAAGCCTTTGTATTTTGTGCATCCTCTCTGGTTTTGATATTATTCTTCTTTTGTGTTTTGTTATTCTGGTTTTGCCCTTGAAAGTTTGCTTGTTGATCACCTGACCCAAGTCTGTTTTTGGTTATCAACTTGGATTTGTTCACCTTTTGCAATAAAGCCTACTTGCACTTGCAATCTTCTATGCCGCTTGACAGTTTGGTTTGGCCTAAGGAATAAATTACACACAAATTCACTAAAAGATTGACAAACAAGGCCCAGTGACCATATCCGTTGCAGACTTTTCCATTACAGTTGCAGTAGTCTCTGTACAGCACAAAGTAAAGATGTGCTACTTCCTGACAATATCTCCTCTCTCCAGGGCCCCCCGTGTTCTCTAGTCATAGATACTCTCCACTGAACACTCTTTATTAGAAATGTCAGAACATGGGAGGCATTTCCTACCATATTTTTTTCTCTTCCGTCTGGCCTTTTGCCAGGCTCAGGATGTAAGCAAGGACCGAGTTATGATGAAAGAGACATTTCTCTGCAAAGGCGTCAAGCATTTCCAAATATTTGTGGTGGCTCGATGTGATAATGAAGGCTGTCTTCCATTTGTCACCCTAACTATGGATCAGATTGTGTTATTCCACATCCAGCTTTTAAACTTGAGGCCCTTTCATCCATTTTATTGTTGCTAACACCAGAGGCATGGGGTATGTAATCAATGCAAGGTCACAAACCACTATCCTGTCCTTTACAAAGAAGGAAATGATGATGTTTTTGAGAAGGATAGTCTTAATGCCTCTAAAAAATGTGAAAAAGAATGTGAAATAGTTCCTGATAAAAGGTTGAAGGCACAGTCCCAGAGCTGGTGCATAGGTAATTCCACTGCCCTGGTCTTATGGAATACCTCCAGGAGTGTGCCTCTGGTACATCTCAATGGATGTGGATGGACCATGGGAGTTGTCAATGTACCTAGAGAGAGATTTGGATATTATTTTTAGAATTTTGGCATATTCATTGTCCTGGTGGTGTTTTTCTGGAGCCAGAGCAGCCCAACTAATGTCAGGATGGGGAAGCACTTGCATAAGGAATCTGTTGTCCAGCCCTATGATGGACTGGCATCCCAGGCAGGGTGTAGCCTTCCAGCTAGCACCCACTATTCCTGGGATAGATCCACTGCAAATGTGGTTAATGAAAATGAATAAATGAACAATTGTCCAAAATTGTAGGTTAAAAAAAACCCAACAACAATCAACAAAACTAATAAATACAAAAAGTAGATAAAACAGAAAGAACGAAAAATACACTATTGGTACAACACATACTCTACATTCATCAAATATCAGACACGAAAAGCTTGGAACTGAACATTTTAAAGTTTCAGGCTTTTAATTGGGTGCACCATTGAGCCAGAAGTGATCAGTATTCTGACAAAGGAGGTGCAACAGAAAATTACAGTATGGTGTGGGATTTCAGAGAGCACTCAATATTCTCCACTACTGTTTTGGACATGACTACAAACTACAGACTCCCAAAACACTGTGCTAGAGAGTGAATAAGCAACTTGATTGCCTGTATTGAACTAGAAGTTCAATAAATTGTGGTTGAAATTGGGTGTGGTTTCAAACACAGCTGCTCTGGCAGTGGCCTTATTAAAGTTTGGCATTTTAGGTGCTCTTTTACCTTTGAATGACTCAGCTGGTCTGCTCCTTAATCTCCTCTCTCTGAGGCGCATTGCTTCAGAGGTCAACTAGAACGCCATGATAAAATAGGGATCCAACATGGCCAACCAAGGAGAGACAAAGAGAGAAAAGTCAAAGAGCAAATGGTAATAGAGTGATAGAGAGCAGGTGAGAGAGTGGTGTCTCCTGTTTCTATCATTTGGTGTGTATCAGAGCAGTGCAGGAGGCCGGTCAGTTTGGCCCACTGTGGCGTCTGCCTGGTTGTGAAGGGCAGATAAGAGCAAGGGGACTTTGTTTGAAAGACAGGAAAGCTAGACCAAGTCTGCCTTCACTCCACCTACAACGCTAATTTATCCAGGGAGGGACAGGTTTAACCCTTGGTTATTGAGATCCAGACCATCTGTATAGATTTTATATCAATTCAACTCTAACATGTATTTTAAATAGCCAATATATCTCATCTGCATTTCACTGATTTTACCTCTTCCCATGTAATAGTAATAAGAGAATAGAATGATGCAGGGCATGATGCATTTCGGTTCAGATTGACAAAAAACAGACACCTTAATTTCACATTGTCACTGATTTTTAAATGATTTTGCATGTTAATTTTTGAAATCAACCACATAAAGGGACAGCACAGGTAGCATTGCCACCTCATAGCTCCAGTGTCCAGTTCAATCCTGTGCTTGGGTTCCTGTTTGTATGGAGTTTTGCATGTTCTCCCCATGTCCATATAAGTTTCCTCTGGATTCTCTGGTTTTCACCCACCCACAAATTAAAATGCAAAGTTGCCCCTAGCTGTGAATGTGTGTGGCATCCCATCTAGTGTGTTTTCCTGCCTTGCTGTTATTGTTGGAGGAATAGGTGATACTGAAGATGAATGAATAAATAAAGGAAAGCACATAAAGGTTGGAGAAATCATTTGAAAATGTGCAAAAGAAATATGATTTTTTTTCCTGTGGATGGCTTGCTTCCATCAAATTTATGTAAATTTCTGCAAAAATCTGTCAGGAACCTTGGTCAGGTAATTTTGTCTTTTTCAAAAACAGTTGTATTTTACATATATACTCCAGGTTGTGTGCATGTTTTCTCTTGTTCTAATTTTTCTGGCTTTTCTGTTAAGGGTGAACAGAGAGAATCTCAGATAAACTCCACTGTTACTGTAAGAACATTCACAAATTATGTTACAGAAACTTTTTATTGCACCCCTGGTTTCCAATCAAATACAGATGTCTCTTTAATTTTCAGAATTAAACCAAGTAAGGTCCTCAATCTTCCCCTATTTACCAAGTAAGACAAGACCAGCTTAGTTTATGGTAAATCCCTTACCTCTTTACCTGTTGAGAAGACCTTTTTGATCTTGTTTTGCCCTGCAGTCTAAAAGGAAGGGTAGCCTCAAGGTTAGTGCATGTTTTCCTGTCAGTTCAACTCTTCGTGTGACTTTGCTTTGATCCATTTTCTCTCTTTTCCCCCTGAGCTGGCAGGATTCAGCTGAAGACCCCCCGTGCTGCTCAGCATCCGTTTAAACAGCGTTTGTTCTCCACCATATGGTCCACAATGTGGCTCCACCACACCTTAACACCAGTTGTCAGTGATTAGCAGATTGGGCAGAGGACGGACAGTGTGTGTGTGGCCTGAGTGTGTTGGTGGGGCAGGATTAATCATTACAGTGCATCTGTGCTAGCAGCAGAAGCGTGGCATGATGCCTAACCGCTGCCCTCGTTTTCCGCTCTGGTGGCTGCGTAATGACATGCCCTTTAACTTCACATCCTGTGCGATGATGGCGCTTAATCGTGACCTGGCCCCTGCAACATGACAAAAAGATGCCACTAAATGGAGAAAAAACACAGAGAAACAAAGTAAAGGTCACTCCACTGTCTTACACTAAATATGAATATGGAAATATGAAACTTTTGTATTTCAGAACTGTCAAAAACTGAAGCATAAAGTTAAATAATGTGGCTTTTTTAGAGTAACTGTCATGAAGTTAGAAACCAACTACAGACCAACATGTTCGCTGAGAACAGCAACAACGGGGGAAAACCAGGACAGTGGGGGGAAAACAGGAAGCAATCTAAAATACATAAAGCCATAAATCAGAGAGTAAAGTGGAAAAAAGGCTTGGCAATGGTAGACACAATTAACACCTCATCTGTCTAAGCCTAACATATCAGGTGCTCTGATTGCAAGGGGACAGCTGAGGCAGATCCACACCAGGTACATTCATGTGTCTCCACAGATCAATGACAGTCTCATTCCATGGTTGCCAAATCTTCCAAAGTCAACCTGATGTCACTTCAGGACCATCCAACAACCACATTAAACACATTCAACTAATTAAACTGTCGGATGCTCAGATTGGTTGATAAACCAAAAAGCTATCTCATCAGGCGGCATGGCATTTTGTGCAGCTTTTGCTCGGCTAATCACACATCATTTGCTTTCAACAATCTCACAAACCACACACAACCACATGAAAGAAAAGAGAGGAAAGTAAAAACACACACAACTCTACAACAAACAGGGCTGTAAACTTAACTATTATGAAAACATATTATATATATATATAAATATATACACAAATATACAAAGTACCTCCATTTTCAAGGGCTATATACAGTATATACTGTATGTATATATATATCTTTATATATATCTTTACACACCGATCAGCCATAACATCCCTGTTGTGGCACCAAAACAGCTCTGACCTGTCAAAGCATGGACTCTGAAGGTGTGCTGTGGTATCTGGTACCAAGACACTAGCAGCAGTTCCTTTAAGTCTTCTCAGTTGCGAGATGGAGCCTCCATGTATCGGACTTGTTCGTCCAGCACATCCCACAGATGCTTAATCGGATTGAGATCTGGGGAATTTGGAAGCCAAGTCAACACCTGGAACTCTTTGTCATGTTCCTCAAACCATTCCTGAACAATTGCAGTGTAGTAGGACGCATTATCCTGCTGAAAGATGCCACTGGCATTAGGGAATACCATTGCCATGAAGGGGTGTACTTGGTCTGCAAGAATGTTTAGGTAGGTGGTATATGTCAAAGTAACATCTACATGAATGCCAAAGTTTCCCAGCAGAACACTGCCCAGAGCATCACACTGCCTCTGCAGGCTTGACTTCTTCCCATTGTGCTTCCTGGTGCCATCTCTTCCCCAGGTAAATTATGCACATGCACCTGGCCATCCACATGATGTAAAAGAATATTTGGTTTATCAGACCAGGCCACCTTCTTCCATTGCTCCATTGTCCATTTCTGATGCTCACATGCCCATTGTAGGTGCTTTCAGCGGTGGACAGGGTTCAGCGTGGGCACTCTAACCGATCTGCGGCTACGCGGCCCCATACACATCAAGCTGCGATGCACTGTGTGTTCTGACACCTTTCTATCATAGCCAGCATTAACTTTATCAGCAATTTGTGCTACAATAGTTCTTCTGTGGGATCAGACCAGACAGGCTAGCCTTTGCTTCCCAAATGCATCAGTGAGCCTTTGGCACTCACTGTTGCTGGTTCACCAGTTGTCCTTGGACCACTTTTGGGAGGTACTAACCACTGCATACCAGGAACACCCCCACAAGACCGGGCATTTTGGAGATGCTCTGACCCATCATCTAGCCATCACAATTTGGCCCTTGTCAAAGTCTCTCAGATCCTTGCGCTTGCTCATTTTTCCTGCTTTCAACACATCAACTTCGAGAACCGACTGTTCACTTGCTGCCTAATATATCCCACCCCTTCACAGGTGCTATTGTAACGAGATAATCCATGTTATTCACTTCACCTGTCAGTAGTTTTAATGTTATGGCTGATTGATGTATATATTAGTCCCTGTATTGTAGCTACACATTTCCAAAACATGACTGGCAGACAGGAGATTCAAGCTTATATCTGGAGATTTGTTTGTGTGCTTTCTGACTATTTTGTGCATTGACCAGCTTTAATATAGCAATAATTACAAACAGTACAATGAGGTTTTTTACCAATGATGTTTTTTACTACTTTTACCGATGCAGCCTAATGGCTTAATATACACAGTAAACCTCAAAATCATATAATAAGAATCATGTAATTTCTTCAACTAGTTGTTTTGCCAAAGTGCTAAAATGGTTTTGTACATAGAATAGCTATGAAAATTAGAAAACCAATTCATTGACACAAATAGCCCACGTTCATACAATACAAGCCAAGCTTATGTTAAAAACAACAATGGTGTGTGTGACCACCTTGCTTACCTTGCTGGTTTATTCACATTTTAATATAGGGTTATAATTAATATAGTGTAAGCCATGTAAGGAGTTACATTGATTTTCTGTTGCTAACACATTTCTGTAAAGAAACAAAATAACTTTTTTTCTATTTGCTGTGTCTGTTCCCCGAGCTAAACAAAATTATAGACATACTCAGACAATTTGTTTTAGCAACCTAATTAACATAAAA
>CM075004.1:24907996-24920157 GCA_037576675.1 Pangasius sanitwongsei | reverse complement strand
GTTTGGCAAACTCTAATCTGGCCTTCCTGTTTTTGGTGGTAATGTCATGGCGTGGGCATGTATGGCTGCCAATGGAAGAAGTACTTGACTTTAAGAGAACTGGGCAAAAAGTCCTGCCAAACCCAAGCCCCTTTAACATCCTTACATATTATTAAAACAGTAAGACATTAGTTGTGGTGTTCATGAGGCCTAGGGAATAGGGAATGTGTTTTAGGACACATTCACAGTTGACTAATGATGACAAAACATTTGCAATAATGTTTATGTTTCCTGTCTAGTGAATAGGAAGTGTGGTTTCCCATCAGTTCACATGAATTTGATGATGGAGTGGCATTTGAAATGGTGTTTCTGTGGCCCATATAGTGAAATGAGTGCATAGTTTGGCACATGTCCACAATGAACTAATGACAGTGGGACATTTATGATGGTGCTTATGATCCTATATAGTTATCAGGGTGTGTCATTTTGGACACATCCACAGTGTGCTGATGATGGTGTTTATGTGGCCTATATAGTGGATAAGGAGATTGTACACATTAGTACATTGTGGATATGTGCCAATGACACTGAAATACTTATGATGTGGCCTTTATCGTGGATAGAATTAACAGTGTGGAACATGTCCACAGTGGACTAATGATGATGAAATGTTTGTGACGGTGCTTATGTAGTCTATATAGTGAACATGGTAAATGATAATGTGGTTAGGGACACATCTGCAGTGGAATGATGACAAGTGTGTATGGTCTGGGACATGTCCGCAATGAATTAATGGTGTTGAGATGTTTATGATCTTATATACTGAGGAAGGTGTGAAGGTTGGGACACATCTACAGTTGACTGATGATGGTGTTTATATTGCCTATATAGTGGGTAAGGAGTGTGGTTTGGAGCACATCCACAACGTACTAATGACAGTGAAACTTTAATGATAGTGTTTAGTGATGGTGGCTTTATTGTGAACAGGGTGTGTGGGTTGGGGCACATCCACAATGAACTAATGACCATTAAATGTGGTGTTTATGTGGCCTACAATGGTGTTTATGTGGCCTATACTGTGAATAGAGTATACAGTCTGGGACACGTACATAGTGGGGCGATGACAGTACGATGTTAATGATAGGGTTCATGTGGCCCATGTAGTGAACAGGCAGTGTTCTTTAGGACATATCCACAGTGGACTAATGATGACAAAATGATTGTGATGATGTTTATGTGCCCTATGTAGTAAATTGGGAGTGTGATTTGAGACACATCAAGAGGGCGTTGATTATGGTAAGGAATCTGTGGTGGCTAATTTAGGGGTTTTACACCAAATGTAGGGGAGGGGGTGAATGGTTATGCAATCACAACTTTTATGTATTTTATTGGTAAATACTTTTGCACACTACATTGATTTCCCTCCACTTCAATCTTGTCGGATATTTTGTGTAGATTCATGTTTGAGTCATGTCATTCAAAATTGTTGTGATGGTGTTTATATGCCCTGTGTAGTAAATTGGGAGTGTGGTTTGAGACACATCCACAGGGCATCGATGATGGTGAGGCATTTGGGGTAGAGTTTTTATGTGAACAAACTGTCTTGTGAACCAAACCAATTACCAAACATGACTCATTTTGTGTCCTAAATAAGTGTACTACATGCTGCTCATGATTCTCCAGTGTAGGGAACAAGGAGTAAGAAGACATAAGACATCTGTAAGCAGATCCAGCTCCACCCACTCCGGTACTGAAGTGTTATTACGCTGGGATTTAATATCTGTATTTAAGAGTAAGTGCCGTGAACTTTCTTTGGACCTTCTGCTTGTTTCTCAGAGTTTATTTGTGATGTTTGATGAAACAGACATCCGATTCAATCATAAGCACTGTTATTCCAACGTTCGTCATCACTAATAGCCCATACTTTTACAGAAAGTGTGATATAAACATTGGATACAGACCTGCCAATGCCAGCCTTCATCCCCCACTCCCTGATTACATGTTTTCAGGGTACACTTCGCTTAAAACCTTGACTATCTGCCAAACAGTCACGGATGGACGGACGTGTTATTTGAAATGGGCAACACGCTGACTTGTAAAAGCATTTTTGATGATAGACATTGAAAAATCGTAGCCTAATATATTTTTTAAGCCGTATGGCCTTATAAAATAAGCAGGAGATGTTTTATCAGCGGCCCACTTCTGCTCTGTCAATTTCTGTTAGGCTGCTTGTCACACATTTTTGGCAGTTTCATCAGAGTTACACACAAGTGTTACATACATCTACCAAACTTTTCGAAGGATAAATTAGACATGTCATCATTTTTCACTGAGTATTTTTTTTTCTACAGATGGCTGGAAATGTGTGAAAGGCTTGATTTTGCTGACAATCTGTTGATGAGCTCTTAATTATCAGAGCGGTTTCCCTCTGTTCCCGTCTGTTTCCCTTGAGTAAAGTCAAGCTACGACACTTTTCTGACTTTCTACAACTCTACACATTAATAACAAGTAGATAAAAAATAGATATGTCTATTAATGTAGCTCCATCTTTTTTTTCTTTAGTTGTACTCAGAGGCTTTATCTGAGATCATTCAATAGTAGACTTTAATTTGTTAATGTTACTGATCATGTCTGGCAAAGCCTGCTGCACTGAAGACTTCCACAACCCGGAACATTCTGGAAGACAAATTTAATTTGCAAATGCCTTCTGCCAAGTGGTGTGAGGACGTTATATTTTACACCAACACCACACCACTGAGCATTCTTCCTCTTCTTTTCATTACATTCAATAATATATATATATATATATATGTATATATACACCCACAACCACTGTTCACCCCCTTGAACTTTTTCACATTATGTTATAACCTGTCTCACCCACAAAGCTGAAAATGAAGTCCTGTTTGGAATTTGCCAAAAGACATGTTGCAGACTTTAAATATGCAGATATACAAATATACAGAAAAAGTGAATGAATAATGCCCTACTTACCCGGCTTTTGGTGGACGGCCTCCTCTAGGCATTCACAGTTGTGCCATATGCTTTAATAAATTTAATTTGATTTATTTAATGATGATGTATTGGATGTTCAAAGTTTGGGATATTTTTACCATTTTTTTTTTAACCAAACCTTGGCTGATACTTTGAACTTTATCCTGTTCTTGTTTTGCTATTGCCTTGATCTTCATGATGCTACTTGTTTGACTACTAGTTTCACAATCTCTGGGGTGTATTGGGAACAGGGTTATTTATATTGAGATCATGTGGCACTGTAATTGCACATGGGGGGGGGGGGGTGAACACTTATGCAGTCACAACTTCTACTATTCAGCTTCAGCTATTTTGTGTAGATTCATAATGTATAATCTCAATTCAATCAATTTCATTTTCAGGTTGTAACATTACAAAATGTGGAAAAGTTTAAGGGGGTGATTACTTATGCAAGGCACTGTAAACCCCAAAATGAAAAATAATATTGCAATGTTGCAGACCTCTCATGTGCGTGCAAATGAGGACTGCCAAACCACAAGTGCACCCTCTGGGACACAACCAATCAATCTTCCCTCCTTTGTGTGTATGTTTATATTGCTGTTTTATATGAGCAACAGTTTCCACAGTCCTCTATTAGTACTGAATAATATCAACAATGGGCATATAAGGTTATATTTGACCTCGAGCAATATACAGGAACATTATGTTGAGATACAATGGATCACTCTCATTACAATCTCATCTATCTCTGTTTGTTATCCACAG
Organism: Pangasius sanitwongsei; assembly: GCA_037576675.1. Classification (NCBI taxonomy): domain Eukaryota; kingdom Metazoa; phylum Chordata; class Actinopteri; order Siluriformes; family Pangasiidae; genus Pangasius; species Pangasius sanitwongsei. Next base: position 24,916,419 of record CM075004.1, on the reverse strand, counting down.
TAATTTGCCTTAATTAGATCTCTCTCTCTGGAAAGCTAAAGTCCATCCCAGAGGATTCTGATTAATAAGACGTGGCCAATGCCTCTCTCTCACTGACTTTCTCTTTGCTCTTCCTGATGGTGTCACATCCATAATTAGAAATCTCATTATTGAGGATCTACAGTCAACTGTGCACCAAAGTCCCTGATCAAAATGAGATAGTCTAATATGAGAGCAAAGGTAGATGGGTCGATGATTCTTGACCATTTCCTTCTGTGTCTTAATGACTTAATTTACTTTCATTTTACAGAATGGACTGTGGCCTGTTCACACACTTAAAAAATTATTCATGTCCCAAAAAGAGGGAATTTATAAACATCAATTATTCTCTTCCTATATGAATGTTCTGCATAGTGATTTTCAAAGACAAGTACACTCCTGGGCAAAAAAATGGGCCAAGCCCAAAATTGCAAAATAAGCCTTTTAAAAAAAGTTTTTAATGGTCTTAACAACACAAATCATTGGTCAGGAAATTAGCATGAATTAAACAAATAGATAAAGGAAGTTAGAATGGGAGAGCCTTTCCCTTTGATTTCATTAAATGTTTAAGCCTTGTGGCCCTTGATGGGCTGCATCAGGTGTGGCAGATAACCTAAAAGTGACTAATTTTTTAAGAAAAAAAAAAAAACATCCCAGAAGATATTTTTGGAAAAAGTTTGTACACCCAGACATGTGTTAGTTTAAATTTTACATCAAACATTTTAATCATTATCATGATTTTATCTTTGTGTACAAGAAGACTATATAAGTTAATTTCCCTGTTTCTAGCTTTTTCCCCCAAACACTTCACTGCAACAAAAGTAAACGAGTAAATGGTGGCACAGGAGATTTCATGAGTGCGTTTGTTTAGTTCTTACTAATTTTATGACCAATGGTTTGTTGTTAAGACCATTAAAAAGTTTCATATTTGCCATTTTGGGCTTTTTTTACCCAGTGTTACCCAGTGTATCTACACTACTGTCAGAGCTGAAGTTTTAGAAAATTAACACTTTCAGACTAATCAGAATCAAGAAACAGCCATGTGTACTTGCTGATACTTCTGATTGTCTAGTTCAGGAAACAGCAAGTATAGTTTCTTTGATGTAACTTTAAATTTTAAATTCTAAACGTTCTAGAGCTCTGGAGGTCAGAATTTAAACTCTGGTCTCATCTGGCTGAGATTAATGCACTACATGGTGCTCCTAATTTTCCAGCGTAGGGGATAGAGCGTAGGAAGTCATTTCAGTGCATTGTAACGTGCCACTGGCCAGATTAAGTCTGATATCCACAGAGATTCGTTTCCTTTTTCAGTATTACCACGAAGATGAGTAATGGAGCATGGGGGAGATAGGGGAGGTCATGACACTCGTTTCTTCTCAAAGCACAAAGTCTCAGAAGACAGACAGAACACAAAAGCAGGTCAAAAAGTCTCTGCCGCAGAGAGAAAAAGAACATGCTGAACCAGGTCAGAAAGGTCGTGTATACTGTGAAAAAGCCTTGTAATTATGCTTCACTCTCAACTGCCTTGAGACATATGTAGTGTAGCGAAGCTTGTCATTAAACGATAGAGTGTATTAGCATTAAATACCATCTCTCTCGAGTCTGCTGATAGACAGAACGCATGTACAGTCAGGTCTAAAAGTCTGAGTGCACTACTGAGAAATGTTATTTCATCATTAGCAAAAATACTGTGTGGTCCAAGATATTTTTCCAGTCAGACACCCAGATTCTTCACTAGGATAACTCCAAAGCAGTAGAGTTATATTTTTATGCAGCCTAAAGATACATTAATAATATGACTTTTTGTTCAGTCGGAGTTAACATCATGCTTGTTCACACATAAATTGAAACTGAAGTCAATCTGATGCCATTTCTATCTGAACAGCAGTTTAGCCATACTAGACACTATTAATTTAGACATTTGTTCATTTTACATAACTGTCACACTAACAAACATGATGAAATGTTGTCCAGTAAAATGAGGGGATAATCGGACAAATGAAGCATGAAGTGACAAAGCACTTTTTTGCACTCACCGTCCCATCATGCACCACAAAACTAACAGGGCAGCAGAGAATCGACTTGTTTGTCGGTGTTGATGCTTTTGTCACTGCCTATAATCTGGCACTTAATTGAACTTAAACATTAATTGTATGTTAAAATGAAAATCACCCAGAATACAGTAAAACACTATGAAGCTATCTTAATTTGTTTAATTATTTAGATAACTTTTCATCACCTGCAAAATATTAGAAGGCTACCATTATAACTGCTATGGTTACGCCTTGGAGGCCACTAACTACCTTTTTCTTTTAAAATTGTAACAAAGAAGGGTAAATATTGGCCTTGTACAAAATGCAGTACCAGGTGCATTGATCGGGAGACGTCCATATGTATTTTTGTTCTTTTTTTGCAGTAAAAGTGCTCACCAGTGTGTCTTTTATTCTAATATGAATAAAGCAGCTCATGTGGTCCACACACTGTAAGCACAACAACGCTCTTACCAGTCCTAGCTAGTATCAACTAACTAACATAGCTTGCTATCCCAATTACATTTTTTTTTTACATGAAATTACATAAAATGAAATAAAGATTGGTGTTTCTCTGGTGATGAGGATGTTGTTTAACTTTGCTGTAACTTTGGAGGCACAATGTCAAAAAAATTGAGCTGCTTGTGTGACTGTATGCGGCCACAGTTAAAGTGGGACTTCACATCTGAAAAATAGACATTATTTATAATTATGTTGCGGGGTCCCTGGAGGACTAGTGTTGGACTTTCAGTGCCGGTCCCAAGCCCGGATAAAATTGAGGATCGCTGCATCAGGAAGGGCATTTGGTGTAAAAACTGTGCCAAATCAAATACTTGGACCAATGATCTGCTGTGTTGACCCCTAACGGGAGCAGCCGAAAGAGGAACGTTTTAATTACATTGCATCAATGGAATATTTGCAATGAAATATTTTTCCATTCAACATGTTGTAAATCTCCTCATATTCACTTCCTATCAAGACTAATTCTTCACCACCACTTTGTCCTCCATGTTTGTTTTTCTCTCTTACCCTCCAACTTGCAACCTGATTGGTCAGGAGGTAAAAACAAATGCTCAAAATGTGTCTATGGTTTAATGTCACTTAAGCGCTAGCAAAGTAAGCAACCTAACATCAGGCAGCATTGAACGCAGTCTTTACATGAAAATGTAATTTTTTTTAGTTCAAAAGATTCTGTGTTGAAATTTAATGAGCATTGCATATAGCAACAAACTTACATGTCAGTGTTGCGTAGCGATTTTCTAATCTTCTAGGTTAAGCTCTTAGTACGTGATGCGAGTCATAGCCATAGACTGAGTGCTTGCTGTTTGTGCATATTATTATACTGCATGTTTCTACTGTTTCATTGAACAGTCATGTGTGTGTCAGTGCTGCATGTCTGAGCCTTGTGACCTTGTTTCTTGTTTTTCTCGTTCCGCAGCCTTGCTTCCAGTTCCTCTGGCCGTGACCTCGGCCTGCCTGTTTGGATGCTGATAATGAATTTGAATGTGTTGACTGTGTCTGCCTGTGTTCAGACCTCCTCGTGCTACAGGCTGCAACTCTCACTCTTGGGAAAGCCTGAGATAAAGGACTGTGAGTTAACATCCAACTACCTCTGACTCGACTATGATACGGTGTGTGAACAGGAGATTGAGATAGAGTTCAGTTTCATACAAGGATTTGCCTCCTCACACAGATAAACACTGGATCTGCCTGACTGTTAAATAATGGATTCTGGAATAATAGGGATCAACCGAGGGGAAATGTCATGGATGTTTGAAAAGAGATGTATGGTGAATGTAAACAGTGCAGCATTCTAATTCAATACCATAATATCCTTATGGCTTAAAGGATAAATTAAAAAAAATGTAGTGGCTTAGCAACAAAACCTACAGTACACTGATAATTAGTGAACCGAACTGTTATTAGTTATGGATCAGGGTTATGATAGTGATTAAATATATCTATATATAATATACACACACCTTAATAGTGGACCCAAACTTTTATGTCTGACAGAAAATGACTCTTTAATGGATATCATGATATGTTATGTATGTGTTTATTCTAATTATAATTATGAAGGTGGAGATAGAAAAAAGAAATCAGCAGTATTGGTTCTGAAAGGTTCTTTCTATTGACACTTCAGAGCATTCTTTCATAAGCATCATTTAATCAATTTTTCCAAGTGAAAAGACAAAAAGGTAAAAATAGTTGTAAAAATAGTGGAAAAATTGTGAACATGTATTTTACAATGTGAATTAAACTTGTGTTTTTTTTCAACAAATTCTGCACTGTCCAGCATTAGTGCTTTTGTAATTATTTTTAATTGCTTATTTTGTAATTGCATTACACCTCCACGCCTGCAGAGGGATCCTCTTCTAAATGTTAGAACACTTCCACCATTGCCTCGCCACTTCCTGCTATACTTTTGATTCTTTTATAAGATCAACATTTAACGTTGTGGAACGTCTGAGAAACAATTTGCTATTATTACTTACGGTTTAGCTTACTTCCCTCAGCAGCCTCTCTTTTTCCCTCTCGAATACCTTCGACATGTTACTGATAAATCTCAAAGTTATCTGTCCTGAAGACTTCACTGTGGCAGAAAACCTCAGACTGTTACAAAGCACTGGCACTGGAGACTCCTTTCATAAATGTTAAATGAGCATCTCCTTACAGAAAAATTCACCATATCAGTGAGTATACATTTCCTTTGTTAAATAAATCAACATCTCCTGACCAATCAGAATTCAGAATTCAACAGTACTATTTAGCACATTAACTAAACTCAAAATGACAAGTGAAAAAGGCCTGAGCACTTCCTGCTGCAAAGCGTAAATTACTCATTCACTTATTCTCCAAACACAAATCTCTCCACAATATCTGGGTAATACTACTACTACTACTACTAATAATAATAATTTTTATTTATAAAGTACTTTACATTTTAAAGAAAATCTCAAAGTGCTACAAAAAGAGTCATAATAATATAAAGCAATTACAACAATTAAAAAGCTGCCAACTGAGATTAACACAGAAGTTTAAACATTAAACATTAAAAGACTTTTTAAAAAGGTAAGTTTTTAGACCCCTTTTAAAACCAACCAGTTTGGAGCCCTCAGATGTTCAGGGAGGGCATTCCACAGGCGAAGGGCGGCGGCGCAAAAGGCTTGATCCCCAGTGGTGCGGGTCTTAGTCCTAGGGGGGAGGAGACGATGAGTGTTTGTGGAGCGGAGGGAACGTGCTGAAATCTGTGGGGTGAGGAGTTCTTTAATGTAAGTGGGGGCATTGCCATGGATGCACTGATGTGTGAGGAGGGAGACTTTGTATTCAATCCGGGCGGAAATGGGAAGCCAGTGTAATGATTGAAGAATTGGTATGATGTGTTTGTATTTACGCACTCTCATCAGGATCCTAGCGGCACTATTCTGTTGTGCTGGAGTTTCTGGATGCTCTTGCTAGGGATCCAGATGAGAAGAGAGTTGCAGTAGTCCAGTCTGGAGGAGACAAAGGCGTGGACGAGTTTCTCAGCGTCATGTAGGGTGAGTGTAGGACGAAGTCTGGCTATATTCCTGAGGTGATGAAATGATGTTTTGCAGAGATGTTTAATGTGAGCCTCAAAGGTTAAATGAGGGTCAAACCTAACACCTAGATTGGTGACTAATGGTGATAGGGGAATGTCCTGGCCAGAGAATGTAATGCAAGTTATGGTAGATTTTCTGATTTGATGAGGGGAACCAATGAGGATAGCTTCTGTTTTTGAACTGTTCAGCTGGAGACAATTATGATTCATCCACACCCTTATCTCCTCTAGACAGGCAGTGAGTGTAGGTAGAGTTGTTGATGATGATGACGATGATGATGATGATGATGAGTGAGTATCAGTTTTCATATATAGTTGTGTATCATCAGTGTGACACGGGAACAACTTGGGAATGGAAAGAAATTCCCAAGCGACTGATGACTTTGCCAAGGGGGAGTATGTAAAGAATGAACAAAATAGGTCCAAGAACTGATCCCTGTGGAACCCCGCATCCTACAGCATGTGAACGGGACCTCGAGCTTCCCATGGCCACAAATTCAGAACTGTCTGTGAGGTATGACTCAAACCAGTGCAAGACGGTGTTATTAAGTCCAATGGAGTGGTGTAGCCGGTTGAGAAGAATACCGTGATCAACAGTGTCAAACGCTGCAGAAAGATCCAGGAGAACAAGAAGTGATGGTGAACCAGCATCAGCTGTCATCAGCAGGTCATTTGTGACTCTCACTAAGTCTGTTTTTCTTCTGTGCTGTGAGCGGAACGGAAACCAGACTGAAACTTTTCAAAAATGTTATTGTGTTTGAGGTGGTCCTGAAGGTGGCTGGGTAGATTTTGTTTTCACTGATCCTCCAGCCTCCTAGGTTCTTCTACTTATTGAACAACTTATTTCTCCCATGACTGCATTGAAAAACACACACACACAGGTCAGTATGACTACATACAGCTGAAATATCTCATGGTTTCCTGCTATTAAATAATGAACAAGTTAGAAAACTTGCAAAATATTTTAAAGAACTGCTTGTACTAATCTGAAAAAAAAATGCCTCTCTTGTTGTTGAGAAGGATATTAGCAAGCTGATTAATATTAATGAACATTGGGGGTCTGCTTTAGGACTATTAATGACAGGTCTCTGTGAAAATGGGCTGAGGTGGAGAAGCAGAAAAAAGCACTTCACACCAATTTAATAAAAATATATTGGAGTGAAAAATCACTTGAGATGTGTTTCATAAACACTCAGGAATAATCTAAAAACAAGATGTAGGCTCTCTAAGAAAGTTTGCTTAATCTGATTCTCAGTACTTTTCTCTAAATTGCCTTTTGGCTGTTGGCAAGAGAAACTCGCTACTTTTCTGTGCTGTAAAAAAAATCTTCAAAACAGATGGACAAGCATTGTTGCCAACTTGACGCTGTGGCTAGATTTGGTGACTTTTTATATCTCTTAAGCAACTTAAAAAAAAAAGCCTAGTGACAAATCTAAACTTTTTGAGCAGACATTAGCAACTGTCCTGTTGCTAGACAGCAGATTCGCTCGACTCACCACCAGTATGTAAAGCCTTATGGAGTTGTGCTTGCATAAGTTTGATGTTCCCTACAACCAATCACTGGTCACCATTGTTTCCAGTGACCAATCACTGATCACCATTGTTTCCAGTGACCAATCACTGATCACCATTTTCCCAACAGCCAATCACTGATCACCATTGTTCCTAACAACCAATCACTGAGCACCTTTTTTTTTCCAACAGCCAATCACTGATCACCATTGTTCCCAACAGCCAGTCGCTGATCACCACTGTTCCCAATGACCAATCACTGATCACCATTGTTGATCACCAACAGCCAGTCACTGATTGCCACTGTTCCCAATGACCAATCACTGATCACCATTGTTGATCACCAGCAGCCACTGTCAGTCATTCTTAATGAAGGTGTAGGGTTCTATTCAACACACTCTAAGACACTCCACTGAAGTGGCTTAAAATGAGACCCACTACAAAGGACACTAAAAGAATTGCTCTCTTGATAATGTGTATTCTTTGAACAACAAAAAGAACTTCAAGTTGTCAATAACATCTCTTAGGCATCAGTGAGGTTGCCTCAGAGACGAACGCCATAGCGATGTCATCCTCCATCACGCCTGTCAAGACTTTGTGTGCAGACGAAACATGAGAGCAGAGAGAGCAGGATGTGTGGCTATTTATATTGGCTGAAAAACAACCCACCCATCATCATCTCACTCTCTTCTCCTCGGCCTCTCTCTCTCTCTGTCTGTTTACCTCAGTCTCTTGCGCACTTGCGTCCTTTGCAGTCATTGGTGACTTCATGAAGGTCATCCATAGCATCATAATTGAACTGAGGTATCAAATCTGTCAAACGACTCCATCGCTGTCCTCTTACAATTTTTTTTAACTATGATTATAATTATTATTATTAGCAGTAGTAAAATTATCATTCACGCTATTCAATCGCTCATTCCTAATTTGCTAACAGCATTAGCGAGTGGATTTCAGATGCACCGAGACTTAAAACCTGAGTAAAGAGACAGAACAATGAAAAGCAGCTAAACATCCTTCTGCAGGATCAACAGATGGCAGTCTAACTCCACCTCTCTCTTTCACTCTCTCTATCACATTGTCTCTCTGCCTCTCTCTATCACTGCCTCCTTTCCATCTCTGTATCTTTTGCTATCTATCTATCTATCTATCTATCTATCTATCTATCTGGCCATCTTTCTTTCTTTCTTTCTATCACCCATCTATAATAATAATAATAATAATAATAATAATAATAATAATAATTATTATTATTATTATTATTATTATTATTATAATAA
>CM075004.1:24894465-24907896 GCA_037576675.1 Pangasius sanitwongsei | reverse complement strand
TAGATAGATAGATAGATAGATAGATAGATAGATAGATAGATAGATAGATAGATAGATAGATAGATAGATAGATATGTTGCCCTTGTTTACGGACTATTTTGAAAAAAATGAAGCATTGGGCCTTAGTCCGTAATAGACCACATTTCTGAAAAAAAAATCATCAAGGAAGTCTGGGAATTACAGATGAACTGTTCTCCGTGATGTCTAGAACAACCAATCAGATTTCCACCACACAAGTACACCTAGGAGAATTTATGCATTTTTATTGTACAAAGGAAAATATGATTTGATGTAATCTTTTAATTGGTTGTTTAACTGTTTACTGCTCAACATCAATGCTCAATAACACATTTTCACGTTCACTGGGAGGTTTTGCAGCCTGTTGACCCTCTGTGGACTCCAGACAAAATTTTCAAAAGGTGTCCCCATTTCAGACTGGTATTAAATAATGATCTTCTCAGATTGTTGTAGGGTGTGTATAATCCAATCTTATTTCCAATATACCCACAGTCCAGCCATGGCTATACCAATATAGTTTTGTAAATATTAACCATGTTTACAATTTATGACTTAGAAGAAGCTTGTGCTGCAAGATGTACAAATCATAGTGACCCCGTCTTCTCAGCCAAGGCTTCATCAACAAGCTGTGCCTGGCATGCACCCCTTGTTTGATTTGGTGTAAAATCCTGTTTGTTTATGGGAGGATTTGTGAGATCTCAGGTTTTTGGTGTTGAGACTCAAGCAAAGAAAATAAAACGTGTGGCTTTGATTACTGCGGAACGATCCTCTCACATTTTCAGCATTGATTAGGGCTTTATTGTTTATTATATTTATCTTATAGTGATTGATTGAAGTAATAATAATAATAATAATAATAATAATAATAATAATAATAATAATAATAATAAAGGGCTAAATAGCACTGCAATTGTGGAGTCACAAGTGCTATTGGAGTCTTGTTGGGAAAATAGTTTTTGACAAAATTTTGCACTGACGCATCTGATGAAATATAAGCAGTTCTCAGTAAATGACTCGGATAGATGGACGTGATGGCTCTTTTTGTTTATGCCACTGTTGCTTTGCATCTCCTCACTGATAAATTCCAATCTTATGACAGCTAATTTTTTAAAAAGTCCCTGTTCTGTTCCCTCACTGAGACAGAATGTGAATGACAAATGTGTGATGGTTCCTACTGTAATTCAGCCCTAATGGGACGCATAGATCTCCGTTACTTCATCCATGCCAATTATCCCAGAATATTTTTAGGAAATGAGAACTAATAGTCTCAATCAGCACACCTTAATATACCTTATTCCGATGATCAGAGGACGACATTAAATATTACACACGGCTCCTTCCTCTTCCATGAATAATTTGAGCTAAATTTGACTAATTTGATGACACTGCAGTAGGAACATGGCACTACGGAGAAACTGAAAAAATAAAAAAAAACTTTAATTACAAAGTTACATGTACTGGTTCAGAATATTCTTTTGGAAATGCATTTTTATTTCTCAAGATGAGATAAAAATCTTGCTGGAATCATGTGTCAAGTTAGTGAAAGTACTCACCAAATCAAAATATTTCGGAGCTTTGTGTTAGTATTGCTTTTACAGTTTGTTAGTAGGAATAATATTGATGATCTATCATGCACTTAGGGATATGTGCTAAATATGTATACAATTAAACATTCTCATTGAGCTACAGTCCTAGCTAGCTTGGTGTGTCACAAACACGTGCCATAAATACATGAACTTAAGTAATTCCATGTCACCTCAGTACATATACCTCATTCCACAGCTGTCATTTCAAACCTCTCGTTTCACACCACTTATTCCACACTCTTCATTTCTCATCCGCAATCCACATTCCTAATTCCACACCCCATCATTCCATTTCGTCATTCAACACCTTCACCTTGTTCTGAGCCTCTGGTTGCTGAGATACACTCACCAGCCAATGCAAAGGGTGAGATCTATTTATAAACAAATATACACTGTCTCCCTGGCTGGAAGTTGTTCAATCTGTATTAACCTGTAGTAAAAGTATTCTAACACCTGACCCATAAATCAAATAAAGCTTATACACACTTTATACTATAATACTGTTGAATTCTTGATTCTGATTGTTCAGAAGGTGTTGATTTGTTTTCTATAACAGCAGCCCTGACAGTAGTGCAGCTGCAAATCACAGGTTTATATCGATGCACTCATTCTAATACATTACCGTTTCTTTAGAAACAATATACACGGGAACTTGTATGACGGACGCTACACATGTACATATTATAAAAACATGCAGTTATTGATGTAAGGAGACATTTACACGTGAGGCCAAAAGTGTGCATACAGACTAGGCTAAAGACATTCAAACTCAGTTTTTCACATCTCCACACATTTCATGTTACCATACATTTCTTTTGCCAAGCCAATTAGGGCATCTCTTTGTTCACATCAGAGGGAATTTTAAAACAATTAGAGACAGATTTATTTTAGCTTTAGTTCACTATATCAGAATCCAATGGTTCAAATGCTTACACACAACACGTTGACTGTCTCTTTAAATAGTCTGGAAGATTCCAGAATTGTAGTGATTTTAGAAGCTTCTGATTGGCCAATTGTCATAATTAGGAGTTAACTGGGAGTGCACTTGTGGCTGTATTTAATGACCTACAACTAGAGACATTGCTTTTTTGCCCATTTTACTGTGGGAAAATCCAAGCAACTCAGCCAAGAACTCAGAAATAAAATTGTGGACCTTCACAAGTACAGTTCCTCCTTAGGAGCAATTTCCAAATAACAGAAGGTACCACAAGCATCTGTACAAACAATTGAATGAAACTATAAAAATATTGGGACCACATAGAAACTTCATCGTTCACAAAGGAGGCACCAGTGAACCCCCAGGGATGAATAAACTTTGGTCCAAAAGGATAAACTAAAACCCAAGACAACAACAGAGGCATTGGTGAAGGAGTTGGAGGCATCAGGTACCAAAGTATATACATCCACCATTAAGAGAGTCCTACTTCGCCATGACCTGAAAGGCTGTCACGCAAGAAAGAAGCCCCTACTCTAAGACCAGCATAAAAAAGCCAGACTGAAGTTTGCAGATGATCACCAGCCATTTGGAGGAGTGTTCTTTTGATAAAATAAAAATTGAACTGTTTGTCCATAATGATCAGCACTATGTATGGAGGAAAAAGGATGAGCCTTTTAATCTGAAGAAGACCATCCCAACTGTGAAGCATGAGGGTAGCAGTATCATGTTGTGCGGGTGTTTTCTTGGAAAAGAGAATGGTGCACTTCAGAAAATAGATGGTGTCCTGACCTATTGGTCAGGTCATGGCGAAGTAACTATTTTGTCTCTATTTGAGGTTGCAATTGTTTATTTAGACTATATGCAATACTCTAGTGATACTTACCTGTATACTTTCGTAATACAACCCCCTAGTGTGTATACTGGTCACTACACCTAGACAGGTATTTAGACAGGAAGTAACGCCTGGGCATGTGTGTGAGAGAGAGATTAAGGAGGGAAGTGGCACAGTGTTCAACTGCTCTATCTACCTTTGTGTAAGATGTTTTTTTTTTATATTTTGTTACTGCATACTAGCTTAATGTTTATTTTTCAGGATTGAATCATTGCCCACTTAAGCCTGTACATTTGAAAATAAATGTTTTCATTGATAGTACATTGAGACAACATGGCATGTTGGAACCACTTGACCTTCCGCACCACAGCTAGCATCATGAGGAAGGAGGATTATCTAGAAATACTGAAGCAAAGTTAAAAACTTGGTTGCAACTGGGTCTTCTTAAGCATAACTGCAAAGTTCTAACAAAATGGCCTAAGACAACAAAGTGAAAGTATTAGCATGGCCATCACAAAGCCCTGACCTGAATCCCATAGAAAATCTGTGGACTGAACTGAAAAAGCATGTCTGAACAAGGAGGCTTACAAATCTGAAGAATCAGGAGGAATGAGCAAAAATTTTGTCAAAGTATTGTGGGAAGCTTGTGGAAGGCTAAACCAAAAAATTTGATTCAATGCCACCAAATACTTACAAAGCAATGTAAAATTTTGACCCAATGAAAATCTGAGATAGTAAATAAAAGCTGACCTACTTCTGTCTCTTAGTTATTACACTGATCAGCCACAACATTAAAACCACCTGCCTAATATTGTGTAGGTCCCTTTTGTGCCACTCTGATCCATCGATGCCTGGACTCCACAAGACCTCTGAAGATATGCTGTGGTATCTGGCACCAGGCTGTCAGCGGCAGATCCTTTAAGTCCTGTAAGTTGTGAGGTGGGGCCACCATGGACCGGACTTGTTTGTCCAGGACATCCCACAGATGCTTGATCAGATTTCAATCTGGGGAATTTGGAGGCAAAGTCAACACCTTGAATTCTTTGTCATGTTCCTCAAACCATTTCTGATCAATTTTTGCAGTGTGGCAGGGCTCAATATCCTGCTGAAAGAGGCCACTGCCATTAAGAAATACCATTACCATTTTGTACGTGTTGTACGTTGTCTGCAACAATGTTTAGGTAGGTGGTATGTGTTGAAGTAACATCCATATGAAGATTTCCCCGCAGAACATCATTACCCAGAGCATCATACTGCCTCTGCTGGCCTGCCTTCTTCGCATAGTGCATCCTGGTGCCATCTCTTCCCCAGGTAAGCAATGCACACGCACCTGGCCATCCACATGATGTAAAAGAAAATGTGATTCATCAGACCAGGCCACCTTCTTCCATTGCTCCATGGTCCAGTTATGATGCTCACGTGCCCATTGTAGGTGTTTTTGGCAGTGGACAGGGGTCAGCATGGGCATTCTGTGGCTACACAGCACCATACACAGCAAGCTGTGATGAACTGTGTGTTCTGACACCTCTCTAACATAGCCAGCATTAACTTTTTCAGCAATTTGTGCTACAATAGCTCTTCTGTGAGATCAGACCAGACTGGCTAGCCTTCGCTCCCCACACACATCAGTGAGCCTTGGGCACCCATGACCCTGTTGCCGGTTCACCAATTGTCCTTCCTTGGACCACTTTTGGCAGGTACTAACCACTGCATACCGGGAACATCAGACATGCTCGGGGGTGCTCTGACCCAGTCATCTAGCAATCTCAATTTGGCCCTTGTCAAAGTGGCTCAGATCCTTGCTCTTTCCAGTTTTTCCTGCTTCCAACACATCAACTTAGAGAACTTACTGTTCACTTGCTGCCTAATATATCCCACCCCTTCACAGGTGCCATTGTAATGAGGTAATCCATGTTATTCACTTCACCTGTCAGTGGTTTTAATGTTATGGCTGATCGATGTATTTTGAAATGACCTCTTATGGGAATAAAGTAGATGCCCGAATTGACTTTACATAGGAAATGAATGGTAAAATGAAATGTGTGGAGTTGTGAAAATTGAGTTTGAATGTCTTAATCATCAGTGTATATAAACCTTCAGTCTCAACTGTTTATAGAATTTATGGAAGGAATCTCCAGTGTAAGCACTTTGTAACAGTTAAAGTCTTCAAGACAGAGGGCTTTCAACTTTCTGGTTAACACAACAAGCTGCATTTTTGTCTTATCAACTTAGAGAGAGAAAAAGGAGAGGCTGGTAGTTTATAGCTGCTTTAATGTAAGTGGTAACAGGAACTAACGTATTTCACAGACACTTTCCGAGATTAACTATAACTATAAAATTAATAAAAAAGTATGATGTGTTGTTCTTTAACTAATAAAAAATAACTTGTCAGATTGCTGTGATATAAGAGGAATAAAACACACAGGGATGTGCTGTTGCTGGAAAATAATAAACTTCGGGGTGGTAACAGTCCCGCCACTCCTTCATTGATTAATTTCCTATAACAGCATTCCTGTAGTGATTTCTTCTTTACATAAAGGCATGGAATGAGGTAGATGGGGAATGATTTGGCCCAAAGTAAGATGGATAAAATGGGGAGTACAGTATTATAAATTGCATGGGATGAGTATTCCTACCACGTATTCATACCAAAAACATTGTGTACTGACCACCTGTTAAATCCACAGTGCAAATGTTATGTGTGTACAACCAGTACAGTAGCATGCTTACATTTTATCAAGAAAACAAACACCCAAACATACAAAAATGTCAATGTCACATTGGGGTTTGTGACAGCCAGAGTTTGCCAGATGTGGTTACAACAAATCCCACTGTACATGGATTTAAATAACATTCACAGCATGTAAAAAGTATGATTGTGTGATTTCAATGGATTTCTTGGAAATTTTTACCCTTCATTTATGAACACAATAAAAATAATGAGATGGCCTAGAATACAGAATCTTCTAGATCTGGTATGTTCTACTTCTATAATATTCACATTGTAGAATCTTGCAGGTCTGGAATCCTCTAGCTTACTAAGCTTCTATTTCTGTGAGGTAAGAGACTCAAAAGTGATAGTTCCTTGGTCTTCTCTGTATGGAATTTCATGTTATCCCTGTGTCTGAATGAGTTTCCTCCAGGTTCTCCGGTTTCCTCCCACTTCCCAAAAACATGCCGGTAGATGAATTGGATATGCTAAATTGCCCCAGTGTGTGAATGTGTATATTAATGGTGTCCTGTGATGAACCCATGCCATCCCATCCAGGGTGTACTCTTGCCTTGTGGAGTGTCCCCGGTATAGGCTATGAATCCACCACCACCCTGTCCAGGAGCTGAATGTGAAATTCAGAACACATTGTCCTTTTTGGTCAAGACCTAGTTGTCCTTCATTTTTGCTAGATACCAAATCTATTTCAAATTTTGTTTAGATGTATCGAGGGCAGG
This sequence comes from Pangasius sanitwongsei, assembly GCA_037576675.1. Lineage (NCBI taxonomy): Eukaryota > Metazoa > Chordata > Actinopteri > Siluriformes > Pangasiidae > Pangasius > Pangasius sanitwongsei. Next base: position 24,901,076 of record CM075004.1, on the reverse strand, counting down.
GTGTACATTCAGCACTATTTGCTGTAGAGAAAAAAGTCAAGCCTTTTGGTTTCACTCAGAGTTTCTGCTTCAAAATGAAATCACAAAACTCATGCTGTCTCATGGGCCTTTTGTAGACATCTAAAGATACTAACGTATTGAAATGTGTTGTAATTGCAGCCGTTCTCCTTCTGCCATCTCTGAATTTATTTCATCCCTTTTGCAGAATTTGTTTCTCAGTTATGATAAATAGGGCTGCGAGTTGTGCGGAAGATTGCTACCTGAAGGATATGATATCTGCTAAAACCTGACATGCATCTCATTTAGGCGTTTCCTTTTTGTCTGCTGTTCATTTCTGTTTTTCATTTTCATTCCTCGGCGTAGGTGAAAGCGTGGGCCGAGCCAGCAGTTGTTAGCTCAAATGTCTTCGTGTTTCACTAATGGATTTGTAGGCTGGCAACGATGTAATGGGCCTCATTCGTTCTTTTGTTCCTTTTTTTTCATCGGCGTGAAGATAAATAAATAAATCGCAGGTTCATCATGCAAATTTTCGCCTGGCGACCGTCGCACATTCTTCAAACAGACACCTCCTTTGGAGAGAGAGATGCCGACTGATAAAGTGACAAATGAACTACAGATCTCTACACGAGATGCCTCCTCCCTCTGCTTTTGTGTCCCTGTGTGTGTGTGTGTGTGTGTGTGTGTGAGAGAGAGAGGGGGAGAGTGTCTATCGGGGAAGAAAGAGTAAAACTGGGTCGACGCACTGAGCATCAGTCATTACACTATCATGCAATTTCTATGCGTAAATAAATGTATTTCTATAGGCATATCTTTAGATACACGTTAAATGGCACTCTCTTTGGAATATCACTTTTTCTTTATATAGTACTTTCCATTAAATTACAAGAGATTATTTGATTTATTAATAGAGACTCATTTAAAGTGTAATGGGAGGTGACTGAAAGCACAATGCTAAAAGTGAGAAAACTCAACATTTGCCTGAATCCAAGAGTCACTATTGTTGTCCATGGTGGGGTCAAAACACAGGCAGACAGCGACAAAACAGGACAATTCATTGTCACAATCAGAAGAGCAAGTGAGGAACTAGAAAATAACGCACTACAGAAACAAGACTTGGACTTAATGCTAGAAATGCAGGCTATGCCAGGGGTTAAACACAGAACATTTGATCAGAGTAGGTCAACAACCAATGACAGGACTGGGGAGAAAACAGGATTAGCACAGAAAAAGAGCTACATGACAAACAAAAGTAGAGTAAAGAACAAATACAAATGGTGCTCACCGCACTCCGAACCATGCTGTGTGATGAGAGGTAGAATTTGTGATATAAGGGAAAAGTCTACCATGAAACACATTGAATGTGTTTAAATTGAAATGTGTTTAGGGATTCTGGTGTTAATTTTGTTGGTTTGTGCTGTACTTGCATTGTTCCTGTGGGAAGTTAGTGGTTGTGTGCTCCACTGATGTCAGCGTGGGACATTGCTAGCTCAGTTATAATGGCCTTTAATAAGAGAAAAAAAAATTGACAAATATAAGAGACAGTGGTCTATTAGCTCTGATAAACAAAAAGGACAAAAGGCTTTTTTTCAATTTCGTTCAATTTCTTACCCTTTTCCAGCGACATTCAGTGTCATATTAATATGAAAAACAGCATAGAAGTAGTGAAGACATTTTAGCAAATGTTGGACTCCAAGTTCCAGAATACAACGCAGCTATATGACATGGTTGTGCCAAGTTATGACAGGGACTTTTTACTTGGCTTATTTGAAGCTTTGAAAGCTGATCTGTTTGAGCAGAGTGTACAGATGAAGAGGATACAGGGCTGGACAGACTAAAGGATGAAATCGCTGCTGCATCACTCTCTTTAGGTAGAGATGAAATAAAGGGTAAATCCGTCTACCCCACTATCAGCAGGTATTCAGATTTCATTTTGGGTAATGTAGGAAAACGTTATCCACAGTGACAATAGACCAATGAAAGGAGTTTAAAATCAGAATTTCACTGCAAAATAATCCTTGGATGTCACTGAAAAAATCACATGTTAATTATAAAGATTAATATGCATGTTGTTCATTTTCCTTTAAACACTTTAGTGAGTTGAATTTAATAGGCTGAGACTAATAAAGCTACTTTGGATTAAATTCGCAAAGAGAGGCAAATTGCCAAAGAGAGACTTTCTGAGGGAGAGAGATTGACAGAAAACACTTATAAAGAGAAGGACTGAGAAAGAGAGAGAGAGAGAGAGAGAGAGAGAGATCTAAACTTTATGACAAGGACAGATGTCCTTTGACCATAAATAAATGCGCTTTGTTCTTCCAGCCTTGCAGATCCCCAAAACCCTCTTGTCTCTCGTTCACTTGTGTTAGAATTAATAAAACACAAGGTCACAGAAAGCTGAGAGAGACACAGAAAATGAGAGACCATGGTGAACTGCACAGCACTGACATATTGGCTCTCCTGAACTCTCCTGGGATTTCTGCATAGGTTTGCACCCGACATAAAATGTTCTTTCGCTCGATGTGAGTCTCGCATTAGCTTGGCAGGACACTGACAGGAGTGTATTTGCCATGTAGAAAGCAGAAAGGTGTCACAGATATTGACTGTAAGACTGTATACCACACCTCCACACCTTAGCTAGAACCACAAAGTGACAGCAAAATTTACACTGCTGTTTAAATAATAGCTCAATATTCCCACCATAGTGCAATCTTATTGGAATTATCCCAGAGTGCACTATAGTGCATATATATCCCTCATACAAATATTCCAATATAGCCAGAGCAAAAAGCTGATCGATTCTTAACCCTGGGGGCTGCTGTAAGGAGCCACAAGAAACTGATGATGGTGCTCCAGCTGTATTGCCTCGTGACCTTTTGTCAATGCCAGCGTTCAGCCGAGTATGTGCTCCCATCACCACTGCATCGTTTACTTATAAAGCAAGACACTACAGATAGAATGACATTTTTGGACACTTTTTTTTAATAGAATTTTGGATAAAGTGAAAAAGTCTTAAAGTCTGGTAACAAAAAAAAAAAAAAAAAGAAAAAAAAAGAAAACTCAGCACTAATATGTTTATTTCACTGGTTTTTGTGTCATGTCACTCACGTCACCACGTTATCTGAAACTTATTCGAACCAATTATGAAAAAAAGACTTTAATCTTGTCCAATTGGCACAATCAGGTCATGTCATATGTCCCTGAAAAACTTGATTCCTGATATTAATAACAAGTTACATGTCAATACAACATCATAAACCTTATAAATCACATGTACTAGTGTGGAAGAAATCGCATGTACTAGTGTGGAAATACATGAAATGGAAAGGAATGAACATGTAAAATTTTGAGAGTTTTGCTTCTGAACAAACAAAAAAAGCTTTTTTTATTTGTTCAGATGCAAAAATCTCAAAATTTTACATGTTCATTCCTATCACTAATTTGAAGCTAATTACAGAGGAATGACACAAAATGTTTATAATGGTTGGATTTATGAAGAAAAATGGTACGAAAACATTTTATAACAGCTTCAATTTTCTTGATTACAAACAAACAAACAAATAAATAAATCTTTCTATAAAAAGAGCAGCTGGCCAAGACTGTTTGTATTATCTAGTGTTTTTTTTTTTTTTTAATCTACTCACCCACAGTGTCTTGCCTTATATTTTAACCACATATTATATTATCTACCATAGGATGCAAACTAAAAAATGAAAGAAAAAAATAGCTATTTTTTAAAACTCAGAGATACACCTCTTCAGACAATAGCTTGCGTAACACTTCATTATTTTTCCCTCCACATCTCCTTTTGTATTGATTGTTTTCTGTATTACGTCTTGGTTTTCTAATTTTTGTTACATCCTGGACCACTTTTACAAACCAGCATGCATCCCTAAGCTTTTGAATGATGAATTGCCTACATATTTTTAAATATGGTATTATATATGGATTTTAAAATAGATGCCTCATGAAAACATTTAAAGAGATGAAACACAGTAGAGAATTATACTAAAGAATGAACATTAGAGCATTGTTTCAGAGAGATGGGGGTTTGTAAAGATTGTAAAAAGCAATAATGTTTGCATGTTAAATATATGCACATGGTGATAAAGTACACAAATGAACCAATAACAATAAACGATTTTCAGAGTCCATCTAACACTGGTTCAAAACTATTAAAAAATGCTTTTTCAATGTCGTGTTTTACATATATACTTACATCATGTTATTAATTGTACTTTTATTTATTTTTAAACATTTTGTTATTCTATATTTTATATTATTGTTTTCCACACTTCGCTTCAGGGTCCTTTAGATTCGTGGCTGGTGTGAACTGAAAAGCTTTGTGGTGTGATGTGTTGTTTTTGTTGTAAAACATGCTCCCTGGTCTTCGCACAGCTTCCTTGCACTTGGTAGAACCACAGTTCTTCAGCTGTATTTTCGTCAGCTCCTTAAACAGATCTGTGCTTAGAATAAATTCTGCCTCATTTATGAATGCACAGTACAAGCCTCTGGCAAATGAATGTGTTTAAATTTTATGTAAATACACCTAAATATGGTGCTGCAGTACATCTGGAATGTATGAGCATGAATGTGAGGCGAGGTATTAGATTTGAAATTAAAAGACAGTCCTTATGTGATAAATCCACTGCACTGGGTCTGTCTGGAATGCCGGCTCCCCCTGCCCAGCTGCTGTTTCCTCACACACACTGCACTTTCGTCCTCTGTGTGGTGAAACCTGTTTGGAGACAGCTAGCATTGTTCCCACAAAATCGATCTGAAATATGCTGTGGTCCAGATAAAGCCAAGACAGAGGACTGCACATTTCAGTACGATGATCTTCCATCCTGTGCTGGAAATGAGTAATTGTGATTTTGATTGCGCCACCCTTTTTTGGTCAACCTTCGACCCTGGTGATATTTCGCTGTGTCACTGTCACATCTCTTGGCTTTTCAGAGGATAATGTATTCGGATATCCAACTAGGTGATAACAAAATTGCCTGACATTTTCAGATTTATTACTGTATTTTCCTATTATCGGTGGAAAAAATATAGGCAAATGCATCTCCATAAATCATGCTGAGGGAGATGCTGGGCTCACTGTGGCCTTTTTTTCTCTTTCGTTTCTTTTTTTTTTTGAGCGGGAAGGAGCTCTCTGCTTTCGATTGGGAAATAAACTGCAGCCTCATTTCGCCTGGATGGAAATGAGAGAGACGAGGCCTGAGCCATTCAATGGAAAGATTTTTTTTTTTCTTTCAGAGAAATGCAGCTACTTTTTGGGCTCAATACTGATTTGTGCTCATTGGCTCTGACAGCAGCAGCTCGAGCTCCTCTGGTTTTGTAATATTTGTTCTTTCTTTGAGGACGCACTTCACCAGCTTCCCCTCTTGTTCCATTTTCATGATCTGTTATCTCTTAGCAATAGATGTAACATTGATTTTTATAGCAACCATTGTAAAATTGATTAATCAGTCCTCAATACATCAGATTGCAGTGAAATGAGAGGTTCAGGAAATGAGATGCCAATAACATCATCTTTCTGTTTCAAATTGACAGATTTTTAATTAACACTTTCATTTTGACTTGTGTCTCTCAGCTCAAAATAATATGAAAATGATCTTCTACGGGAGATAACTATGATTTTAAAAAGGATAAAAGCACAACTTATATTACTGGATCACAAATATTAATGTACAATTACCAGTGTTAAATAATTATTCAGATAATTTTACTGTGTGGTTATGAGTGTAATTGTTGGGCTAGTTGTGTGATTATTGTTGTGTTAGTGTTATCTAATGGTGCTTTGTGTAATTATCATCATTTGTTGTGTGACTGTTCTCTCCCATTCAGTGGGTCAGTGTTTGTGTCAGTGAATCTTTCAGTCATTCACGCTCAGCAGTTTAGTTGAGTCAGTGAGTTCAATGAGCCACGTTCAGGCTCATTTGTTCCGAGCTGGAGATTTTCAGTATTTCAGTGCATAGTAGTTTGTTTTGTTCGGGGTATGAAAAATAATGCTTTTTTTTTCTTTATATGTGGCAGATTGCCTGCTCGTGTGTTCACTCCTTTTGGTGTTTCACAAAAAACGGAAGGAAAATGAATGAATTCTGCTTCTTAGCATGTTTTTGCTGAGGCTTGCCATGTAATCGCCAATTGGTCAGCCCTAAATAGAAAACAGGAAAAGCATAAATAAAGATTCAGTCAGAGTGTTACTTCAGTTAGGACTCTTGCTACTGTTTGTAATGTAGGGCACTGGTAGACAAACAACAGACTCAAGTTCCTGCCAAAATCCTCTGTGATACTGGTGCTACCTAGGCATTTATTTTAGCTGGAGTTTTATTGCCATGCAGTATATTAAGGTACAACTTCATCCAAAGCTCTAGCTACTGGGACATTAGCATGCGTTTGTCAGTCTTTACCTGTGGAAAGCATCACGTTCATCATGGGGAATGACATAGCTGAAGGTAAAGTTTTGCCTGCCTTAGACATTCAGGAGAGCTCCACTGATTGTAACATACCAGAGGAAATACAGTCAGGTCTGGAAGTATTTGGACAATGACAGAATTTTTGTGATTTTGCCTTTATACACCACCACAATGGATTTGAAATAAAACAAT
>CM075004.1:24866007-24878482 GCA_037576675.1 Pangasius sanitwongsei | reverse complement strand
ATCTTGGTCTCATTTTTTTACATCACCAGAAACCTGGCATTTTAACAGGGGTGTGTAGACTTTTTATATCCACTGTAAGTCTACCCTCCTCAGTAAGTACATCTAAGTAATCATTATGAGTTTGTTGAAATTGGACTAGGGGATTGAGTGAACTACCAGTCTAAATGAGTAGGCACAACTACATAGCCCTGAAGTTCAGTAAACTCAAAAAAGCTTTGCAGTTGGTTGACTTAAATTTTTAAGTCAATTCAACTTTATTTTTTAGAATTCATAGCTTTAAATGTTTTAGAATTCATAAAGCTTTCATAGCTTTTCTTGCATACAGATTTCTCACCCAGATTCATGTATACCCCTCACATCATTTAACAATACAAAAACAGGCAGTACAAACTGTACTGTAAATACAATACAAATAAGACTTTGTCATCATTACAGAAAATATTTTTTTGACATTGTGAAAAATGGCACATTTTTGAAAGGAACATAATTTGGAATGTAATGCAGTTCTACTCCACTTATCAAGATGAATTACAAATTCAGTCAGTTAATGTAACTTAACAGAAAACTAGATTATGCACTAACCTAGAGGCAAAAGCTTTATCCTCTCATCTACTGCACTGAGTATAATTTAAATTTAAGCACATTTACAACAAAAATGTTCTTGAAGTGCTAGAGGAACACAATAAAATTGTTCTCAAAATGTTGGAGTAATATAACAATAATAATCTTAAAATGAATGATACTCCAAAGATCTGAAACACTCAGAAGTCACAACAAACCTTGCATGAAATTTTAAGAAAGATAAACACAAAAAGATTTCCCTGTTTGTATGTTGTACCACTTTTAATGCCACTTTATTCTTTCATGTTGCTCTGTCTATTACATTTGGTACATCCATAATGCAACAAACATGTTTTTGAAGTTCTGGATCAATAAACTAAGCATTAAAAAACTGTAAAACAACACTCAAGAGTTATAAATAACCTTACATTAAATTTCTAGGAAACCAAACTCAAAATCTTTCCTTTTTTACTGCCACAGGTACAGCCATTGAAACAACTGGAACGACTGGAAAATTAGTGTTTGCCCATGATTATCCATCTGGCTTGCAGATACTTCAACATTAACAGTTAGTTTTTGAAGGACTGGACCTTTGCTGAGAACTGGCAAGCCACATAAACACTTTTTAATTGTTTCAAAATTGTATTTCTTTAGGATAGCCCATATTGAGGGCATAAATTAAGCCAAAGTGGAGAACAACTGCAGTGGGAAAGTCATGTCTGTCCAGCACAATCTGCTCCTCTAATACTACAGCTAGGTACTTTATATTTGGGTATGAGTGGATGGCAACATCATCTTCAACAACCATTAAAATCCCCAACCCCTTAGCGTGAATGTCCTCTGGGTCCATGTCCTGCAGTGAAAAGCAGCATTAAATCAGAGTCAAAACAAATTTTTGAGGGATTGAAATCTACAGGACCACAGAGAGTTAAACATCATCTTAAACATGTGCTCATGTTACTACACGTCAAAAATAAAGGTGGTCATGTTTTGAAGCTTGTTCTAATTCAGCTATAGAACTAAAAACTGAGAAAACTGGATATATGCCCCTAGGGCATAAATAACAGCCCTAACAGATCTTGTTTGCAGGACTATTGTATAAAAGCAATACCACACTAGCAATTGTGCTGTTAGATGCCATATCAGCACTGCTGTGATTACCTATGGCACTCGTCCACAGCAGAATCCACGGCCATTCTGAGTGAATCTAACAACACTTTTTATATTATTTAAAAGGATAATTCACCCAAAAATGCACAAGGAAGTGAATATAGGCTTAAATTTTGATCTGTTTCTCACCCAAAACTGCATCAGAGAAGATTAGTTTAATCGACTATAGTTGTATGGATTACCTTTATGCTGCCTTTTTGTCCTTTTTGGAGTTTAAAAGTGTTGGACCCCATTGACTTGCATTGTATGGACAAAAACACTTCATGAATGCTTCAAAATATCTTCATTGTGTTCTGCAGAAGAAAATTATATGAGTTTGAGGGTACGTAAATGATGAGAGATTTATCATTTTAGGGTGAATTATTCCTTTAATTATAAGCTAACAGTGTTGCACATCCTTGACCTGTAGACAACAGAGACTTCAACTGACTTCAATTTGAATGATCTAATGATCTAGTTTTAAATGGCAGCCTGTGTGTGTAGCTTCAAGAGAGCAAAACATACATTTGTGTTGTGTTTCATTTCTTGTTTATATGTTCTTTATTCATATATATCCTTATGTATTCTTTCATATTATATTAATATTATAAAAATTCTTCACAGGTTAGAGATAAGAGGAAATGTCTCCATCTCAAGGTTTTCAATGTCACAGGGCAATGTTGTGAAGCAGTAATTTTCCATTGTCTTTGCTTTGGTCTAATAGCACTTCTTGAATTTGTGCTGGTCAGATGAAGTCATTGAGAAAGATGAAATTAAGATTATTCAATAAACTCTACTCATTTTTACCATCACATGGTCTCCTGCTTCCTACTCTTTCCCCTGCCTCTTCTGTCTTCCTCTTGGCTGATAGAAGAGTTCGTTGATGACTACATTTGACTATTAACAGAAATTTAATACTATGGTTTAAACTATACAGTTTTTTCTCTTTTCATCAATAATTTTGCACTATTGTTTTCATTTGTTGTATTTTCACTTTCCCCTTCTGTCGCATTTTCATTTTCTCGGGAAAAATTATTATTATTATTTTTTGTCTAAAGACAACGAGCGGAGGCCATCCATGCTAACATAACCTCTACTAATCTTTGACTAAGGTACCTTAAACACTCAACATGGCAAACGTTCAGCTTGTTCAGTATGTTGAGTGCAGGATGTTTAGTCATTCTTCTGCCGTTGTTACTAATAGCTTTATTTGTGATAAGTATATATTAGTTAGCTCTCTGATGGAGAAGATTGCAACATTAGAGGTTCGCATCCAGATGTTAGAGAGGGCTAGCAAGAGTGAGAGCAGTGTAGTTTCCGTAGGGGAAAGTCTGGATGCCTTAGGCGGAGTTAGCAATCCCCCAACCCAGGCATCACAGCAGGGCAAATAGGTGACGACTCTCACGACCAAAGCTAATGCTAAGGCTCTCCCATGGGACCACTACTCCTCTCTGCTTCATGTGTCTAACAGGTTTGTTCTCCTCAGTGAAGCACTCGCCAAGAAACCTAAAAGAGGTCTGGTTATAGGAGACTCTATCTTACGGAACATGAAATTAGCTCGGCCTTTAGGGGCACCAGGTGACACGGGTTTGGTGTATACCAGGAGCCAGGGCACCTGACACAGCAGGTAATCTTAGGGTCTTAGGCAAGCATAGGTTTTCATAGGTGTTTTTTTTTCACATAAGTGCTAATGGTATATGCCTTTGTCAGTCAGAGGTTACTAAGAGTAACATTGTAGAGGTGTGTAAATTAGCTAAGTCGATGGAGTAATATGCTCTGGCTCCATCCCAATATGGCATGACGATGTAGCGTACAGCAGGTTATGGTTGCTGGACTGCTGGATGTCCAGGTGGTGCTCTGAAAACAATGTGGGCTTTATAGATAATTGGAGTAGTTTTGAGGGCAAAGCTGGCCTATTAGGGCAGGACAGTATCCATCCCACTCAGGGAGGTGCTGCTCTTTTTCTTGCAGCATAGCACATAGTCTCTATTATTTATAATCATAATCTAGGCATCATACAAAAACCTAGACATTATTTCAGTGGATTTGAAGTTCTTTATACTAACATATGTAGCCACAAAAATAAGTCTACTCAGTTGATTCCACTAATTATTATTTACAGACCTCCAGGGCCATATTTTGAATTCCTTTGAGAATTTGTGGATTTCATCTTAAACCTGCTTGTTTCTTTAGACAAAGCATTAGTTTTTGGAGACAATAATCCAGAATAAACTAAAATAAACTAAAACCTAGAATAATCTAAATTCTAGATTCAGTAGGGGTTAATCAGAACGTAATAGGACCCACTCATAATGGTGGTCACACTCTTGATTTAATACTAACATTCGGATTAAATATAGAAAATATATTCACATTTACACAGTCTGAAGTTATCTCAGATCATTATCTCGTCTCTTTTAAATTGTGTCTTAGTCATAATATATGCACCTTGCCATGCTACCACATCAAACGTACATTCACATGCATCTCTTAGAGAATAATCTGTCTGCCCAACTGAGTTGTCTGGGAGGAAGTACACCTCACATCTCTTCGCTTTCTTCAAATGTCTGGCATCCTTGTTTGCTATTTTCTGGTTTGCAGTGACTTCAGAGCAACCTGCTAGTTTTTGTGGTAGTTCCCAACCTTATATTTGATGCTTATTTTATAATCTTTAAAGTGAGCTATATGGCATTGCGTTGAAAAGAAGGACTATGATATTCATTAAAACACCTGCTTTTGTCTTCCGCCTAAGGAAGTCATAGGGGTTTAGAGTGACATGAGCGTGAGTAACTTATGACAGAATTTACTTTTTGGGATGAACTATTCCTTTAACCCCTGACAAATATTTTCTCACCTAAAAGTTCAAATAACAATACAATGACCCAATTTTAATGTGCCCAGTGTGGCTATGTGAATAAAAACTAATGGAGAAGGAATCTCTTTAGTGCAATGTTGTTTCCCTGAACTGTACACGATCAGGAGGATGGTGATCATTAAAATCCTCTGGCTCAAGAATTTCAGTTGCACTTGTTTCAGAAAGCTTGTAACACGTATAGTGTCCAATGTACATTGAAGAAAGTCTTTTGCAAGTGAAGGACACCTTGTTAGCATTCACAAGTACACTGAGAATTCTGAATTCTGAACACTGCATTGACCTGAGGATAAAATCATGCCTTTACTGAACTGAATTCCATGCAGATGTACATCAGAGTGGTATGACAAAACTTCTTTGTGTAGGTATTTTTTTTCTGAATTGCAGTCTTCTGTAGTACTTCTAACGTATATGTTCCTACTGTTTTCATCTTCTGCACGGACAAGGCTGATGAAAAGAGACTTGGACCATTGAAATAATGGGCCATCATAAGATGATTCTTAGTTGCCAAGGTGAGCGGAATGTTTTTGAAATTGTGGGCTGAATTCACCTCACTTTTAAAATAGCTGTGCTTGGCTTCAAATCTGATTGTCCATAGCTCGACTAATGGCCAAAGCAGCGAATCAAGTTTCGGTTGCAACTTCAGGTTTAGGAATGTTTCTCTGAGTAGTTGTTGGTGTTCTAATATTTTTCATTCTAAAACGCACAAGGTTGCTTCTGAGAACTTGAATGACATGAACAACACCACTATCTCTCTCAATTCCAATAAAATCTCCCAAGCAGGCTTAGACTCGGGTACAAGATTACCAAACATTAATTGTATTAAGTGTAGCAATGCCCAATTCTCATTCCCACCTATAGTTTTCTTTGAAAAGCTTGACTAGGAAATTACTTGGGATCTGTTTACTCTGTCTGAGTCCTTGTAAGGAAAGGACTTGATACAACTGTTCAGATTATGAAGAGTAAACTGTCTCTTTGTGATGAGTATTTTCAAGCAAATTAATAACTCAAATGGAACAATCCCCTCCAACGTGTCATGTAGAACATCTGGTGGGAATCCAGTTATTCAGTGAAAGAAAGAAATGTGCTTACATTTTTTTACACCAAGTCTGCTCTGAAGCTGAAGGTGGTCCCTCAGTTCGTCAGTAAAGGAGTCATGTTCAATGGTTCGAAGCTGAAAACAACTGGCATCTTGATTCTGTATGTCATCTTTGCTGACTTGGAAAATCTACACAGGTTCTCAGCTTGAAAGCTTTCTTGAAAGCCAGCAAGACTGTGAGCTCCAAGGTTGTCAGCACACACAATACACTGTTCCTCTAAGATGTGTATTCAGAGCTTTAACAAACACATCTTGCTGCTCCACATCTTTCATGTCTTTTAACAGTGGATAAAAAAATTTGTCACAGCCAAATTGTTTTACATCATTGCTTTTAGAGTAGAGTGAGTTGTATTGAGGGAAGTGTGGAACGGAATTTGGTGGGCAAATTTAGAAACACCCAAGAAACAGCCGTGATCTTGTGTATCTTTTTCGAAGTGCCCCGGGCTTGCAAACCTTAAAACTGTCAATGTAGACACTCACTGAAATGCAGTGACTTTGAACACCTAAAAGTTGGTTTTTTTTGTAATACTGCCCACTACAAGTAGATTTGTACTGTCCTGGTAACTCCTCTTCAACAAAAACAGCTCTTTCCAAGACATCTGCACTGTTGAGTAAAACTTCAACACTGAGACATAATTTTGGTGTAGCCTATCAAAATGGCACTCCACAGGTTCAATTACTTGAGTATGCCCTTCTTTGCAATGGCCATAAAAGCAGGATTTGTTTTGAGCACTTCATCTGTGACTCACCAATGTGGCTTTCGTATTTTCTTAAAATATCCCTGTTAGATTGTTTTGCTATGGAGAATGAAACAATATCACTGATCCAACTTAATATCTCCTGAGTTGCACTTTTGGAAATATGGAAAAATTGTCTGCATACAATGGATCTATGACACAAGTTTGTGCTTGAGCCCTATATAGTCCACAGGCTCTGAATAAGAGTTTGTTTCAGGTCCAGAAGGAATTACAAGAACAGTGCTAACTGTAACATCCGACTGTGGATTAGTCATAGGATCTCCTGTCTCTTCAGACCATACCATGTCACTGCTTTCCAAATCCTCTGTTTGAAATGTAACATCGAGACTTATGTTCACGAGGTATGTGACTATTAAATGTTGCAAGGGCATTGGTTGTCAGCTCACAATTCTTAAAAGGGTGTTTGACAGTGTCATGTCTCCACAAATGATTTCTGATATGGTTTACAAACTGGGATGACTGACAAACATTTTTAAAATCCCACAACTTGCATGAAAAATAACAGTGTTCTGTAAATGCAACAGTCTGTTTGTGTGCTATTGTCAGATGTGATTTTAATGCCCCTACTGTTTTAAAACTGCAGATGGAGTCAGTATACAAACAAGGCGGCTGCCAGGATCACCACTGATAATGATGTAACCTATATTGTTTCAGGAGGACCTCATATTTTTGTCTCGTGTTCGGTATCATTGACGACATCAAAAAAGCCTTTTTCATCAATAATTTCATTAAAGAAATTAACACCGTCTACAACACATAATCCACTTATATACAGTTTATTGTACACTCATTTAATCGATAACCGTATTTCTAACTGTACATTTTGACACATACTTTTCAAATGCTAGCGGGGTGATTTAACTACCAAGCTTGCTAATTAGCTGGCTGTGTTCTTTGGCAAATATAGTCACATGATTTAGTGTGAGTTAAGTCTTTTAAGAACGTAACAACCTGTCTGTGCAATTTATTCCATAATGAAGCTAGTTAGAAAAGAAGACGTACCTTGACAAGGTGACGTCCACTCTCTTTGACAACGTGGTTGAAGCAGGAAACCTCGTGCATTGTACAGCGAAGGCAGATTGACATGAAGTTCGAAACAATCAAAATAAATAATTGAAGTATCGAGTTTTCTCAACTTTCTTGTTTATATCCATTGGACAAAATGGATATATCATATGTAAACACAACATTTTGCTCAAAGATTTGTCCACATGACTTTTAAACTGAATTAACAATTTGCAAGTTGGATTTTTTTACTCTGTTGGTCAAAGCCTAACATTGATGCTTGGACCTCTAGTAAAAAACATGTCTCTGTCAAATATATTTATGTTTTCTTAAAGCAACCATTGTCAAAGTATGTTATAGGCAGAAAAACTCAATTTTAACCAAAACATGATTTCTCTCTTTTTTTTTTTGCCAGAATTTATCCATGATATCCAACAAGTTTTCTGAGACCACCACAAATATAGGCAATATCAGATCAGACTACTATAATAAAAGAGATTTATGTAATAGATTTACTTAATAATCTCAAACAACCAAATACGGCTACCACACACAGCAATATCACAGCATGTTTGATAACGTGCAACAATAGCATTAATGAGGGGCAGAAATGGAGAAAAACACATTAGTAACCACAATTATTGCATTTTTTTCTGGATGCAATAAGCATCCTAATAAATGAACCTCGCAGAGGGACCTTAATAACATCTCACTAATGACTGTAGCCTACTTTTCATGATACTATGCACCCTGTCAACATTTAGAGATTGAGAAACTCAATCATAAGTAATCGCTAGTGTTTTGAAATAGTCGATTTTCCAAAAATCATGCAAGAAACAGTAAAAAGGCCACTATGAAGAAGACAATGGTAAAATGCCAGTTTGCAAATTGGATGAGCATGTTTACGAAACGTTATTTGATTGTGTATAAGAAGTTTTCTGTTAGTTAGGTTGCTAAAAGCTGTATGTCTAGTGGTTAAACGCTGCCATCTTTTCTCCTGCTTAGCCATCTGAAGTTTTAATCTGAAACTTAATAAAGGTGTCCAGAAATGTGCATCTGTCAATTCTGTAAATATACATTTCAATATGTGTTACGTGAATTGGTTAGTTTTATTTGTCATACAATGCAAATTCAAATAATGATGGCCTGCCTTGTTAATCGAATCACTTACGCTCATTATTAATATTTGCTTTCCAAAGAAGGATTTTGCAGCAGCATGAAAATGAAGAATGAAGAGGATGAAGAAGAGCAAAATAAATCAGCCAGGCATACTTTCAAATCTTTTGTGAGGTCAACAAGAAGACATAAAAATGCAAACTAAGACTTTAATCTTAGATTATAATTAAATCACTCGCTCTCCATCCATCATCTGTTTGTCTGTATTTACACTGACAAGGGTGCTGATGATCAAACTTTTGTTTGTATGCTGCAAGGTGACCTACTGAATGAGCTAAATCACTTGACACACTGAACGAGAACAGTTTTAGCTTTGAGTACAGGCTAACATTTTGGTTAGCTTCTCTGAGTTTTGGTCAGAGCAATGTCCCTGACTTTAATCCTCTGAATTAGAGAACCTTTGAAGCTAACTGTTATTATTACAGTTTAAGCAAACCACTTACACTCACATAGATTAGTTCTTAGCGGCAGCAAGCAAGCTGGTGTAAATTAGCCAAAAGAGCCGGTTATAATGTAGAAACATTTTGGTATTATAAAAGTAATGTTAAAGTAACATGAACAGTGTGAAAGCTATCTAGTAACATTAGTAGTATGTTCCCTCTAAAAAAGACATTCGAGTGTTAAAAGACTGTTGAAATCACACAGTCTACAACCGGCTTAAGGCTTTATAAACTCTGTAAACCCAACTATGAGCCTTGGGAATTTCACCCTGAGAAAGTAGTTTGCCATATTTTACAATCTTATAATCATAAAAAGACGTCTAAGCACAGGTACGAAAAGTAGCGATGATAGAGTTGAGTGCGGTCAGATCAATAAAACACGTTTATTAAAAACAAACAAGATGAGGGAAAAAGGGAAAACCTTTATTAACCACAAAATTAAGGTAAAATCAAATAACAGTTCCACAGGGCACTACCAGGTTTTAGCTTTCTGTAAGAGACGCAGCATGTCGGCTGCAGAGCGGGAACTATTCTACAGCCATATGAAAAAAAACTGCAAACATAAAGAAAAGGGGATGTTGATTCTAGCCATGCTTGAGCACCACATTTCCACAGAGAAAGCATAAAGAAGTTAAATGGTCAATACGACTAACATGATAACTAACAAAAAACTGTCTATTGAGTTTGTAACATGCTGTATATACAATAAAACCTGTAAACATTCAATAAAACCTTAGATATAACAGATTTTGTCAAGTGGTATTACAGCTAGTCATTCACTTGGCCTTTCCACCCAAATGATCAGTTTGTTTTGCCGAGTAGAGAAGAATAATAAAAGCAAGAATAACAGACAGGAAAAGACAAAGCAAGAGACAGCAACAGAGGTGTTTTTCCCCTAAAAAATACAACAGATTATAGTCTTCAACAAAATAGAGTTCATATTAATGAATTCAGCTATAATGAATTCAGAAATAACTCTGAGGTTCAAATTCATAAGTTGCTCATAAGCTTATTAGTTCCTGGTTACACGATTGCACTTTTTGATTATGTAGTATGCAGTTATAGAAGAGAAATTACTTACAATCACACTTTTGAGTCTAGTTCCTCTCAAGTTTTCTTTCTCATGTCATCTCAGGGAGTTTTTCCTTGCCACTGTCGCCTCTGGCTTGCTTATTACAGATACATTTATGAATTTAAATTTTATATCCAGAATTTATATATTTCTGTAAAGCTGCTTTTTGACAATGTACATTGTTAAAAGCGATATACAGATAAAATTGAATTGAATTGAAATTGAATAGTCATAGTCAGTCATATAAATGGTAAATTTACCAGTAGTGCTTACCAGTCCCAAATTCATTTGTTTATGTCACATAAGTGATTATCACGGTAGGGATAAAGTCACAAGTATGCTATTCCCAAGCACAAGCATTAAAGCAAATGTCCCAGAAGATAAATCAGAATAGGGTGATACACAGGCTTTAAGACTGAGAAACATGGACCTGCCCTAAAATTTCATTAAAATGCTACAACAACATGTTTGCAAATCTGTCTATATCATTCATCCCTCTTTGATATTTTAGTGAATTAAAATATCAAATATCTCACTGCAACATTTCGTTGTTTGTTCATTTAATGCAAACTATTTCCAGTTGACAGAGCAGCTTGCATTAAATGTACATAGAATTCCTCTGATGCATGGCTTTTTATGGATCCTATGACGGATTCTAGTACACTGTGTTTTAATGTAAGATTAACATTCATTGGACAACATACTTTTTAAATGCATAATGCAGGGAAAAATAGCCTTAGAGTCAATGAACGTGTTACTGTGAGTCAATGAATGTGTCATGGGTAGTTGTTGCATAGGAAAAAATGTAGTTTTTTTGGACTGGGAACTCTTCCCACTCGCAGTGTTGGTCAGTAGCCTCATCCATAACAGTTATAGATAACTAGTAGAACTTGTTATTTTATCTTTGTAATTCATAAATACATTGAAAATATGATGTTCTGTTTGATTATTTGTGTTCATTTCAGAAATGTGAAGAGTGAAATTGAAATAACTTGAAATAGCTACTTTTTGTGAGAGATGGCAGACACTGCTGATATTGTCAAACTGATTTTTAAATATAGATAGAAGCCTTGATTTGTCACATATACATTACAGTACAGTGAAATTCTTTTCTTCACATATCTAACTTGTTAGGAAGCTGGGGTCAAAGTGCAGGGTCAGCCATGATACAGCACCACTGGAGCGGAGAGGGTTAAGGGCCTTGTTCAAGGGCCCTTAGGATAAATCATTTGCCCAACAGTGGCAGCGTGGCTGTGTGGGGGCTTGAACCCTTGACTTTCTGATCAGTACCCTTGAACCTTAACCACTGAGCTGCCACCACCACCCCAGAAAAACAGACCAATGCTCAATATTGATTTAATTCAGAAGTTAGCAAAACAGGTCCTTTTTTATTTTTTAGCTCTCTTAATTGGCTGATTGGCAGTGCTGTGACCAAGCACATGTACTACTTGCTTTGTCTTCTGACAGACAGCTGTGTTTCAGCTATTTTAAAAATGACAAGCCACCACTGCTGTGTTCCTACTTGCATACACTGCAGGAGGTCCAGATCCACCATGACCCTGATCAGGATAAAGCATTTACTGAACATGCATCAGTGATTGATCAATTAGAATGATACAGCAAATAAAGTTGCTAGAAGATTTTTTTTTTCCTGAATGGAAGTACCAAGAACAGGGACACTTGCTGACTCAAGTAGGTTAGGTGGACACTCAATTTACAAATACGACTTAAGCTCTATCTGGACAGGATTATTTTCACTGGGTGATGTCTGTAATAACATTTTCCATAGTGGTCTCAGGACGAGACGGAAATGATCAAACTGCTACAGAGTTGGTCAAAAAAGACAGGGAAGGGAGGAAAAACATTAACATGGCTAATCAGGATGGAATTTAGCACCTGCACATGTAGGAATTACTACAGGTCCCTAAATTTAATCCCATCCAAATAGGGCTTTACACAACTCTCTTCTAAGATTTAAAGAGCACAGCTTTCCAAATAACCACCAAATGAATGAAAGGAAGGACAAAATGAGGTACAGTACATGGGAGTGACCAATATAATCTTGCTCACATGACCTCTGAAGGTGTGCTGTGGTATCTGGCACCAAGACATTGGCAGCAGATCCTTTAAGTCAGTCGTGGCCTAATGGTTAGAGAGTCGGACTTGCAACCCGAAGGTGAACCTGAAGGTCGCAGGTTTGAGTCTCAGGCCGGCAGGGATTATAGCTGGGTGAATAACCAGCGCTCTCTTCCACCCTCAGGTGAGTCCCTTGAGCAAGGCACCGATCCCCCAACTGCTCCCTGGGCGCTGCAGCAAAAAAGGCTGCCCACTGCTCCGGGTGTG
>CM075004.1:24855453-24865907 GCA_037576675.1 Pangasius sanitwongsei | reverse complement strand
ATGAATGCCAGGACCCAAGGTTTCCCAGCAGAACATTGCCCAGAGCCTCACACTGCCTCTGCCTGCTTGCCTTCTTCCCATAGTGCATCCTGGTGCCACCTCTTCCCCAGGTAAGCCAAGCACATGCACTTGGCCATCCACGTGATGTAAAAGAAAACATGATTCATCAGACCAGGCCACCCTCTTCTATTGTTCCATGGTCTAGTTCTGATGCTCACGTGCCCATTGTAGGCGCTTTCGGAGGTGGACAGGGGTCAGCATGGGCACTCTGACTGCGATGCACTGACATCTTTCTATCTTTCTATCATAGCCAGCATTAACATTTACTATATATCTTTCACACAGTAGCACATATACACTCTGAACACAGTGCTAATTATGTTCTCTTAATGAGTAACACTCCTTTAATACACACCTCTATGTGTTACACCTTGTCTCTAAAGCTCTCAGCCTTTTAGAATTTTGTGTGTGTGTTTGGTGTGTGTGTCAGAAAGTGAGAAAGTGGAGGCTGAGATTGAATCTTAGCCACTTCCTCCGCTCAGTGTCTCTCCGCAGTAAGGCTTCATTAGTAATCTGCTGGAGTATTGATACCCGCTGCTACACTCAATTAACTGGGAACATTTTTATTTCAGCCTTGTATGATTTAGCTCTCAATTTTTTCAATTTTTGTAGGGCTCCTGTGGATTTCTGTGGGAGTCTGTGAGCTACAGTTTGATAGAAGCGCACTTATTCTCAGGTGAAATTACACTGATTGGTCAGGGTTGTTCTGTGTAGCTGAGCTGAAGTCCAAAGTCTCCCACCATCAGCTCATATGTCACTTTAGCAAAATCAAGCCACAGGTTATATATTTATATGTGAGTCCAGGCCTCTAAAATGCATACTACAAGCAAGTGTTGGCTGCATACCTGCATGTCTAGAGGTTGATGAATGCAACAAGTCCTACTGGCTGGACATTCATTCCAGAAGAAATAACAAGCCTGGTAACAAGCAGAGAAAATGGAGATGATGGTTACTTGCCCTAAAGTTACCCTTGTTGCTCTTTTCTAACCTCAGAGCCAAAGCCCTCATGGAAGCACCCACCTTGCACATGCCCTCCTCTACCTCCTCTACCTCCTTCCTGCACAAAATAAGTAAGAATCCCTCTAGGGCACTACTAGGTCTGTCTTTGTTTGTGCATGTATGTGGTCAAGCTTACTTCTTGGGAAGCTACCACATTACATTATATACATATTTCTACTCAAAGTAATAAGAGACATCAAGAATACTTACAAGGCTGAATTAACAGCTTCCAGTGTCAAAATATCACCTACATTGTTTCTAAAATGACTTTTCCTCCACTTTCAGGGTGAATAATAAGACTCTTTTCCAGATCAACATTTCAGGCTCTATATATTAGTAAGGCATCTTTAACCTGTTTTAGATTTTAGCAGTCTTTTAAGATTATTACTAATCACGCTGATGATTGAGATGATCCCAATAAAATCTTGGTGAAGAAGAGGAGTTTGGAGCTAATCATGGCTGGGAAAAAAGGGGACAACATGGGATGTCTATTTATCAAAGTGGGTTTGAAGTAATAAGGATATTGTTTTTCTGTCCATTACCACATGAGAAATTAAAGAAATAATAATAATAAAAGAAATAAACATAATTGTGTAATGGTAACATGTCTGTAATCATTTAATGCAAGTGAATTACATATGCTATATATCTTTTTGTCCAATGGAAAGATCAAACTAAAGAGGCTAACTGCTAACAATACAACACAAGTGAACTGATTTTAGCACTGCAATACACTTATGCTTTCTATCAAATGTAAACCCAATGCCTTAAATACATTAATCACTGATACTACATCTAGAACCATAAAACCAAAACAAACACAAGCCTTTAGACCCTGCTGAAAGAGCTCCTGTAGGAAACACTGTAACACTGAAAATCTGCTGTTTTAATCTCTTCTATATGGATTTTTATTTTACTCTAGCGCTAGCACATGTGTTTCCTCAATACAGCACTGCCAGGGTCCTGAGTGTTTTTACTGCAGTGATCATGTTTAATACGCTGTACATGTGTGCTGTCTGCAGGAATTTCTTCACCTCATCTTATGTTTCTGTTGAAAGAGTGATAATCTGTCAAGCCACAGTCAAGTCTGAGTGCACCGACTGTGGTTCACTGTTCCGACTCTGAGTGTTCACTGTTCATTGCATGCTGATTGACTAAGAGAACTGGGGAGGATAATAGGAGTGTACTGATGGAGTCAATATCGTGTTGCATTACTGTACATAACTGTATGCGTATGAGCATTACATTATATACATGCTTTATAGATATAAATAGTCATTGTATCACTAGACTCTCTTTTTCACTCTGTTTTTTTTTTTATCAAGCTAATAATAAGAAAGAAATCAACTTACTAAGAAAGCACAAAGTGCAAAGTTGTCTTTACCTTAAAGGACTGATACTGACTGAGATCTTCTTTCATAAATGTTAAGCATCCCCTTACAGAAAGCCTTGTCAGAACAACGTCTGTACATTTTGTTGTCAAATAACAACAGTTTTTAAATCATCTTATTGTTAAGGCTTAAATTATGTGAACACCTCACATATGAGTCCCTGTGAATGAGGTATTACTATAGATACAATAAAGTAGAACAAGTGCATTAATTAAAAAAAGAAAAACCTTCAAATGCAGCACAACACTGTTGTCAGAGATGCTATAATAGAAAATTAATCAACGCCTTCTGATTAATCAGATTCAGAATTCAACAGTGGTATAAAAATCATTAGTGCTGAACATATAGTATAAGTGAGTATAAGTGTGCTACTACATTCCAGTGTGACTGCTGCTCCACATGTCCTACTTTTTCCCTCCTTTTTTTTTTCATTTTCAATTAACTTCCTTTGATGCTCAGGTTAGCTCTATGGCCAGGCTTCCTACCTTCGCTCAGATCTTGTCTCATATTTTTCTGCCAAATCCCTCATCCACACCTTTGTCTCCAGCCACCAAGATTATTGCAGTCACTTTCTCGCAGGTATCAGCTCCACATCCCTCTACAAGCTTTCAGCTTCTTACCAACACCTGCTCCCAACACCATATTACACCTGTACTCAAAAATCTTTACTGGTTCTCTATAAAGGAACATATTCAGCTCCAAATCCTCCTTCTCATTTATAAATCCCCCGGTAATCTCTCTCACTCCCTGTCTCTCTGACCTTCTCCATCCGTTCCAACACCTCCGCATTCTTACATCCTCCTCTTCTGCCTTGCTCACTTTATGATTGAGTTCTTTTCTGTGGTAGCACCTTGGCATAGTGTTTCCTTCCCCTAATATATGCTCTCTATTTAGCATTCTTACCAACTGTTATCTGTGTTCTCAGGCGTTTTACTTACCACTCGGCTCCCTCTCTCACATTCCCTTATGTTTCTTACTGAGTATTTCAATGTTTCTACTCTTGTCTGGTATATTGTAGTCTCAAGAATTGCTACTTGTTAGCAATTGTTGCTACTTTGCTAGCTTGCTAACTTGTTTTATTGACTTGTTAGCTAGTGGGTTGTGTCACATTTGCTAGCTGAATGTCTGAAACCACATTGCTATTTTTCACACTGATTAGAATGACATTTTGAAATTTTATACTACGTATGTAGGTCTGAAAACTACAGATTATCCTGAACAGTTTTTGAATGTATCTCAACATTTTCAAAACTGGTTTACCACAAAAGAGAAAAGGGATACAATTGTATTTAAAGATTTCATTCTGACTGTAGCCCAGGAGCATCACAGACATTTTGACAGTCAATATCCAATTACAAACTAAACTGATTATGCATATATGGCATGTAGCTATCTAACAACTTGATCAAAACATGACATTCACTGTGTGAGAAAATCACTTAACAAGCAAAGGTGTCTTTTTTTTTCTTTTTTTTTTTTCACCATGTTTGCTATGCAAGACATTTCCACATAATTTTGGTGAAATCCTCTATATGTCCAAAAGTTTGTGGACACATGACCATCACACCCATATGTGGTTCTTCCCCAAACTGTTGCCACAAATTTAATAGAATGTCTTTGTATGCTGTAGCATTGCATTTTCCTTCACTGGGGCCCAAACTTGTTCCAGCATGACAGTGCCCCTGTGTACAAAGCAAGCTCTACATGGTTTTCCAAAATTGGAGTGGAAGAATTCAAGTGTCCTGCATAGAGCCCTTACCTCAACCCCACTGAACACCTTTGGGATGAACTGGAAAGCTGACTGCACCCCAGACTTCCTCGTCCAACATCAGTGCCTGACTTCACTCATGCTTTTGTAGCTGAATGAGCACATCCCCACAGCCATGCTCCAAAATCTAGTGGAAAGCCTTCCCAGAAAAGTGGAAGCTATTATAACAGCAAAGGGTGACTAAATCTTGAATGAGATGTTCAACAAGCACAGATGATTGTGATGGTTAGATGTCCACAAACCTGTGGCCATATAGTGTATGTTTTTGTTGGCCAACAGCTACTTTTATTTATTTATTTAGTCTTTTTTTTTTTTTTTTAGGTGTTTGTCAGAATTCAGCCACAACAGCATCAGATGGGGTTTCCCAGTCCACCAGACATTTATGATAATTCCTTAAGGAATATTGAAGAATATCAGTACACTCGTAAAATTCCACAATGTGTTCCAATAGGTTAGTTTTCAAATGTAGATTAGAGGAGGTGTCCTCAGACTTTTTGCAGCTCTCTTTAGCCTAGGCTATTTAATGGACTTAACATTTATAGGCCTACTTTTTATTGAGGTTTGGTTTAAAGCCGTTCAATTCAAGTAAATAGTCAAACAGGCTAATAAGTATAAGAACTTGTATATAAATATAAAAAAAATGATTCCACCACTTAAAAAAAAGAACAAAAAAACAGACCCACACTAAGAATGTAGGGAGTAGGGCACAATTTCAGATGCACAATAACGCCACTCATACAATACATAAATGTACGATATATATCACAGAGTTTAAACCTATACTGATGTTATACATGTTGATGGGACATTAGTGTAATACAGCTGCAGGCTTATTCTGCCCTGAGTGTGTTTTATGCTCTTTAGACTTACTTATATAAACTAGGAGCACGAAAGTAACTTTCTCATATATGCACTGATTACGAATTGTATTTTTTTTTTTTTTGTCTGGATGAAATGATACTGGTAGAGCCCAGTTTAAGATCCCCCAGGGTCCCAAACACCCACGAGCTGCCTCTGAGCATCTGTATACACTGTAGAATTAATATGAATTTTGTATGAGATTGAGTTGGGAATTTGCTTTGTAGTGCCCAATGTAAGTAGATGTAATGTAATATAATGTAATGTAGCATTTTATTTTAATTTTCAATCTTGATCGTAGCAGGGTGTGATTGTAAATTCATTATTTCAGGTCGCATTTTCCTTTTGTTTGTTTCTGTCTCTTATGTTTTGATCTCTGTAATGCATTTCAGTAAATGAAGGCTCAGCCCTGTGTGGGTTTTTTATGACAGTTAAATAAAATGGAAATAAAATTGTAGAAGATTTCCCATCTGCTGATTTAGAAAAAATTCAATCAAAAACCTACAGAGCCTTGAGTTTAATTCGTGAATTAAACATGTTTCTGTTCAAGTCACAATGAGATCAACTCTAATTATATTTGTTCTAACATGCTTATTGGGATCTCTCTCTCTCTCTTTTTGTCCATTGTGTAGAAGTTTGTCAGGACAGCGGCGAGTGACTCATGTTTGATTGTAACTTCATTTGTCTCTCCATCTGTCTCTCTGCATTTGGTTAATTCTCGCTGTGCTGTGTCCTTAGACATTACATCAGCCTCTCTTATTTACTCTCGAGTTGTTGTTCTATGTCCTAGAGATCCCCCCCCCAAACAGCACACACACACACACACACACATATATGCTTTCTCCATCCCTTATTTCCAATGATGGAATTTGTGAGCTGTGACTCTCAGCCTTAACACGGTTATCTGCAATCAACTCATCTAATAATAAAATAACAAAATTCGCCATTATGTGAGTAGTATGGCGGTGGATCTCATTTGGAAAAGAGAAGAGGCTCTCTCTCTGTGTTTCTGTCTCTCCCCGTTTGTGGCCTTGTCCTAAAAGGGCCGCATGTGCACGAGTCTCTCTCTTTTATGACCTGGAAATTGAATTAGGCTGATTTTTATGGGGAGGCTATGCTGGGACACGACATTGTGCATTAGTCGCGTCGGACAGTGTGCGAATGACACATCACAGCATCTCTAGCCTTACATTATGTCCTCTGGGGCTTTTCATGCACTCTATATCTCCCTTTTGTGTGTATATAGGTGTGTGTGTATGCACGTGTGTGTGTCTTTTCTATTCCTTTGAGGTAGAGATGATTTAAAACCTGACATGTCACCTGAACCAGCTTTTCAGAAGCAGACATTCGGTCATAACTCATACACTGATGTTTCCATGTACATTTTAAACCAGAGTGCAGCTCTGAGAATTCTCAAAGCCTTCATTTTGGCCCTGAATGCCTCAGCAGTGTCGACACTCAATTTTCATATTGTGGTAAAAGCTTAAAGCCCTAGTTCAGGCTAAAATGTCCACAATAACCTGCTTAGCGTAATCATAGTCGATCAACAAAGACATAGTTTGCATTAGCTATGTTGTATTAACCAACATAGCTAATAGCATAGCTAAAAGTGTTTCACAAACATAAACCATCACATTTAGCATGGTTTATAATAATATTATACTATACTCAATGTTCTAGAAGAATAATGATTTATAAATCCACTATACAGTGTCACCGATAAGAGGAAGGAGTCTCCAGCATCAGTGCTTTGAGCTTTTTTGAGATTTCTTTAACATGACAAACTATGATTTTTTTTTTGCCTGATTATGGTGATCAAATTCATGGTACTATAAGTTTTCATGTCCGGTCACATCTTTCCAACCTCTAGATGATTATTTTCAATGGTTACTTTGATTATTTACAGCTCACTTGTTATGTTTTATTGCTTGAAAATCATCTAGCTACAATTACTGGCACATGCCTAATTAGTAGTGCAAAACTTCTCGATATCTGAGTTAACAATGGACCTTTATAAAGCATCCATTTCAAACATTAGCGACTTTATTTATAAAGCACAGTTAATGCAACAGATGTTGAAGCTCTGTTCTCTAAGATTAAACGAATTCAAGCTATAAATACGGAAAATCATAAAAGTCATGACATTCTGTGAAAACAGGACATTATAAAAGCATAGGAATATAATAAACATAAATAAATAAATAAATAAATAAATAAATAAATAAATAAATAAATAAATAAATAAATAAATGGATGAATGAATGAATGAATGAATGGATGAATGAATGAAGCTAAAATGGATGTATAAAATGGTAATCATAGAATAAAGGACAGGATGCTACAAAGCACGCATGCTACATAACAAAAAAGAAAGCATTAAAATTTCAATGCACAATAAAAGACAGGACACAGCAAACCCTTTCTTTTATTTTGGAGCTGAAATCTCTGTACTGTATTGCAATTTGCATGCTGTTTACTGGCGATCTGGACACGCTGCGATCCTCTTGGCTGAAGTGCCTTTTTCTTTCCAAATCGCCTGTAAACAGACAGCAGAATTACAGTATTTATCTGCGAAGGGATCTGAGATGAAACACCTAGCCATGCTATAGCTACAGAGCCATTTCTCACCCAACCCCCGAGGTTGAAAATAAAATACAGACGTCTGAAATTGGCCGCTCCAGTGGTTCAGAGCCGACTGAGCACGGTATGGCCCCTGCTTTAAAACCCCCTTCTCACACATTCACACACACACACACACTGTTTCCTCATGTGCCTGTGCTCAAAGCACACCTTTTTTTCTCTACTTTTGTGACTCTTTTTCTAAAAGACTGTGTTTTTCTTCAATTTTGTCTGGAGTAACTATGGTGACGAGGGCAGGGGGCTGTGGAAAGGTGAAATACTAATCTGTTGAGCGTGAAGTGAAGAAGTGTACCTTAGCCAAGGGTGAATAATCACCCATTTATGCGTCTGTTCCTGAGCACTGAATGTCTAAGTGCACTTTTAAAAAATAATAATAATAAAAAAGATTCTTTTGGTTATCAAACTCAAATTCACATTTTTCCTGACTTGATCCTTATTATGCATCAGTGCATTACTGAAACAGATCCATTTTGAGCTGAATAAAACTGAAACAAAGCCACAGAATTATGGAATCACGTCAGAGAAATATAATCTGATAGGGCTTGTATTAGTTTTTATGAAATGCTGGTGGACTCAAACCCACAGGTTAATTAACACCATTATTGGTACACATGGTGAATTGAAAATGAAAATGGCGAGTTAATAAAAGCAGCTGAGCTCTGTGTGCAAGGTTATCTCGGCTACTGCTGAATGCGTATCACACATATTGCGCTCAGTTCTCCCTCAGTAACTTCATTAGCCTTTAAAATGCAGTTGCCTTCTGCACTCCTTCGCGGCGTGCCTGCAGGACGTCGAGGAAACGATGGGAGCACTCGTTTACTTGCAGACTTTCCGTCGACATCCCATTAAAATCTCTCCGTCTCCATGTCTCGCTCGCCTGAACGCTGATTTATGTGGATCCAGATTCAAGGTCCGGCAAATGCACAAGGACAGCAGTGTACCTGCTGCCAGAGGCATCCTTAAACTGCTTGACCTGAACGTGTGCGTGTGTGTGTAAGCGTGTGTGTAAAGTATGCATGTGTTTGTGTGTGTGTGTGTTTCTTTCTGAAGCAAAGATGCATTGCACATGGGAAACTTTACCCATGCCCTTGCTGGCAGAGGACACAATCCTTCTCTTCTTCTCTTAGCATCTTTCACATCTGTCACATTTCAGGGCAGTTCTGGGAGTAGGGGAATTCACCGTTATTTTGAGTGCTTATTTATATATGGTATGTGGCATGTGCTCAATTCCTGTGAGATATTATATTTCATTATATTAGGGAATTGTTGATCCGAGGCGACGTGTTCTTCCTCCATAACACTGGTAATTGCATTAAAATCCACAGAGAATACAAACTTGAACTTCAATTCAACTTTGAAGTTGGTCTTAGGGTTTAAACCTCCAACCAGATCTCAAGTACAGTTTATAGGGAGCCAGCAAGTGAGAGTGAATCCATTTATATTGAGAGTCTAAAATGGTAGTGTGTAACCATATAGCCTTTTTTCATTAGGACTTAATGCATAAAGAGTAAAAAAAAAAAGACAGAATTTATCTCCAACACAATGGGCTAGGTACACTATAAAACAAGGAAAGGCAAAGAGACACTATGAAAAGTAAGAGCCATAAAAATTTAGGAAACACAGTTCACCTCTAGTTTACACATGTAAGACATCATTGAAACAATAAAAATGGATAATTATACACCAGCCAACAAGACACAATGAGACTAATTAGGAGGAACAGGTGTGGACAGTGATTGCAGATGTGGACATGGCAGACTGATCCCAGGCCTGAAGCATGGACTGGGACCAGGGAAGGATTGGGGCCAACACACAGACAGGAGCAGAGAGAGAGCCAGAAGCAGAAAGGGGGATCACCACATTGTGTGCTCGACAGGCCATCCCATGTTGCAGTAGAAAGGATGGGTGAAGAACGAATTGCCCAGGGTCTGTGCTAAGTCACATGTTAACCATGAGCCACTATTAAAAAGAAGCTCCACTTATAGGCTACACTCTCAGAAATAAAGGTGCCCAGCTGTAGTTTCCCTTGCCACTGGGGTGGCACCATGTTTGGTATCTTTCTATATATCCTTTAGTGTGTATCTTTTAAAAATAAACCTTCAAACCTTGAAACCTTTAAAAATAATTTAAGATACACACCAAAGGTACAAAACCCCTTGATGCTACAACCCCAAGGATAAATACAGTTTGGTACCTATATTTCTGAGACTTTAATGAGACTTGCTAGAAAATGGGGGAAGGGGACTGTTCAAGTGGATTTACAATTTACACCAGTCTGAAACTCTTTAAAATGGCACACCAAGTACCCCTTTAATCTACCATGCAATTCTTGTGATGTTGGTTCCCTCAGCCCTTCAACCAACAACCAGAGGTGAGTAGTAACGAATTACATTTACTTCGTTACATTTACTTGAGTAATTTTTTTGGGTAACTTGTACTTTTAGAGTATATTCAAAGATGTGTACTTTTACTCTTACTCAAGTATATTTTTAGTGAAAAAACTTTACTTTTACTTCGCTACATTTGGCGGCATTCCTCCGTTACTGTCAAATGGTAATAAATATGAGATTTTTAAAAATAATTAGTTTATATGACTCGTTCGCAGGTCTCGCGAGACGTTGAAGAGGCTGCTTCGCGAGAGGCTGCTACACATCTCCCACTGATGATGGCTGAAGCAGAGGAATATGTGTGCGAGTTATCGGAGGCAGATCACCCGTGGCCTCAAGTTCAGTCTATGT
>CM075004.1:24833437-24855353 GCA_037576675.1 Pangasius sanitwongsei | reverse complement strand
GTCTGTAGTGGGAAAGGGGCGACAGAAGACAAGGTCCAGTGTGTTACCTCCTTTGTGTGTAGGAGGACAGCTGTTGAGTGAGTCGGCGCACACAAAGCTGGCCGGAAGGGGACTGAGACCACATCCTTGACCCTCGCTGACTACGAACTGGTAAAATAAGAAATCTTAGTGCACTGTGGTCTATCCCCTGCCAGTGCGGTGGCAGAGTTCCATCGGTGGACTTACAGACCCTGTGTCACACCCTGGGCCCAAATGGATACCCTGCTGTGCACCACCAAGTGATGGCTACAGCCCGAGAAACACTCTATGACAGAAGTCGTCAACAAGATA
Organism: Pangasius sanitwongsei; assembly: GCA_037576675.1. Classification (NCBI taxonomy): domain Eukaryota; kingdom Metazoa; phylum Chordata; class Actinopteri; order Siluriformes; family Pangasiidae; genus Pangasius; species Pangasius sanitwongsei. The sequence continues at coordinate 24,855,023 of CM075004.1, read as the reverse complement.
GCCATGGACAAGTTCTTGAGAGCTCTGCTGCCGGAAGAGCACAAAGCAGACAGCATGTGAGCCTCTGACAACCCAAGAGAGATGGCAGAGGCCCTTGAGTGTGCTCTAGCCACCTTGGAAATTGGCCAAGAAAAGAGTGAAAACCTGTCCCAGCCAGCCACAGAGACTATGTGCCCCAGCACCTCACTGAGCAGAGAAAAGCCGCCACCAGCCGCCACCAGCCTATGTCTCACCTCAGGATGAGCCCCTGCCTACCGAGCCAGCCCCACCTCGAGCCAACAAGCCCTGGCTAGCCGGATGCCATGCCCTCCATGCTGTCTCTCTGCTGCACGCTCCCACACTCAATGTGGAGGTAGATGGTGCTCCTGTTCCAGCCCTCCTAAATTCAGGAAGTACAGTCACCCTCACCCACCCAGTGATCCTGTCCCGCACTGCAAAGGTGTGCAGGACCCTCTCAGTCTCCTGCATACATGGATATGTCAGGAAGGTCCCTGCCACCAAGGTCCAGGTCAGGAGCCGCTCTGGTGAGTGGCCAGGGTTTCCCGTGACTGGAGGAAGAGACTGGACAGGGTTCTTTGTGACTCCAGCACTCCCGCCAAAGTCACAATGTCCAGACGGTGCCAGAGGACACCCGGCCTACCTGGCCCAAGAAGAAGATGATGCTGAAGCGGGAGAGAAAGGTGAGTCACCCAATCCCTTGTGTATTCCATCAGGTGACTTGTGAGGGCAACTTTGAGCATGAGCAGAAGGAAGACCACCGCCTGAAGCACTTTAGGGGCCAGGTGCAACAGATAGTGGGGGTAAACCAGAATCCCGATCAGAGGCTGCCTGCCTCCTATTTCTGAGTCAAAGACGGACTCCTCTTTCACTGCACAGAATGACGGAGCCAAGTCTGTGACCTCCTGGTTGTCCCCTGCCCAAAGATAGAGCTGCCAATGCACCTGGCCCACTCACACCCCTTAGGTCTTCAGTTGGAGGTGCCGCAACACTCTACAAAAGCTCAAGGACCATTTCCTCTGGCCAGGCATAGATGCAGAGTGCTGGAGGTTCTGCCAGTGGTGCTCCTAGTGCCATTGGACTGTCCCAAGAAGCCCATGCCTGCCTCACTCATTCCACTCCCCATCATTGGCATACCCTTCAAAAGAGTAGGCATGGACCTACCACCTGAAGTAAATCCTGGTAATCATCGACTATGCCACCAGATACCCCGAGGTGGTCCTCCTTCAGAAAACCACCTCCCGGGACATCGCCAAAGAGCTCATACTTCTTTTCAGCCATGTGGGGATCTCCAAGGATGTTCTCACAGACCAAGGTACTCCATTTGTGTCAGAAGCCTCAGAAGCCTCACCTCGATGCTGCTCATCCTTGCTCACCGCATCTAGAGCTAGGACAACCTTGACGCTGTGCCATTCACCCAGCACCCTGCACCTACCTCACCTTCACTTCACAAAAACTTAAATAAAAGAGCACTTGTTTTCCCAATACCCCCTGCCTCCTCTGTGTTTGTGTTCAGCCTGTTGCAGCCCAGAGTTGCTACATTGGCTTCAAACAGATAGGGTACTTTTTATCAGTGCACCATTCAGCTTTTGAAAATCTACTTTCACAAAACAAAACAGATGATTCCCCATAGAAACGCTTTGATCTAACACCCCAAAATCTGGGTAAATAAAAAATAATGAAGTCCAGCATGCTCTTATAACAATTCACCAGAAAAAAAGATCTCTGAGTAATCTCAGCACACTCCAATAAACCAAATAATTAAAAAGCTCGCCTACAACATTTGAATAAAATATCCTGAAGTAAAAATTAACATTCAACATACACAGCCCAGGAAAGATACACCTCTGTTTCTATTTTTCTATACAAAGAAAGAGTCAAAAAGGCTTAAGGTCTCCTGAAAATTTAGTGTCTCCTGCAAATTTTCCACAATCTGTTTTATTTTCTTTATATTTAGGTTTCTTTATCCAGGTCTTTTTCCAGGAACAAAGTCAGAAAAATGTAATATAGAGATACAGATTACAGTATATACGTACATCATTGTGTTATACTGTACCTTAAACATTGAGTATTTAATGTAATTCTCTTTGGCCCAGTTTACCATTTCATTGAGGGTCACTGTATTCACACCTACTTCCATACACAGTGGCTGAGATGACATATGAGATGGCATAATTTAATGGCTGAGTGATGGAAAATGGTTTCCTAGTAAAGTAGTAAGCAACATTAATATCCCGAACTTTTCCTTGGTAGAAATTCATACCGTACCATTGGCAAGGATGAAGCTCAACCAGGAAGTATCATTAAAATGATGCATTTGCTCTTTTATTGGTAAACTCAAACTTACAGCACAAATACAAGCTTGGTGATTAGCTGCAGAACTGACTAAGATAGGGAAAAATTGTCAGGGTCACAAATCCCACAAAGACATTAAATACCATATTAACGAGGAAGCCACGGAGGCTCATGGGTATGCAGAGTAGAGCTTGTTTTATTACACAGCAGTGCCTATATAATTCTATAATTTCTAAATCCAAAGACATTCACAGTAAAATGCAAAAGTGGAATTTTAGGCACAGTTTAGTGTAGGATATTTTGTACTGCATAAAGAATATTGTTGATTAAAATAGATCTTGTCCTTAATACACAGGAAGAAAGCCTAGAGAAACAGTTAAATATTAATTATTTTATTCATAGTCCCTTGTCCCAGAGATACTTCTTGTAATAGTAATAGAATAGAATAATAATTAACAATGGAGTGGTGTGATACCACACTGGAGTGGATTATTAACAGTTGTTGCCTTACTAGCCTCTTTTAGCTCTCTCTTCTGAAGTTAATAATACAAAAAATGCAGTTTGTCATGTTACTGATAAACTGCAATGCACAAAGTCCTCTGCCCTGAACAGCTTTACATCTGACTGTTATGAAGTATTGAGGACTTGTTCCATATATTAAAATAATTTTTCCCCTGAAAGAAAGCTTCACCATAGCAATTATACATAATGGCTACAATTATACTGTTAGGCTTAATGTGTTTTCCTTACAAGTCCCTGTAATTTGGCTGCTGAAATGATAACACATTTAAACAGGCTCAATAATATATGCATATTATTACACATACTAAGGTAAAGTTTGGTGTTTTGCGAGGTTCTGTTTTAGGGCCACTCTTATATATATGCTACCTCTGGGTAACGTTATTCATAAATATAGTATGATGAGAGCCAGATGAGACACCAGCTTAATAAAGTTGAGGAATGTGTAAAGGACATTAGACACTGGATGCTTATTAACTTCCTTCTACTTAATTCTGACAAGACAGAAGTACTTGAACTAGGACCACATGCAGCTAGAAGTAAGCTTTCTGATTACATATTATCTCTGGATTGCCTTTCTGTTTCATCATGTGCAGCAGTAAAAGACCTTGGTGTGATTACTGACTCCAGTCTTTGATTTGAAGCTCATGTAGATAATATTACTAGGATAGCCTTCTTTCATATTGTTAAGATAAGAAATATAGCGTCACTACACTATACAGAAAGACTAGTTCATGCTTTTGTTACCTCTATGTTGGATTATTTTAATGCCTTACTGTCTGGATGTTCCAGTAGGTGCATAAACAGGCTCCAGTTAGTCCACAAATCCTTATTAGGACCAGAAGATATTGCCAACACTGCATTGGCTCCAATTAAAATTTTGCATTGATTATCAAATACTACTGTTGACCTATAAAGCATTGAATGGTCTCGTGCCATAGTACGTGAGCATAATTTTGGTCCTTTATGATCCTCCATGCCTACTTCGATCAAAATGTGCAGGCTATTTGTTCTTACCTCGAATAGTGAAGGCTACAGCAGGGGGCAGAACTTTCTCTTACAAAGCCCCACAGTTATGGAACAGCCTTCCAATTAGTGTTCGGTTCTCAGACACAGTCTCAGTGTTTAAGTCTAGGCTGAAAACATATTTGTTTAGTCAAGCCTTTTGTGAATAGTTTTTTCTTTGGTAAAGGAGCAGATCTAGAGGGCTCACGGGCATAGAGTGTTGTTGTGAACTTGGATGTTTGGATGCTGTTGCCTCCAACTCTCACACATTCACTCAGGTTTGTTGATGGTGGAGTGACTGGCCGCTTTATGTTTCAGGGCACCCTCATGTCTGTGTTGCCTTCTGGCTCTCCTTTTTCGTTATGCTGTCATAGCTAGTCTTGCCAGAGTACCATTTAAAAACCATGAAGATTGCTTTGGACTGCAATTGATACAAACAGTTTTGCACTCAAGTCTCCATCAGTGAACAGTTGATGATTTCAACTAAATAGACTTCATGTGAAAACTATAATGAATTTCCTGGTTACTGAATTGCACTGTCTGACCATGTAGTACACAGTTGAGAGTACACACTCTCAAAGTTTCTTTCTCATATAGTCTCAGGGAGTTTTTCCTTGTCACTGTCACCTCTGGCTTGCTCATTAGCCAAGCCGATAGACTCTTATGCAAAAAGAATAAGTGTTATAACATCAGAAGGTGCTTCAACAAAGTATTAATTTAGGGGTGTGCACACTTACAATAACAATAACCTGGGTTCACACAGAGGTGTGAACCCAGGTTATTGTAAGTTTTTTAGATTTCTTTTTTCCTCTAAAATGCTTCAGATGCTTCACGTTTACGTTTAGCGCGCGTTAATTTGGAAGATGATGGCTGAAGCAGAGGAATATGTGTGCGAGTTATCGGAGGCAGATCACCCGTGGCCTCAAGTTCAGTCTATGTTTTCACTCCAAGAATAGTTTCATAATGCGATGAATGAACAGCGTACAAGAATTCCAGCTCCAACCTGAAAAAACAGGTAGCGGGAAGTGTCAAAATTATGCCTATTTGAACCCTATTAATGGTAATTTGGTAACTATGGGCACTTTGACCTTATTGTAATACCACATTTCACACACTGTCCGAATGTTTTTCCTCATATGCGCTCTCGTGCAAGCAATGACAAATATCTTGTGAACCCTACAAACAACACACGTTCATGAACAAACGTTCATTCTAAACGTCTGCACATTTTCAATTCCATTTTCCACAAAACTAAATAAATTGAACAGCATACTGTGACGTCTTGCATTTGTACATAAATCTGGACGCTTCACTAGAGTGTAGAACATACATACAAAATAAAAACGAGATTGTGTTTTATTTTATTCCTACCTAAAGAATGCATGTACTTATAAAATGTAAGAATAAAGTATGTTTTTAAAGGAACTGCTCTTAAAAGGAAGAGCTGGTTAGCCCACCACATTATTCATTCACACCGTTTAACCATTAATCATACTGATATTTGTGCAAAGTGCCTGTGTGAAATTCAGGGTTTTCGCTTCATATCAATCAGATCAGAAGTAACTAGTAACTAGCTACTTGAGTAGTTTTTTCATCGGATACTTTTTTACTCTTACTCAAGTAACTATTAAGATTGTTACTTTTACTTTTACTTAAGTAAATATTTCCATAAGTACTTGTACTTTTACTTGAGTACAGATTTTGGATACTCTACCCACCTCTGCCAACAACTCAGTTATCCTGTTCCTTCATGCATTACATATTGGTTTCAAACCATTTAAAACGGTCAAAAGTATATGGAAATTTACATTTACAGCACTTTACCAGCATCTTTAGCTATGGCTGGCCCTGGAAATGGACTCTCTTCCTCTTAAAAATACATGTCCAGTTATGTCCATGATGTTAATACAGGCAGTAAATACACATACAAATTTGCAAACTATTGTCTTCTTCTTCTTCAGCATTTTTAGTGGTTGGCAAATTGCAAATTGCCTGCCATTTTCTTCTTCAGAATTTTTGAGATGTGGTTACTGCCACAAGACTAAATGAAGTCAAAGCTGGGACTGCAAAACTATCATGAGGCAAGGGATACAGAGATTACCTCAGAGCTGGGACTAGAGGACTATCCAAAAGCAAAGCCTGCTCTGCAGGATTATGAGGAGACAACATCCAGAACCACCAAACCACAAGGAGGCAAATCTGTGATGGCAAAACCATCAGGAGGCAAAGTCTGGACCAGATGACTACCTCAGAGCAAAGCTGGGACTTGAGAACCACAAAAGAGCAAGGCCTGGACTGCCAAATTATGAGGCAACAACAATGAGGAGGCAAATATGGGACTGCAGTACCATCAAGAGGCACAGTCTGGAGGATCACCGCAGGGCAAAACTGGGGCAAGGGGACCATTTAAAAGAAAAGCCTGAACTGCCAAACCATGAGGAGGCAAATCTGGTAATGAAAAACTATCAAGAAGCAACATCTAGGCCAGAGGACCTCAGGGAAAAGCTAGGCCACAAGGCCACAAAAAGCACAGTCTGAACCACTGAACCATGAGGAGGCAAATCAGAGACTGCAGTACCCCAGGGTCCAAAGTCTGGACTATGGAACCAAGACATTATTATAGAAAGGGCATACATCCCAACATCCTCTATCTGGTATCTAGTAGCATGGTGAGTATTGTCATAGTCTGAGGTTTGGTCACCTGAGCCATGACCAGGTATGGACATGATTCCAATGGCAGGAGAGCAGTGGCATTCAATGCTCTAGGTGGCAGGGCAGGGGTATCACAAGACACTGAGGCTGGAATGACCATGGGCAGAGGCACCGGCACAGCCAGGACTTGGGATTTCATCTTATCTGTTATGCTAGTATCTTGTGGTTTAGCTCTTTGAGCCATGGCATGACACCACCAGTAAAGTCTAACCCACACAGCACCTTAACAGCTGGCTTCTTAGAACAATCCTCATGTAGAAAAACTGTAATTAAGCTACCAGAAGTTCTAAGATGTCTTTAAATCCAAAGAAAAAAAATCTTTTTTTTTTTTTTTAAACTTTAATCAAATTCTTTAGGCTATGTTCTGCACTCTGTTCTGTATCCTTTGTGCATGTCTTTCTAATCATTTATGTATTTCTTTTAACATCATCTCTTTCTTTTAAGTATTTTATTTTTTATTTATTTGTTTTTTATGCCCCATGCTTTTATCTATCTCTAAGCACACTGAATTACTGTTGTGTATGTGCTCTACAAATTAACTTTACTTGTAAACCATGTATCGAAAAGGCAGCTAACAATGTATTTTTCCCTTTTTTATTCTTCCTAATATCACAGTGTCAGTGCTAAGGAACCCATGAGTTCTACCCATAAGCTTTGCACTTTTGACGGCTACCTTTATTGATCAGGAATGGGCATTCTAGCCATATATTCACAGTATAGTGAGCACTGAAACCTTTTAAACTCTTTTTAAATCCTTAATTTAAAAAAAACTATTTTTAAAATTAAGGTTTATGTAAGGAATAACACACTTAGGGATGTACTATCATAAGAAATTAATCAGCAGTGGGGTTGTGTGATGCTGCCCATTGTGAAGAGGAGTTCCTGTTACCTTCCCTAACTGACAATTTTCCAACAACAGCACATCCTGAAGTGTTTTATTCACCTTATACAACCATTTGACAATACTTTTTTTAATTATTGACTCACATCATACTAATTATCCATTAATTACATATAATGTTGTGGAATGTCAGTGAGTTATCAGCCAGTTATCACTTACAGAAGCTATAAATAGTCGTTCACTCACCAACTCACCAGCCTCTCATTTTTCTCTTTCTTCTTTAAGCTAACACAACAAAAAATGTAGTTTGTCATGTCACTGAGTTACCACAAATACCTTCCTGTGTAGGAAAACTTAAAGTTACAGCTTTCTCTCTGACTGTTACAAATGTGCTGACACTGGATTCTCATTTCAAATGAGATTCTGGACTCTCATTCCAAAAATTAAATTGTTAAATAAACTTTTTCCTACACAGAAAACTTTACCATATATTTTTACAATTACATGTTTTCTTGGTAAAGCATTATTTAAAGAGTCCAACATACAAGTATCTGTGAATGACCTGTTACTATCTTAAATGATAACACATCCGAGCGAGCACGTTAATATAAACTTGTGCTTTGTCTCAGCCAGCACTTCTGTCAGAGCTGCTGTTATAGAAAATGAATTACCACCTTCTGACCAGTCAGAACAGAGAATTCACCAGTGCTGTCATATAATAAAGTAAAATCCATCACAATCCATCTCAATCACAGGCTGTAAATGCCTATGAGCACTAACCCTCATTTTAATCTTAACCATTCTAAACTTTACATGCCATTTGGAGCAGGAACAATTCTTAACCGTTTACATTCATGAGATTTGTGGGAGTTTTGGCTTATTAAGATTTCATAAAACATTGAATATCGTGGTGTGTTATTTTATTAAAAATGATTGAAGCAAAAAAAATCGTGTTTTCTTCTTCTTCTTCTTCTTCTATTTTTTTTGTTTTATCTATTGTCATTTTTAATGTAATATTTGCCATTTTATTTCAGCTGTTTGAGAATTTTAGGGGAAAGAAAGTATTGTGTGGACCTTTATGTGGATACACATGGCCAATATTCTGACAAAATGAAATACTCTAGACTGAGGTACTTTATTCTGGTAACACAGACTTGGCTATATTCCTAGCTGAAAAAAAGAAAAAAAAAACATAGTAAATTTTTGCCCTCTGTCAAATAGTAACATCCTTTTTCACTCCCAACGGCATGAAATGTTTTCATACATTTAGTGATGTTGAAAGAGCATTTCTGGCTCTAACTGTTGATTCCATTTGATTAAATAGAGTGTTTCACTTTCTATTACATGGCAGTAAGAATGATACTTTTTTTATTGGAGTCACTTATTATAAGGAACCATTTTAAAGTAGCTAGCCTTTTCATTTAAAATTTTCTGATAAAAATGAAAGATCATTTATTCCCAGTTATTCCCAGGTATGATATTCCCAGTTATCAATGTGTTAAAAAGGCATTTCATAATTTTAAGGAATTGCTGATCCAAGACCACCCATTCCTCCCCTATTTACACTGGTAATTTACATGAAGAACACAAGCTTTAACTCAAATTTGACTTTGAACTCAACTCTCAGCCTCGAGTCACTCTGAGAACTCTTAGCTCCCTTTCAGTGGTAGTTTCTTTCCATTAATAGCAAGTGTGCCATTTTTTTAAAGATTGTAACATACTTGACATTTTAGCCTTCTGGTCTCCTTACTACTTAGGAATATTGTGGAAATATGTTGATTCAAGGCAGCACAGTGGGTAATGTTGCTCACAGCTCCAGGGACTCCAAGTTCAATCCTTAGCTCGGATTACTGTCATTATAGCATTCTCCCTGTGTCCATGTCGGTTTACATGAGGTTCTCCTTTTCCTTCCACCTCTCAAAAAATGCTTGTAGGTGGATTGGATTCTCTGAGTTGCCCCAGGTGTGCATGTGTGTGTAAGGTGGCCAATGATGAACTGTCAACCCATAGAGGGGGTATTCCCACAAAGGCAAAGGAGCAGTTCCCCAGGCCCTAGCCACCCAGAACATGTACTAATACTACAGTGAGATGTGAAGAGAAATGGATTGAGATGCAAAATGGGTTGAGATGAAATTATCAGTGTTTATTATTAATGTGTCTTTCTACGTTCGATAAGGAGGAACAATATACATTATAAAAGTAATCCAGCACCATCCAGTGATGTTTGTGTACACAGCCGCATATGGCAAATTACACAAACAATTTGAGATTATGCACATTTAATTCATATTTTTGATTTAGTTTACCCCTACATGTTAATTCATACATTAACTGCCAAAAATTGTACTAACATGTACTTAAGCTGATCATTATTATAGTAGTTAAGGTTAGCTCTTCATTAGTTTAGTACATGCCTTAACTCATCAGTAGTTCATATTTAAGTAAGTATTAATTCAGGTATTAGTGCATGATTATTCATGTACTGCTATTGTAAAGTCTTATCAAACTTTAAATACATCATCATAACCCAAACAGAAGAGGAAAAGAAAAGAGTCAGAGAATTACATGAACAGAATTATTTGAGAAATGAGTCATACCGTTAATCAGTAAATCATATCTCTTCCTTTAAAAAAATCATGTCAGGTAAAAAAAAAAAAGGCTAGCTTTAAACACTCGGAGCATTGTATTAATAAAGGCCTTTGACAGTCTCTCAAGGTTTGCTGCATTGTTAAAAACATTAGCCTTTTGCATGCCTCTCTTAAATGAAGAGAGATGGAATCTCAGGAAGAGGTGCAGCGAGAAGCAAGGTCAACACAAGCTCTGATACTTGGATTAAAATAAAAAAGGAGAAAAAGAATGAACATAAACACATCCAATTCTCCACATTCTCTGATGATTTGCTATATTAGGTCTTTGCAAAAGGTCTCTGACATTAATTAATAGCGCACGCTAATATAAGATTGCAGTTACAGATCCTTGGTCTGCATTTCACAGCATTGAAGAGCCCATTTTTATTAATTTTATCACTTGATATTTTAAAACTTGTCTAGTGAACACATTTCAATTAACCCTGTTTTGTTGTCTTTTTAAGTCAAAAGAGTACAAAAAAGAGAGAAAAAACAAGAAAAGAAAAAAGATCACGCTCGCTCTTGGATGCATCAGCACATTTTCTTGGATCTGTTTCATTTTTGTACTTTTCCTTCTTTAATATTAGGGAAAAACGAGAAGCCATCCAGATTGGCAATATGGCCGATTTATTCATCTAAACGCCCCCATATCAAAACAAAGCTGGTCAGCCGGCTAACCATCTCTGAGGAGGGAAAACAGCCAAGAAGCCACCAAATGCTCAACAGATGGACAAGAGCATAAATACATCTGGAGGCGTACGAGCGCGCGAGGAAATATTAGGACGACAGTGAGTGGTGGAGGAAGAATTTTAAACAGGCATCTGGGGACAATAACAGAGGAAGGTCACCCTGACTTATACAGGAAGAGGAAAGTTTCACGTGGAGCGAGATAATGGGACACTGCTGGGCTAATTTTAGTGTAATTTATGGTATGACCTTTGGGCAAGAGGAATCTAGCATTCTAATATGCAACAACGCTGTTATCTGGTCACTAGTAAATTAGCAGTGGATTATTGAATATGAATATTTGAATTTTTTCTCCTCTTCCTCAACTTTGTGGCTTCCTAATATATTCCCACACAAGAGGGATGGAAATTTTTCCCATTTCTTATTTCTTAGCCTTGAGCACTTATGCCACTTGAGAGGTAAGAGGTGTTGATAATGAAATTCGGGATTGTTGGAGGAAATTCCGAATGTGGCAAGGTTTCTTTTTTATTTTCTGCAGTATTGCAACGAGAAGAAGCTCAAGTATGGTAGCGGAAGTATAATGTTTGCAATATGGATTTGAACTCTATCTATGGATTTGAAATTTAAAGCAAGCAAAAAAAAAAAAAAAAAAAATCTCACGATAGTGTCATGATTGGAATTCTGAGAGCAAGTCTGAGTTCCTCTGTGTTCTCTTGCAAAATAGATTTTAGATCTCAAAGGGACTCACCTGGATAAATAAAGGATGAATAAAAGATGAAAACACAAAACAAAGAAACAAAACAAAAAAAAGCTGCATTTTGAGCCCCCTGAATATTTGGTGCATCTTTCTACCCTGTGATTTGTTAAAAGTGTCCTTCACACTGTTCCAGGCTTTTTGAAGTACTCAGATCAGCATTGGTGTAGCACCTACTATAAGGGTCAAGCTAATACTTAAAGAGTGCTACTGTACAGTAGCTCCCCTGGCTCTCATATTCTCAAAGCCCTTTGCTTCAGGGATTATAAAGTGATGCCTGCTCTAACAGATTCCAATGGTACTCTCATGTTGAACTCAGCAGGTTCTCTTCAATAACTCAAACAATACAAGAATAAAAGTCCTTCCTCGGGTACACATGAAGCTAATCACATACGCATGACGACTGCTGCAAATGGAACCTCATAGGGCTCTTGAACAACACACACAAGCATATTGGTCTCTGTTTGTCTCATGAGCTTCATACTCACTTGGATCCACATCACATGAATGTAAAAACCGCCCACTTATGCACCTTTTTTTTGCTATAGGATCCCAGTCCTGATGGGATATAGTCTCAGATAGACGGCTTTGTGGTCAAGATGGCTTTTTTCTTTCATGAGAAAGAAGCCAGCTGCTGCTCATGTCTATAAATAATACAGAAGTGAACAAAGCTGATGAACTTTGAGGAACAGTAGTTTTACCTCCTAGAGGTCACAGCTTAATTAATTAACAGAATGCGATAAATTATCATTTGGAGCTTTATGACAGACTTCATTAAAACATCATGAGCTTATTATACACATTATAATTAAATTTGTTATTAATTTTACTTAAGCAGAACTTAATGTGATAGTTCAGCCTAAAATAAAATGAACATCATTTTCTCCTGGTCCAAAATAATCAGCCAAGACATGCTTCATGTCTGAAGTTTGTTTCTTCCGTTATGCACTGATGCTGCAAGTCTAATGGAGTTAACAAGTAAAAGAACAGTATGTCCTCCATTTTATGACAGTGCAAACTGTTGATCTAATCAAAACCCTCATGTCAGGTAGCTTTGTTTTCAGTATCAGACTTGATTATGTGGTTTCTGACACTACATAGCACTCTGTTATCTATGACTGAGCTATAAACAGAAGCAGGTAGAAGGTGTGTCTTTCTGATTTTCAGAAGGCAGAAGGCTGAATTGTGCATTCGAAGTGATTCAGTTGATAGTATAGTAATGTTTGCATGGTTAACTACAGAGCTACTGAGGTGACATGGTGGCTATTTTTAATAAGGTATGGCCAAGAGATAATATATTAAGGCCACCAGTTAAGTTTCTCAAGATCTAACTTGTGGCAACTGAGTGAGATGCAAAAATCAACCAAATTAAACATGCAGGAACTTAAAGATGGACATGATTGATAATATTGCACTTCACCCTACCTGCTAACCGCCAAAGAGGAATCACACACACACACAAAAAGTCCAGTATACAATTTCCAGTATATTCCTTTCACTAATCACTTGTCTAATGTCCTTGGCAGAAACTGTGAAATCTTTCTACACAGCTAATATTTTCACTGTTGGTCTGCTGCTCAAACTGTTTGAACACTACACTAACGGCGCAGGAGAGGAAAGCAAACAAACAGCATTTTAATCACCTTCTAATTATCATTACCGTTAAAAATATTAGTTGTCACTAATTGTAGCCCTATTGAATCCTTTTTTTTTCATTCAAATATTTCCCAGAGTGCCAGTTTTTACCATTTCTGGATTTTTTTTTTTTTTTAAATACATTTAATAGTTGTTAAACACATACTTGTGTAATGTTAGCAAAGTTGAACATACACAGATAGATGTAACTTTCAAGCAGGAAAAAGCAGGAGACAAGATCATAAATATGATTATATGATTATATGTATGATTGTATGATTACGAAAGATTACTAATATGCAATATGTGGAAGAGGGCATGGCTTCCAGGGGGTCAGTTAATATCAGAAAAAAAAAACCAAACAAAAACATCCAGTCATGCTGATTTGCTCATCTGCTGCTTTTATTGGGAGGGAAAAAGAAGTTTCTGTGTAAACAATGTAGGCTGTAGCCTCCTGATATTTGAAACCCCCACCCCACACCATACGACTTTAGGCTTGTAATTCATAAAGCTATATATATGATTATAAGCTTCCATTACTTGTTAGCTAGATTAGCCTCATTTCATTTGTATTGACTATTTAATAATACCCGCTTCAGTGTAAAATCTATGCCGTGGTTTTTGCACCTGATGTCTGTTTTTTTTTCTGATTTTTTTGTGTCTCACTCAGTAAACAGATTTTATTCAGTCCAGCATGGTATGTTTATTAGGTGGTGATGTTGAGCGGACGGTCAATTGTGCACCGCAAACAGCTCCATCGATGTGGAAACGTCTTTGCTGATTTGCAGCCCTCCTGCTGCTAATTGATGGACAAATCGATCTGGTGGTTTTGCCACTTAAATTCAGAGCAGAGCAGCCATGATCAATCAATTTGTGGGATGACTCGTTCCTTCAGGAGTTTGGCACAATGGAAAGGATGATACATCTGTGGAGATAACATTCGCTAGCAATTTTTTTTTTTTTTTACACATTTAGGAAATGTGAATGTTAGGTAAGAAGAGACAGAAAAATGCTATCAGTCATCTGTGAAAACACACACACACACGTGAGGATAAATCCAGAGGTCTAATATATTTGGATGTGTCACTAGCAGCTGCAGTAGCAGTGGTGTATGTCTGTGTGTGTGTGTGGAGCTCTTATCACCACTGAACTTATATCCATGTAGCAGGTTCCTCTGTAAACAGCAGTGTTGTGCCCAGATCTCTCCACACACTCCTCACCTTCAGCACCACTTGGTTATTTCAGGCTGGTGGTGAGCAGTGATGCGCAACTCTGCTTTTTTCGACCTTTGACCCATATTTGTGAAAAACGAACCTGCACCTGCCTGACCTGGTTTTAAAATGAGAAATGTAATGCCTACCGAACTGTGCTGGAAATAATAAATTGTTTTATAGAGCACTTTTTATACACATGCACTACCTTAAAGTGCTTTAAAATTAAGTAGTAAAATAAAACTAAACATCAAACAACATACGGTTCACTTAATCTGCAGTCACTGAAACATGATATGTACCTTTTTTTTATTACATAAACATAGCCATGTCTACTTACTCAGAAGAAAGGTACTAAGCAGTACCTTTCCTTGGTGCTGGCGTGGTACTATCAGTGGTACATGGGTACTGTTTTACCTTTAGTATCTTTTGCCTAGAAAGGTGCATGTAGTGTACCTTTAAAGCTTTACTTTAAAAACTAATTATGGTCCATTTTAAAGGTACATTACATCCACATTTCCAAGCAAAAACATACATACTAAAGGTTTTTGTTTCAGTGCTTACTTTGGAATACTTAACATTTAATTAAATAAAATACTAAGACATTAACATAATAGTTCAGATAGTTCCTCACACTGTCACATATTTACAGGAAAAAAAAGGGTTTTTACATTAGGGCTCAGTAAGAGGAATGAATCAAGCAACTCAAAACCAAAGCTTGTTTAATTACTTGAATTAAAAAAGTAATTAACTATTAGATTATTCAATTAAATTATGATTGTTGGACCTAATTTAGATAAATAAATATAGTTTTAAACCCCCTAAAGAAAAGAAAAACATGAAATGACTTGCTTTTCTATATTTATAATCATTATTTGATCTTCACTTGTAACAAAAGATTATTTTGTAATTGTTTTTATTCATTTAATTCTTCTTTTTTTTTTTTTTTTAGTTTAAACTTATTTCATCAACATGTTGGACTATTTTCACTTTGGTGAACAGTCACTTACATTACCCAAAATGCCATTCTACTACCTAGTGATAAAGGCACTAGTGGGATTTAGCCCTTGCTTTCTCTATAGCTCTCTCAGCTCCACATCTGTACACTCTGCACAAACGGATCAGCTTCCAAAGTTTCAACTTTCATACTAATACCATCGTCGCACTGGTCATCCTGTAGTTCACTAACTGACTATTATCTCTTACGTTTATTGAAAAATTTTCTCCTATTAAGCATCACTTCTCTACTGTTGTAACTGCTCAAGCAATAACAATGTCCCCCTGTGATGTCAGCACAGAAGACATCTGCTAACTTCTCATGGGAATAGCAAATACAGCACCAACCAACCAACAATTTAGCACAAGAATCACTAAACACATAACAAATATTTCAATATAGACCTGTTTAATATGGGTGTAGTTTATGTTAAACTTCATCCTAATTATCTATAGTATTTAAATATTTTAAAGCATACAATTCAGTACTAGTACTCCTAAGACTGATTCATTAACTATAATTAGACTAATAAGAACTCTGTGTAACACTATTTAGTCCCCTTTAGGCACGACAACCAGTTAATAACTTGTTAAATGACTGCCATGAATAACATATCAACCAATTCTCAACAATATGACCACAGTTTCAGCCACCTTACAGACTGTCACCTCCATCACTATCACTTTATTTGGATGGTATAGTTTAGAGGTCATGATTTTTAGTACAAACTATCAGCTCGTCCCTCAAGCTATCAAAATGTCAGTTCCAGTCCATGTGAACTCCATTGATCAAATTTATGACATGTTGTTGAAAGACTGATGAACGTCTGTCGACATGATAAGATTCAGTTTGTTGATGGTGTTTTCAGTGTCTAAACCACACTACTCAAATATAGCATTACTGAACTCTGTAGATGTAAGAGTGGACCAAACCAGCAGGTCTTCAGGCCTAAAAAGTAAAATTTCACAGCAGAATACCACATCACTCGTGTCAGCCAAGAACAGGAATCTGAGGCTACAGTGGGTGCAAGCTCACCAAACCTGGATGGTTGAAGATTGGAACAAGATCAGGTTATGTACAAGTGTTCCTACTGAATTGGCCAGTAAGGATAAAAACAATGCTAACATTCTATAGCTTTATTTACCTAGTTAGGCTATGCCGCTGAGTAGCTGCTGTCTCAACATTGCTCTCATCATCCCAATCATCAGCATTTTTTTTTTAATTGTACATGGAAATATATACAATATATCACATGTACTGTATATCCCAGATGTGTTTACTTTTTTGCAGTTTTTAATTCTGGCTCATTCTACATGTCATGTTTTACATTTGTCTTGTTTTGACTTGTGGTGTTTTGTGAAGCACACTCGGGCTTTGGAAAGGCACTGTATAAAATACATTACTGTAATTAGGATTATTAATGTGAATAGAAGCAGGTCAGCTATTCAGGTTCAGCATTATAAACAGAGACAGCAAAGAAGGCTTTATGTTTGAATTTATTATAATTTTTTTAATCTGTATAACAAATGAAAAATGCAT
Source organism: Pangasius sanitwongsei (assembly GCA_037576675.1). Taxonomy (NCBI): domain Eukaryota; kingdom Metazoa; phylum Chordata; class Actinopteri; order Siluriformes; family Pangasiidae; genus Pangasius; species Pangasius sanitwongsei. The sequence goes on along the minus strand of CM075004.1, from coordinate 24,838,204 downwards.
TATTTATGCATCAGATGTTTTACTATTATCAGGTGTTCAAATCTCAAATCTCATTGGTCAGATGGTGTTGATGTTTTATAACAGCAGCTCTGATTGTGATTTGTGTTAATGCACTCATTCTAATACACTGCTGTTTCCATAATAACAACTAATTCACAGGAACTTGAGAGATCTTTTTTTTTTTTTTTTCAGATCTTGTTACAGATCATTTTCTATTCTCCTCTGCAGAACCTCTCAAACTCTGTCAGGCTGGATGGGAAACTTTGCTGTACCACTATTTTCAGGTATCTTTAGAGATATTTCATCAGGGACATTCAGAGACTTGTTCCACAGTCACTCCTGCATTGCCTTGGCTCTGTGTTTTTTGGGTCATGTACCTTGATTTGTTAATCTTTCCCTCGATCCTGACAAGCCTCTCAGTCCCTGCTGCATGAAATATCTCCTCACAGCATGATGCTGCCACCACCATGCTTCATCACAAAGATGGAATTGGCTAGATGATAAGCAGAGCCTGGATTCCCCCAGATGGAATTCTTAGCATTCAGGCTAATTATAAATTCATTAGGTAGCTCATCAGGCAAGTGAAAACCCCAATGTGCTTGCCTAGTCCCATATTATGCTGCCTGGAATTAACTAGGAGAAGCAGAGACTATGTTTAACTCAATAGTATAATTAGCTAATTATACAGACTGTGTACATCATGTGCATTAACACAGACTACAGACAGTAATTCAGTATTTGTACTTGGAGGGGGAAATTTTATGTAGCCATAGTCTTTAGTCTCACCTGATAATGTCTCTGGGGATGAAGCAAATCATATTTGAACCCTTGACAAAATGTCTTTGGTTAACATTTCAGCAATGAGGGCTGGTGCTATATTGTTAAACATAAAAGCATTATTTGAGCCTGACTATCCTCTTCATTTTCACTCAAAGAAGTGTTTTAATGTGACTTAACTGTGTGATATGCTAGTGATAGTCATAACAGTAGGTTGATGATAGTGCGTGGGGCGGGCTGTACTGCATTTCAGAAGATCAGTGATATATGCCAGAGTTAAAGCATTCAAACATCAAGAGACTTTGTATTGAATGCACAATTTAATAGGCAGCTTCACTACAATTTAATCTGCTGCATTCTAAACAAGCTAAAGCAAGGAAGTTCTGTCAGTCTGCATCATGATTCAATAGACCAAGTGAGAATATATGAAAGCATGTACTAGTTTCTCATCATATTGGTTTAGCTCATTTCTTATTCTGGCTTTGTTGCCCAGATGATAACAAACAGTTTTAGAGATGTATGTTACATGGTAATTAAATGATAAACCAGCATCAAGGGTTACACCAAGATTCTTAAATATACCTTTTGGTTTTACAGAAAAGCTGTCAAGCTCAAGCGTGAAATTAACAACCAACAGGGTTTCCCCATTATAGAGAACACAATGCTGCATGATTACCTTACTGTCAGGGATAAATCTTAGAGCACCATAATGAACAATAATCCTTGTAAATTGAACCATGGCGTGGTTTGTTTAAGCAGATGAGAACACAGCAATCGCAATTGAGTATGAATCAAAACAACCGGTCTGAGACCATCTGAATAAGGTCCGGTTTCAGGTGAACTATAGTGCAGTTTGATTGCAGTGATAAAAAAAATGATTCGATCCTGAATCATTCCTATGTGTATTTTGGGTTGAGCCAAACTGAGCCAAAGGACAGAGTTGAAGTGCTGCAGAAATCCCATGTGTTCTGGATATCTGAGAAAATAAAAGCTAGATGCAACACACTAAATATTTTGAACTAGTTATTTGTATAATTATGTAGTCATTTATTGAGCACTGTTTCTGTGTTCTTTGTGTTCAAGTGATTTTTATGATTTCTACATACACTTGATAAAGGTTTGTTTACCTTTTCCTGTTGCTCTATTTCTGACCAATCAATGAAGGAGCTTTTTTTTTGCTGTTTGGTTTGTTTAATTATGTGCAGTGAAAAAAATAGTAGTGAAAAGTATTGAATTTCAGTCTGATTCCGATGCACCATGGAATGAATACCACTTTATTTTTTGCGTAAAAATGTATCAGAGAGAAATATAAAACATTGCCCATCTCCAGGGATAAAACATTTCCAATACTGCTCTGTCACTTCCCCTTGATTGAATAAACTTGGTTGAATCCTTTATGCCCTTGTAAGGCTTATGTCAGGTACATTAGGTGAGTATTATATGAGTGTTAGATAATGGATCACTGTAGACTTCAGGAGCACAAATTACCCAGAAGGCACTACTCAAATTCTGACAATGTTAAAAAAGTAGCAGAAGAAGAAGTTTTAAGTGTAAACAGGAAGAAGAAACAGAAGTATCCAGAGCAATATTTCCTGGAAGTAAACTGATTTGCAAAAGTACAAGTATAATGTGTTTGACAGACTATAACTGCTTTGGGGTGGATACCTCTTCAGTCATATAAGTTTGTTAACCATCATTATAATGAGCATGGATTATTCAAAGTGTGACTTGCCAGATGAAGCAGTTTTTATATTTTAATTCTGCATAGTTTTAGCCATACATATTTGAGCCATGAAAGAAGAATTGCACCAACGAGATGAGAATGCAAGGAGAGCTAACTTTGAAATCAGAGCATCTTGAGGTTGCCGGGTAACGTTCTGTGGCACATTAACATCCTTTTCATAGCCAATAACCATCTTAGGAATTTTACTTGAAATTGGGAAAACACCTTTAGACTGTACTGCACTCCACTGGCAACTGAATTATGTCTTCAATAAAGAAAAACATAATCGAGTTCAATTAACCTAGGCATTACACCGCTACGGCTAGCTAGCAGCACCGTGGTATTTATTAGCCTATACATCAGTGGATAGCATTAAGAATTGGTTACTCACTGTACTTGAAGCTTGTGAAAGGGAAAGTATAAACTATCAGGCTCACTAGCTATTGCCCACAGGTTATTGCAGAAGAAAGCTAGTCACATAGTGTGTCAGGGAACTTTGCTATTCATTTTCAACTGATTGTTCAAATGGAGAACTTTATAACAGAATTTTCAGGTGAGACACATTTACTGTATACTGATAATACTGATATATTCCCATAAGTGGACATGAAGAACTGCATCAATTCACAGTTGTATGGAAAGCATTTGTATAATGCCTGTCTGGTACGATAGAGAGAGTATTTGTGTGGCAGCCTGGGAAAACCCTTCTCTTGGAACTTCTCTATGAAAAATACAGATTTTCATATTTTCTTGGACTAAAATTTATTTCTCTTTTGTATGTATATCAATCACAAGTAAAGGGCTAGCATTTTTAAATCCCCAAAAAGTGAAAAAGTAGAAAACTGCATTTAAAGATTTTATTTGGACTCCACTGAAAAAAAGCAAAACAATGATTGTCTTAAGGCAACTGCTATTTATTTATTTATTTATTTAAAAATGGAATAAGTAAAAATAAATAAATTTAAAAAATGAATCAAAAAGAACTTTTTGCAGCTGTGTTTGTTAAACTGACTCCTTATCTAACTAACATGATATTTGTAGAAAGCCTAGTCAAGTTTAGAAAGTTAATGAAATCATCTCTACATTCTTTTGAGGAAATACATTTATGTTTTCTTAAAGTAGAGGAGTCAAATTATGTTTTACACTGAAAATTTTTTTTTTTTTGTCAACATTCAAAATTCTGAGGCTGAAATCTACAATAATACACTGCAAGAAACTGCACAACAAATAGCACATTAATCAAAAGATTTATGATGGAATGCTCCTTTTCAACTTTTCAAAACTGCAACATGATTGGTCAGATGTTACTGGGTGTTAATACAAGTCCTCTTCCAGTGTTGGTGACTTAAATCCAATAGTTGCAGAAATATTTATGTAAAGAAAATTAACTGTATTCAGTTATTTATATTAACTGAATTAATTTTCTGGCCACCTAGTAAAGAAACTGGTTTGAAGGATAAGCTGACTGAGCACTCATCTACAACACTTACAGCTCACTTTAATTTTAATGTATAATTTTAACAATGAAAAATTCAGTGTTTTAGATCAAAATGTTGTTCCTTGGATGTACTTGTAAAGAAAAAAAAAACAAAAAAAACAAAAAAAAAAACAAGAAAACCTTTTCATGGACTTTAAAGGGGCAACAATATTGATTAATTATTAGTGGCATGTTTATGTATTTAATATTGACCTCAAATGCCATCTGAGAACATTTACAGCCCAAAACATAAATTTCAATATGAAATATTGTGGTTATATCAAACTGTGAGAGAATGGCACTGGAATATTACTGCTCCACTGTTGAGCCAATGTCAGGAAAAATGCATCCATGGACAGAATCAGAAGTGGCTGTGACAAAACTGTTTTAGATAAACTCCACCCCATGTGCATAAATCTTGCACAACTCTTTGAATAGTGCTTAAGTACGTAGATTTGTCTGAGGCGTGAATACTAAAGTGTGTACAATTTTGTTACGTATGCTTAACTCAACTCAGAATACGACCCATCATGTCTAAATTAAATGCGTTCCTGTAAAATGCACTGTGACGTTGATCACAAGCGCCAAAGGCACACTGTTGACAGTACCAAAACTCAGACATGTGAAATGTTGTTCTGATGTTTCTGGCTAATATTCATTGCCTGCTTTAAGATAAGGATACCTTGTAAAACAAAAAAAAAAAAAAAAAACATTTTATATATACAGTCATGTGAAAAAATTAGGACACCCCATTAAATATTCAGTTCTTTATTAAGAAATGTCAACATGT
>CM075004.1:24822579-24833337 GCA_037576675.1 Pangasius sanitwongsei | reverse complement strand
CTTCAACAATTAAGAGCAAACCAAACTAAATGTCTGAGGTTTAAATAAGGCAAACCTCCTTCAAAATGCTCTGTAACCATGTTCTAATAATTTACACCTGATGTGATACACCTGTAGATAATTTTAGCCATTTTAAGTACAAATAAATGTGGGGGTGTACTTACTTTTTCCTCACAAGAAATTGAATTTTTCTATAATTACAATTTACAGATCACTTTAAAAAGACTTTTCTTTGGTTTTATTTGTTTAGTCATAGTACTTGAATCTCCCAATATTATTAAAATGAAGTGTGTGCGTGTGCGTGTGTGTATGTATGTATTGTAGAAGTCACTGAACCCAAAAAAGTGAAAACAAAAGAAATCATAAGAGAGGTCATGGGACCAGGCTAGTAAAACTGTATATTATTGCTAGCTGAGGGCGATTGTTGTGCGTGTGATATCTCTCGCTCTATATCTCTTTCTCCTGGAGTCTCGTTCAGCTGAAACCTGTGTGTAAATGGCCGACGGCGACAAAAAAAAAAAAAAAAAAAAGGAGGAGAGTTGTGACTTATCACACACTTTCATTCTCTTGCATCCCTCATTGTTTCAGAGAGACTGCAGAAAAGAAAACACCACACAGCCACAGGCAAAGCGTCGATTTGGGAGAAACACTGCTCTTCTCTTTCTCTCTCTACTCCCACTCTTCTCTCTCCTGAGGAATAGACACCCATTTAGAGCACAATGGTGTTTGTAGTGTCTAATTTTCCAAATGAATTCTACATTGCATTGCCAGTTTATTAGTTAGTAGGTCAGTATGGCAAATAAACCAGCAACTCATTGTAATTGTAGAAATAAATTACAATAAATAAATAAATTAACGTAAATTGCAAAAGAAGGAAGGAATAATGAACGTCACATTATGGCTGACGTGCTATGATGGGCTGATGATGACATGATCATGTGGTATGAACATATGATATGATATACTGATATTATCCTCATATATGATGCTGATATGGCAATTTGATATGAAACAGACAGACACAAATGGTATTAAGATGATAAGATGCTGATATTATGAAGTCCATTATAAAAGTTTTCTTTGTTTTATCAAAATTAAGCGAGATTTAAAAAAAATGAGGCTCATGAGGAAACAAATATGTATAGCTACTATAACAGAAGTCATAACAGGAACTAACTTGTTTTGCAGTCGTTCCATGACATTAAACATAACAATAAATGGGTAAAAAGTGTCTGTATTTTTTTAAATAAACAAACATGTAATCATTGGCAAATTGCTGTGGTGTAATAGGAATAAAACACTCTGATATGTGCTGTTATTGAAAAAAATAATCAACTTCGGACTGGTAACAGTAACTTCGCTTCCTGTCAGGCCACATCACACCACCGCATCCTTGATTATTTTCCTATAATAGCATGCACCCAATTGTTTAATTCCTTACATATGCTAGAGTTATCACAACATGATGGTGATATGACATCACGCAATCACATCACATGGTCAGGTGTCCACATACTTTTGGCCATACAGTGTACGATATTATTCCAATATTATAGCGATATCATATAATGGTTTTGTGAGATGTTTGAGATATGTTATAGCAATGCAGTGTGATCCAGTGTGATATGGTATTAATTGTGAATTTTGGCATTCAACTCTGGTATCTGTGCTTTTCACACCATTAAAGCCCTTGAACATTGTAATCAGAGGCTCATGATTTTTGCTGAACACATCGTTACATAGTGCATTATTAAACATTAGTCATTTATTATTGAACATTTATTTGTATAATGATGAATAAATATCCTGGAACTCATAGCCTTTTTTTAATCCTCACTAAAATGTTTCTAAGAATCCTGATGCGTGATGCTATCGTGAATTCTGTCACCTCTCGCTTTTTATCACAGAATCCGATGAAGCGCTTAAGTACGGGAATCAAAGGCTCATGATTTGCTAAAGAGATCAAGCCATGTTTGTCCATTAAAGTTTAATGTGAACGTAAGTACAGGAAATGAAGTCTCCTCTTTTTTCCATCTAAAGATTTGTTTAATGAAATCTCTTTGATCCCTCTTTCTCCTCTAATCAAAACGTGCTCCTCGCTCCTCGTTCGACCCTCCTCCTCCTCTTCTGCTAGCCCTTTATCTGATTGGATGTCTGTTGACATAGCATTATGGAGAACGAGTGTCTTATCTGCACTAATTGGTCCAGGTGGACTAATTTGGCATCTGCACTCATTTTCATGCTCATTTTCATATGGCTACAACTTTTCCAGGGTCGTGTTTTGCCTGTAGAAAAGTCTTTTTTTCTTCTTCTTCTTGTTCATTGTTCTCTCTCCCACTCTCTCTCTCTCTATCTCTCTCTCTCTCTATCTCGCTTAACCCCTTGTCCTTCATTTCTGCACTCTCTCTCTACTTTCTTCCCCAAGGCTGTTGGTTTCTTCACTTTTTATTGAGCTCCACAAATAATTGTAAGACTTAAAAAAAGGAGTCAATCGCAAATGTGGCAAAATGGTGAGGTTACGTGTGGGTAGACTGGACTGTGAATGTCAAATTTCTAAAGATAACATTATGTACAAAACTCACAGGCTGGGAGTACACACACTTCATAATGTACTGCCACGTGTTTCTGCTGCAATCCGTTGAAACATTTTATATTACATTCCTCAATAGAGCGATTTCTGAAAAGACTTTTGTTACAGCTTTTATTCCAACTAGTACAGCGTATAGACGAGTCAAGCTCAGTATGACTCCAACCTCACATAGCCACTTTTTAAACTCTTCAGCCCCAATCCATTCTATACAGTGCAATGGTCAAAGACATCAGAGTTCACCATGGTTTCAAAATGGCTGATGTCTTACAGCTACCTTGTATGCTGCAGATAAAGATTATGAGCAAAAGAGTTCGGCATGGCCATTTTAGGTTTAAAGCTGTCCTTATCGGACTTGTGCCTCTCTACATCACTGATATACTCAGACATATTTTGCCTTCAGATCACTGAAATCTTCAGGTCGGCTGTCTTTTGGGTGTTTGTCTGCACTGACAGTTTTTAAGTCAAATCTCCAAACATATTTTTATATGTGAGCTTTACGATTACATTAAAGTTGTTGCCTTTGTCTGTTGTGTCTGCTTTTACATCTTTTAATTCTTTTTATGCTTAGTAAATTGTATGTACACTTTAGTTTAAAGTTGTGCTTTATTACTTCCTTATTTCTGACTTTCTTCTTACTTACTTCATGTGTTTATATGGAGGCTCATGTGGATGTTTGGGTGGCTAATGATGTGAGGAATCACCTAGGATCAGTCACTTCCGTTTAATGCAAAACAGACATCTATGTTTGTACAGGTATGGTTTAAATGTGCTTTATAAAAGGTATTTTATAAAACACCTTTACTTTCTTACTTATTTATTCACTTTCATACTCTCTTTTATTTTTCTTACTTTACTTACTGAATTTATTTACTTACTTAGTTACTTACTTCTTACTTAGTTACTTAAATACTCAATAATTTTTTTCTTATTTTACTTACTTTCCTTACTTAATCTATTCACTTACTTACATTACATAATTTCTACATAATTACTTCTTACTTTCTTACATACCTGCTTACTTATTACTTATTTACTTAAATACTTACATAAATTATCATACTTACTTACTTACCTAACATATGTACAAATTTATTTATTCAATTAGTTAAATACTTACTTCATATTTACTTTGGTGCTTACTTACTTCCTTAATTACTTACCTTACATACTTACTTCACTTACATTCTTCCTTTATGCTTACTTCTCACTTTCTTACATATTTACTTACATTTTCTTGCTTACTTACTTACATATTTAACTTATTTATTTACTGTTAACTACTTACCTTACTTGCTTACCTACTTACTTCCATACTTACTTTCTCTTTCTTGGTTAAAAAAAAAAAAAAAAAAAAAAGGAAATAGTATAAATGAATTGAGAAATGTTTGTAGCTTTATTTTCCTGGAAATTATATAGTTGAATAGGATGACGCTGAGATCTTGAGCACTCCAAATAAGAAGTTGGGCACTTACATTTAATACTAGCACTGTCTCGGAGTGTTTTATCTACAGGCTAAACTGTTTACACTTGAATAAAGCACCCACTTAAAGGCTCATTAGGATCTATGAACTTGCTAGTCCTTAAATGCACAGATTTAAAATGACTGTACAGATGCTTGATAGTCTGATTATGCTTGATTTCTAAAGATTTAAAATGTGTTTAACCCCTGAAGGTCCCAGCTCATTTAATTATTCATCTTAAAACATATTAGGTGGTAATTATATTAATTCAGTAACTATAGTGAAAACTGATAGGAAAGGGATGTATTTACAAAAGTGAGAAATGTTAGAGCCAACCCGCTGACAGGGACCAGGGAGATGAAGGGGTTCATTTTGGACATGACTGGTGAATGCTTGATGTTTCCATTATTCCATTCCATCATTTCTTAACTTTGTAGATAATGAAGCTTTCCTTGTGTGTGTGTTGTGTCCCCACAGTAGACACAAATTATTTTGGCGAAAGCTAACAGTCACTATGATGACAAAACATGTTTTTGTGCTAATGGACGTGATTCCTGAGTATGCTGAGTGCTGTATTATACCAGTTGTATTATACAATTCAGTTCCTTGTTGTTTGTCTGTGGCAATAACAGTGATAACAACTGTAATAAGCACAGGAAACTTCAGACTGGGCATGTAGGTCACACACAGGCAATGAGTCAAAACCAAAAAAAAACAAAACAAAACAAGATAATGATAAACCGATAAACTGAAAGAAAAAAAAAAAAAGAAGAAGAACCAAACATGGACCAGATCATGAATTATATGTCTAAGAATGGCTTATGATGAGACTTTGTAAACACACATCAAAACATCAAACCCATAAATGCACAAAATATTGCAGAGCACAATCTGGGAAAAAAAACAGATTAGATCTACAGGTTACATGTGTTTCCAGTCAAACATTTCACAATTTTAAAACAAATTTCAGAAAAAGAAAATATGAATAAAGTTGTCATCTAATGTCATTTGAAAATCCTGAAGATGGTGTAAAAATGATCAAGAAAAAACAATAATCTGACAAAAAAAGACTACAATACCCAAAACACATGAATCATTCTCTAAATCACATCATGCATGTTGCAATATTAACATGAATCTGTTCTATAAAGCTCTTTACTGATGACTGTTAGCTTCCTTGACACTTTAATTCCCCACAACATGGTTACTGTGATGTATTTGGCAGTTTGGTTTACATTTGGGGATGTATAAATGATCTTATAATCTTAACTGAGTAATTACTTTTCCTTCACGCCTGTCTGTATATCCGTTTCAGGAAGAGAAGCTGTTGGAAAGTTCTCTGGGGGATTTGGTGTGATGAAGCTGCTGCGTGTAATTAAGAGAAATGTAAACAGTCTGAGGTTATGATGCAAACAGAGCCATGCTGAGATGCTTGATTGGGATACTGGGACAGGGTGCACTTGATCTGACACGACACAAAAATATATCTTGTTGCTCTTTATCCGCAGTTCTATAAATTGATAATCTTTTCAGTTTTTTATTCACACTTAAAGAGTTCAAAGTCAGAAATTTGATTGGAGGGCAACAAACAACAATTAATAGGAAGCAAATGTTACCTGTGTGCCTCTAAATAAACCTGAGACACAGCTTTTGCACATTCTGAAATTGACAGTATATGGCCTGCAAATTCAATGTCATTTTTACATTTTCAAATTCAATGCAGCTTGTAATTAACTGTAAGTATAAGCAATAAACACACCCTAACTATAAGCCCGCCCACCACCACAGTGCCAACAACCTTCGTAATCCCTTAACACCAACGCCTCATTTTAACCCATAATCTCACCTCACCCTTCATTCTAATCCTAATCTCTCACAGTAATTTAACACTTTGCATTAAGGTTCCCTTAACTAACATTATTTTAATATTATTTATTAACACGAACAAACCTTGAACCTCAGCAGAAGTTAAATAACAAGTAATTAACATTTGTATTAATTGATGTTTTTAATAATACTGCATAAATAAGACTATCATCAACAGTGTGAATCTTCATACCATCAATGGGGAAAAATTAAATTGACAGTAGCCTACACCTTAATGAACATGAATGCATTTGTTAACTGGCAAAAATCAGAACTGAGACTGAAAAGCATGCACTAGCATTTACAGATAGAGAGTTCCATAAGTTATCCACAGTTGTGAACATGCTGTCATTTAATTTTTGCTAATTTATGTGGACTTATTTTTAGTCATGGACAAACATTCAGTGCACATGCATTCCATTTTTAAACCAATGTCCGTTAATGTGTGTCAACTTACTTTCTTGCTTTAGGTTAATTAATGCTGAGTTTCATGATTTGTTATTGTTCAATAATGTAGTAAGCAAGAAATAAAACACTTTAGGATGTGTTGGTATAGGAAAATAGGATGGTGTGATCCAGTTCAACCCGAAACAGAGTTATTGTTACCACTCCAATGTTATTTTCCAATATCAACACATCCCACATTTTTTTATTCTGCTTATACAACAGCAATTTACCAATTTTTATTTATTAAAAAACAACACATCATAACTTTTTTTATCTGTTCTTTCCACTACAATTAATGTTATGGAACTTCCATGAAACAAGTTTATATAACAGCTATAAATGGTTTTCTGTATATCTCTGTTTTTAAACCTTTTCCTCAAAGTGAATAAGACAAAAAAGCAGCTTGTCATGCTACAGCCTGGTCAAAAACAGACTGAGGGACAGGCAATCAGCAAACACGCAAATCTAGGCAAATCTAAAATCAACAAACCAGAACACTGAACAAGATACAAAACCAAAATATCATACACTGATCATACACTAGGTAGGTATACACTGAGCACTACTTCAGTGGAGTGTTTGTCTCTTCTTATATGGTGTGAGTGTGTGTGTGTGTGTGAATGAGTCCAGGTGAGTGCAATCAGTAGTCTGGCAAATGTGAACATGACAGTGAGTGTTTAGGCTGGGTGTTGTAACCCAGGACAGCCATGTTTATAGGCTGATCTTGTTGACATGACACAGCCTTACCTCTGGCTGTTACAGAGTGCTAATTAATTCCTTCTGACCAATCAGAATCAAACATTTAGCGCTGGTTTATAAATAATGTTAATTTCATTTAAAATGTTACCAAAAAAAGTTCATGTTTATATACACAATTTATATTTTCCACAAATTAGTCAGTTTAATGCCATGCATCTTTTCTTCACATTTCAGATATAATAAAAGATAAAATATTATCTTAGCATTCATCCTTTTAGAGGAAAAACATCTTTTCTGAATACATTCCTTTCCACTGCTCAGAAATACCCCAAAATATAGGTTTGGGCCTCAATAAGGCAGTGATTACATGCTCCAATCAATTTTCATCTGGCTGGCCAAGTCTGCGCCCTTGGTGTAACCAAGATTATTTCCACCAAGATGGATGGGAAGCACATGTGGAGTGGAACACCTTGACAAAGATTGATGCAGTTTGGGAATAAGCTGCTCTCAATGCAACCTATGAACACCTATGCAGGTAATGCAACAGGACAAACTGAGATTGAGCCACTGCTTTATCCATGTAGTGTGATTTACCGATCATTATACCAGATCAATTCATCACTATCTCGTTGCCCTATAAATATAAAGATAGTTCATGTACTTAATAATATTGTGTCTAATGGAAAGATACACAGCATACAACTAATTAGTGATAAACTTGTGCTGGATACAACATTATACTATGCACAGATGCCGAAACCACTAATCACCAAATATTAGAATTCAAGATGGCGCTGATGAGGTCGACTGCCATCATGACTGCTCCGACCACACTTTGTTATGTTCTTTTTTTGCACTTCGCCTTACTTTTTCTTTTCACCACGGCTATCACCAGATATGATAGAAACACTCTTATTTCTATCGGTTTACAATCTACTCACCTATCACCATTTTTAACACCGGATCCATGCTGGCCGAGCGAGATCCTGAGGAGGAACAAAGGACCAGACCCAAAGCAACGGCCTCAAGAGAGCAAGCTGGTGTCAGGAACAGGCTGAGGGCTCACACACACTGTGCTTCCCTGCCTAGCATCCTGCTAGTCAACATCCAGTCTCTGGAGAACAAGCCTGATGACCTCAGGGCCAGGGTTCAGTTCCAGATGGACTTTCGGGACTGCAAGCTCCTCTGCTTCGCTGTGACATGGCTGAACCCAATGATACCGGACCACGCCATCCAGCCGGGCAAGTTCTTCTCAGTTTACTGCATGGACAGAATAGTGGAGTTGGGGAAGTCAAGAGGAGTGTGTCTGATGGTAAACAGCAGCTGGTGCGACAGTGCGAACATTATTCCTCTCACATGCTCCTGCACACCCAAGATGGAGCATTAAATGTCACCTTTTCTACCTTCATCTGGAATTTACCTCTGTCATAGTCTGTGCCTTTATATTCCACCTCAGGCAGACACGGACACTGCCTTATGTGAACTAAATGAGGTTCTCACTCAACACCAGACTCATCACCAGGACCCTGTGCTCATTGTGGCAGGGGACTTTAACAGTGCCAACCTCAAATGCACAGCACCAAACTTCCACTAAAACACCAGGGGTGAAATGATACTGGAACATTGCTACATTCCATTTAAAGACAGCTATAAGGCACAGTCTCAAACACCATATGGAAAATCAGACCATGCCATTTTGTTCCTCAGGCCTAGATACAAACAAAGGCTGAAACAGGAAGCTCTGGCTCAGAGGGAGGTCACACATTGGATGGACCAATCAGTGGCCACTCTGCAGGATACTCTAGATGATGGGACATGTTCAGGTGCAGCTCTGATGACATCAACGCATTTACGGAAGCGCTTGTGGGATTTATCGGGAAACTAGCAGATGATACAGTCCACAAAACCGTCATCAGAATGTTTCCCAACAAGGCTGCATCCTACAACATGCATAGAGCAGTGAAGAAGGCAAAGTGGCACTACGGGAGGAAACTAGAGTTTCCCAGTTCCAACAGGGTGGCTCTAGGAGTGTGTGGCAGGGACTAAAAACCAAAACAGACTATAAAATACCATCCTCCAGAATGGTGAATGCAGACGCTTCTCTGGCAGATGAGCTGAACACTTTTTACTCTCACTTTGAAGCTGCATCTAACTGCGCTAGCGGTGCTAACACCTTTAACAGCACTAGCAGTGCTAACAGTGCTAATGGCAGCATGCATGCGGAGAGTGTCAGAGTGGGAAACACTTTCATCATCTCAGAGCACAACGTGAGGAAGGCTTTCAGCAGAGTGAACACCATGAAGGCAGCAGGACCAGACAGCATCTCAGGTCTCAGAGCCTGCACTGACCAGCTAGCACCAGTGTTCACAGAGATATTCAACCTCTCACATGTCCTCTCAAACTCTCAAACTGTCATCATTATCGTTCCTGTCCCAAAGAAACCCCAGACTTTCTCAACGACTATCATCCATTAGCCCTGACCTCAGTTTTGATGAAGTGCTTTGAAAGACTGGTCAGAGACTTCATCACCTCCTCATTACCTGACATCCTGCACCCATTACAATTCGCAAAGCGTCCTAATTGCTCTACAGAGGACGCAAACACACACACAGCCTTGAGCCATCTGGAGATGAGGAAAGAAAATTATGTTAAATTGCTGTTCGTTGACTACAGTTCAGCATTTAACACTATAATTCCCTCCAAACTCACCACCAAGTGGGAAGAACTTGGACTTAGCCTGTCCCTGTGTCAGTGGATCTCCAACTTCCTGACAGACAGTCCACAGCAGTACGGGTGGGCAGACATGCTGCCCCTCTCTCACCCTCAGCACTGAAGCCCTCCAAGGTTGTGTCTTAGGCCCCCTGCTGTACTCATTGTATACTTATTACTGTGTAGCCACTTCCAACTCTACCACCATTGTCAAGTTTGCTGACGATACTGATGTGGTGGGCCTGATATCTGATAACGATGAGAAGGCCTACATAGAGGAGATTAAAAGCCTCAAGAATTGGTGCCAGGAGAACAACCTCCTCTTGAAAATCAGCAAGACAAAGGAGTTGATAGTGGACTTAAGATCAATGGGGTCCCAGTGGAGAGAGTAGACAGTTTCCAATACCTTGGTGTTCACTTCACACAGGACCTGTCATGGTCCTGTCGCATTAACATCCTGATGAAGAAGACCCATCAGCATCTTTACCGCCTTAGATGCTTATGGGGCTTTAAACTGCCTTCTAAGGGGCTAAGGAACTTTTATACCTGCACCATCAAGAGCATCGTGACGGGAAGCATCACAGCCTGGTTTGGGAACAGAATCAAGCAGAATAGACGGCCTCTACAGAGGGTGGTGCAATCAGCTGAGCGTACCATCCGCACTAAGCTCCCTGACCTGCAGTCTATCGAAGGCAAGTGGTGCTGGACCAAGGCCAGGAAAATAGTGAAGGCCTCAGCCATCTGGACAATGGACTCTTCTCTCTGTTGCGGTCAGGGAAGCACTTCCACCCCCTGAAGGCCAGAGGTGGGTAGAGTATCCAAAATCTGTACTCAAGTAAAAGTACTTATGGAAATATTTACTCAAGTAAAAGTAAAAGTAACAATCTTAATAGTTACTTGAGTAAGAGTAAAAAAAAGTATCCGATGAAAAAACTACTCAAGTAGCTAGTTACTAGTTACTTCTGATCTGATTGATATGAAGCGAAA
>CM075004.1:24801090-24817295 GCA_037576675.1 Pangasius sanitwongsei | reverse complement strand
AGAAGACTGGCTAGATACGTGGGAGCTAAACCATTTAGAGCCTTATATGTAAGTAGTGCTAGTTTATAATCAATTCTAAACTTAACAGGTAGCCAGAGCAGGGATGATAATATTGGGGTTATGTGATCATCTTTTCTTGACCTAGTAAGAACAAAATCATGCTAATTATAAAGTTAGTGCCTCCTGGCAGTATCAAACCAGAACTTCACTATAGTGTACAGCTATAGGTCAGAGGATTAATTAGTAATAACTGTGGAAATGTGTGGAATTCAGTCTTAACCATAACTATCCTGGATATCAGTGTCTTTGTGTGCAAACAGATAAAATTTTGGTGACCATACTATTTCATGGCAACAACCATTCTTCAAAGCAAAAAAAAATTCAGCAAGGATTTATAAATGTCTGAAAATGACATGATCCTGAACATTGTTTTTCTTATTAGACAGACCTTGTGAACAAACATCCTTTATATTTCCATTCACTAGTGATAGAACTAGCATCACTTTGTATTGCGCATAGCTGATGTTGCTAGGAAATGCAGAAGATGGTGGAGAGACGTGATATGATTGAATACTAAAGGGTACTTAGTCTAAATGAATAAACAGCAGTGTTTTTGGCCTGGACACACAAAGAGAAAGTTGAAGGTACTGTTAAGATAAACATGCTATTGCCCTAGAAGCTTTTTCTAAAGGAAAGAATATTTTTAAAGTATATAGTTTGTCTCTTTTTTTCGTTATAAAACTGATCCAAACTTTTCAGATCATTTGGTGTTTGGATTCGAGTATGAACTTTTGGTTCCTAGAACAATTAATCTGTTGTTCTGAGAGCATTCCATAACATTTGTAAACATCCTAGAGACGGACTTGTATGGCAGATACTTCACACAAATGGATTTACAAAAAATCTAGGAATCCAATCTATTGGAAGGAGTCTCCAGTGTCAATGCTTTGTAACAGTCAGATGTAAAGCTGTTCCAATATACATTCCGAAATGGGAAAGTCTTCAGGACGGAGGAGTTTGTACTGGTGAGGGAACGACTGTTTATAGCTGCTATAATATAAGTGATAACAGGAAGTACCTTGTACATTCCATAACATTAAACTTTACTACAAATAGAAATAAGCATGATGTCTCATTCTTTAATTAATAATTAAAAAAATTAGCTTTGGTGAACTGCTGTGGTATAAGAAGAATAAAACATTGGAACATGCTGCTATTGGAAAATAATCTACTTCAGGATGGTGACAGTAACTCTCCAAGTGTAACATATCTCCAGGTGTTTTTTTCTTTCTTAATTTCCAAATTATTAAAGCAGATGGATTTAGAACATTGCTTAAATGCTATTTTTGGATTGCTACAACCTAACCTTCTTAGACCGTGTCAAATATTTACTGACTGTTCTAATAACATCTGCCAGCTGGGTGTCTATTTTTCAAACCATTTATTTTTACTTTGCTCAATTTCTAATCAATGTTTTCAGCTGTTCTGGTAATTAGTCTCATTGTGTCTTTTGAATCTTGTTTTCTTGTCATGCAAGTATAATCCCTTGTCTGTAGAATTCTCTGGAAAGTCTCACACGCCTCTTATAATTCTGGGCTGTGTTTCTATCATGTCATGCTCTTGTTTATTCTAAGAACCTTATAGTCTTCTTTGGTTTTGACCTCTGTCTGCCTGTTCCTGGATAATGATAATGGATATGCCTGTGTTGACCATGTCTGCCTTTGCCTTGACCCCTGCCATGGAGTATTACAATAATTTTTGGTGCAGCTTTAATAAATGGACTATATATTTACATCATCTTGCCCTCTGGCTTCAATTCAGTAAAATAATTTGGCCACTTGGTAGTGAATATAATACAATGAAATAAGCAGAGACATTCACCAGCATCACAGACAAAGTCTCAGGAATATATAAGATGCATCAATATATTGCTGCATGGAGGCCATTAGAGTTTGTACCTAGATACTAGCAGTACTCATCTCACCATTTGCTGTAGGTTTGCTGTAGGTATCTCTAAAGTAATGCTGTGATCTGGAGACACTAGAAAAGACTGGAGAAAAACCCAAAGGTAGAAGTGCCAGCACTGTCAAAATTATTAGTTTTGTATGTATCTACAATGGATATAAAAAGTCTACACACCCCTGTTGAAATGGCACGTTTTTGTGAAGTAAAAGAATGAAACTAAGATAAATCTTGTCAGACCTTTTCCCACTTTTAATGTGAAATTGCAGTATACAAATAAAGTGAAAAACAATCAAACATTTTAGGGAAAAAAGAAAAAAAAAAAGTACAATAACCTAGTTGCATAAGTGTGCACACCCTTAAACTAATACTTTGTTGAAGCAACTTTTGATTTTATTACACCACTCAGTCTTTTTGGCTAAGAGCCTATCAGCATGGCACATCTTGACTTGATTTTCCCACTTATTCTTGCAAAAACATTCTAGATCCATCAAATTGTGAGGGCATCTCCTGTGCACAGCCTGCTTCAGGTCACCCACCAGATTTTTATTTGGATTCAGGTCTGGGCTCTGGCTAGGCCATTCAAAAATATTGGTCTTCTTTTGATTAAGCCATTCCTTTGTTGATTTGGATGTATGCTTTGGGTCATTGCCATGCTGAAAAGTGAAATTCCTTTACATCTTCAGCTTACTAGCAGACACCTGAAGGTTTTGCACTAAAATCGAATGGTATTTGTAGCTATTCATGATTCCCTTGATAAAAGCTCCAGTTCTGGCTGAAGAAAAGCAGCCCTAAAGCATGATGCTTCCACCACCTTGCTTCACCATGGGTATGGTGTTCTTTTGGTGATGTGCTTTTTTTGCACCAAACATACTTTTTGGAATTGGTCTCATAAGACCATAACACATTTTGCCACATGGTTTGGGGTGATTTAGTTGGGCTTGGATGTTTTTGTGAGAAAGAGTTTCTGTCTAGCCTCCCTACCCCATAGCCCAGACATGTGAAGAACAAGATAGATTGTTGTCACATGCAGAGAGTAATCAGTACTTGTCAGATACTCCTTCAGCTCCTTTAATGCTGTAGGTCTATTGGCAGCCTCCCTTGTAATTTTTTGTCTTGTCTTTTTGTAAATTTTGTACGGACGTCCTGTTCTCGGTAATGTCACTGTGGTACCCCATTTTCTCCACTTCTAAATAAAATAAAATTAAATACAATAAAAAAACAAAAAAAAAAAACAAAGAAAAAGAACCCAACCCAGGATTAGCTACAGGTTTATTATTAACTTTACATATAAATTTATGATTACAGTTTGACACTGGATTCTGGACCTTGTCTTTCTTGACCTCCGTCTATTTCACTTGATCACAGATTTCACTCCTTTAATACAAAGATGATTAAACACTATCCTATAAAGGCACGATATAGCCTGTAGGCAATGGAATATTAATATATTTGACTTTCACTGCCCAGTTGAACTCAGTTTATGTACCGTTTAAAATGTGAAATAACACTGGCTCGTCCATTTTAGCACCCTTTTTACTCATTCGTGTAGGAATTCAAAAGAAAATTGACTACTAGATCTCCCTGGTATCACTAATAGCACCCAGAAATGCCAACATTCACAAGCAAATTAAAATACTTTTATTGTAATCAGCAGGCTCCTCAGCAACAATGTGGTGTTCACATAGTGATTTACGCTTAACTGTTTGCTTAATTTCACACTTTAGAAGCATACATTTGCAAGACAGCGAGCCAAATTACAGTGCAGCTCAGACGACATGATAAGATGTGATTAAGAGGATAAAAAGTTGTTTTGGTGTATGGATTTGGGTATTTATCTTTTTGCATAAAAATGGAGTCATGCCTGGTGAATGTTAGAACTTTTATTTTACTGCTATGTTCAAGTGTAGTGGCAAAGCTGTGTGCCCTTTAACAGTGAAATGAGGCATAAAACATAATGGATAATACATTTTTTTACCAAGAAAACTCTTTCAGGATGCACACTGAGTCTGAAATGTCTGTGTCCTCATGTCATGACTTTAAGTTATGTGGGTGGTACCTGTGGTGAGTGTCTCTGTGTGGAACCTCCACTACAGATTGCCTCTCTGAGGAACCAACAGACTGCCTCCCTGTGGAAACTACAGGCTGACTCCCTGAGGAACCAACAGACTGCCTCCCTGTCAAAACTACAGATTGCCTCTCTGAGGAACCAACAGACTGCCTCCCTGTGGAAACTACAGACTGACTCCCTGAGGAACCAACAGACTGCCTCCCTGTCAAAACTACAGATTGCCTCTCTGAGGAACCAACAGACTGCTACCCTGTGGAAACTACAGACTACCTCCCAGTGGAAACTACAGGCTGCCTCTCTGTGGAAACTACAGACTACCTCCCAGTGGAAACTACAGACTACCTCCCAGTGGAAACTACAGGCTGCCTCCCTGTGGAAACTATAGACTGCCTCCCAGTGGAAACTACAGGCTGCCTCCCTGTGGAAACTATAGACTGCCTCCCAGTGGAAACTACAGGCTGCATCCCTGTGGAACCTACTGCTTGACTCCCTGTGGAAACTATAGACTGCCTCCCAGTGGAAACTACCACCTGACTCCCTGTGGAAACTACAGACTGACTCTCAGAGGAACCAACAGACTGCCTCCCTGTGTTAACTACAGACTGCCTTTCTATGGAACCTACAGACTGCCTGCCTGTGGAACCTACTGACTGCCTTCCTCTGGAACCTACCTAATGCCTCTCTGTGGAACCAACTGACTGCCACCCGGTGGAACCTACTGACTGCATCTCTGGGGATTCTATTGAATTCCCTGTGTGAAACCTACTGACTGCCTTCCCGTGGGAACCTGCTGAGAGCCTTCCTGTAATCTACTGACTGTAATCGTTCTGTGGAACCTACCAACTGCTTGCCTTTGGAATCTACCGACTGCCTCCGTGTTGCGGTAATGTGCCTACACAAGGGATACAGTGGACTTCACAAAGCATAAAGTGGACTAATGTTTCAGCATTGAACACAGCAGGAAAGCTGGCAAGGCCTCTAGGCACCTCTGCATTTTTCTCAGCAAAAGACAAAAAGACTAATCCAATTTTAACTTTCTGTCAGTTGACATTTGTGTGATGAATGCTCTAAAACCAGGCTCACCTATTCTTTGTTTATTTAAATATTTCCAGCACAAGTCAGATTTTTCATGTTTGGACTTTATCCACAGCTTTTCATAGAACATATTTACATCTCTGAATGGTTCAAACAGATACATTTTAATGTAACTGCATTTGACTGAATATATATTTGGCATTTTGGGTAAGAAATTGTTGGACGCTGATGCGGCTGAATTCTGCAAACAGCCAAAAAATTATTATATGAAAATGGATATCAGTGTATAACAAAATCCAAGGACTACAAAGAGTTAATTAAATACCTAACTTAGAATGTCTTACAGTATCACAGATTCACTAGAGTAGATAGCATGTCCTGTTAAAGTGGCTTTTAATATAACTGTAATCACACTATCAGCATGAATTAATTAACAATAGCTTGGAGACAGACACCTGATATGAGGAGGTTATGGTTTGTTAGCTCAAGCTTTATCAGAATATCGGAGGCATAATTAACGCTAGAGTAATTCCTCCTGAGTGGAGATTAGAACTAATGAAGACATCCAGTCACATGCTTCAGACGAACTCTAACACTTTGGGAAATATTGCTCTCAGATTGTCACAATTAGGTCAAAACCTGAGCTCCTTCTCATCCTATAGAGAGGATAAGGCACCCGCTCCTTTAATTATTCTCTTATGAAATTAATTAACAGGATTACTAGAGGATTCCCAATAGGCGCTGATGAGCAAGTGGATGAGTGGATGAAAGAAGTCTTTGTCCTGTTGCCTGCTTTTAGAAAGCCTCATACATCATCATGTGCAGTATATTTATAATTAAATGCGTCTTTGTATTCCATTGATTCAGACTTGTGAAATAAATTGAGGTTGGGCCCTCATTTACTGTGGCAAGTTAATAGATAAACAGCATAAAAGACAGAAATGAGGCATATTCATAAAGTGGATAAAAATGTTAAGTAAACCATTTACAGTCAAGCTTGCAATTGACGAGTCTTTTAGCATAAGAAATAAAATATATTATGGACATTAGTCTTGGTGAGAGCCTCTTGGCTAAAATGCTAATTTAAAAATCCTGCACAGTTGACGTATGTTTGCTAATTTCATTATATTGGTTCTTATACTGAAGAATTGAAGGTAATATCTATAACACTCATTGGCATGCTGTGATTGTCTCACCACAATGTCGATAAACTGTGTATAATGATGAAAATGTGTTTTTGCCCACACATAAAAAATGAGATCTGACTCATTCCCAATAAAATACCACCAGAGGAACACAACAAGCGCTTTAGAGTGCATACGTGCAAGAGGATGTGTGCGTGTGTGTTCTGAATTTGTGTTGCTGCTTTTTGAACACACAATCATCCTTTAATAAGGTGAAGCGATGCATGTAATGAAACGCAGCGTCAGAGAAGAGCAGAAAGAACAATGTTATTGAAGGCTAATTGTAAGATTCTGCATCATATCATGGCCGCACAAACATCCACTCGTGTCTAAAAATCTGGACGCGCACTCATGGCCTGTTTTTATTTCACCACACTATGAGTTAAATCATATTTATCAAATGAGAATCTATAATGATTCATTAATATAACTCCAAAAGAGTGTGTTCTAACTGGTTGACAGCATTAGGATATATAAGGCCTGACTCATAGAGTATTCGTCCTGTTGGAACCTCCTGGGAATGTGCAGGATTATTAAACTGATGATGGTGCTATGGCATGTCATATTATGTTCTACCTGATATGTCCTATACCATAAATCCTACTGTCAAATGTTCTTTTTCTTCTGACTTAGTGGCTAAAACCAAGATGCCTTTTTTCCTTAAAAGATATGGAGGGCTCAGTTGTGCAAGCCCATTTATACCTGGGTCTGAGATTATTCTATATAACTGTCTATGCTTTTTGCATAAACTGCCTGAAGGGTGGGCAGCTGTCTGACTCTCATAATTTTCATGGCTCTTTGTGTGAGGTGGCTAATCTAAGCCTTCAGCTGGATGGTCAGGTTGCCAAACCATGCTGAGATGCCATGGCACATTAAATTCTCACCAACTGCATCTGAGGACAAAAGCAACTCTAAAAGCTCTAAGCTTGCACAGCAAATGGAGTCACCGCTGGACCTTACTGCACACCCTACTACACTCTATGTGAGCTGCTTATTAATATGTACGCCAAGGGATTATTTGAACCTGTAAAGAATGAGAATGTATTCTAACTGAGCCAGACAAAAGTTTTCAGCTTCCTTTCAAAGTTTGTAAGCTTTGATAAAATAATATTGTGCTATTATACAATATTGAGCTAATTATTGTCCCTGTTACATGTTCAGCTTGGTGTGCCTTGTATCTACCAAATGTACATTTAAATACCTTTTAACACAGTGTGTTAGGAATACATAAATTACCATCTGAATAGAATAAAAAGGATAGTCATGTTATGAGGGATGAAATATAACCTTAATAGATATGCCAAGCAAACTATTATTCGCCACTTTTTTAAGAAACGTGACCTTTGGAAATGTTTGGTAGTCTGAGAAAACCCATCAGGTGTCACTGTGGGTGAATTCTGAAAAATGGTTTTGGACAAATATTTGTTTTTCTGCCAATAATATAATTCTCTACTTTAAGAAAACATAAATACTATATCTTTTAGTTTAAGGAAATGTGGAAATGCTTTTATTTAGGAAACTTTAGAACCTTGGCTATCTGTCTGTAAATATAATGCTGTGTAAGGAACTAGTTTAATGCTGTCAACCTGCCTAACAATGTCTTTCTCATGCAATGAATGGTACACATTGATAAAGCTCACATCATCATCATCATTGTCATCATCATCATCATCAAAAAAGAGAAGAAAGCTTACACACTCTGCACATATGGCAGCAGACAAAGTTTTAAAAAGTTCCAATGGCCTAATAAAAGGCATTAGTAGCAAGACATTTAGTCAACAAAAGTGACTGAATTCATCAGTGATTATTTCTCCACCAATGTTAGCATGAACAGAGATCTGTGAAGAGATGACAATGAGTCAACATATTTAAATTCCGCTAGTTATTTTTACCTCAGGTAATGAGACAGAGACTAATGTAGATGATGTTCAAAATCAAAGTGAGAACTCATTTCCCATTATAAACTTACACCGATCAGCCATAACATTAAAACCACTGACAGGTGACATTGATTACCTCATTACAATGGCACCTGTCAAGAGGTGAGACATATAGGCAGCAAGTTCTCGAAGTTGATGCGATAGAAGCAGGAAAAATGGGCAAGCGTAAAAGATCAGAATGACTTTGTCAAGAGCCAAATTGTGACGGCTAGACTACTGGGTCAGAGCATCTTCAAAATGGCAGGTCTTGTGGGGTCTTCCTGGTATGCAGGGTTAGTACCTACCAAAAGTGGTCCAAGGAAAGACAACCTGTGACGGCGACAGGCTCATGGGCGCCCAAGGCTCACTGATGTGCAAGGGGAGCGATGGCTGGCTAGCCTATCTGGTCTGATCCCACAGAAGAGCTACTGTAGCACAAATATTGTAGCTGAAAAAGTTAATGCTGGCTATAATAGAAAGTTGTCAGAACACACAGTGCATCACAGCTTGCTGCGTATGGGGCTGCGTAGTCCTTGACCGGTCAGAGTGATCATGTCAACCGCTGAAAGTGCCTACAATGGGCATGTGAGCATCAGAACACCTTCAGAGGACATGTGGAGTCCATGCCTCAACTGGTCAGAGCTGTTTGGGGGCACAAGGGGGACCTGCACAATATTAGGCAGGTGATCTTAATGTAATGGATGATCGGTGGATAAAATTATGCCAGTAATATTGTTTTTCCATAAGTAGATTGGGTTATGAATGCATAGGTATACAGACTGTCTTTCAGTAGAATTGGAATGAAATCTTTAAATGCAATTTTCTCCCCTTTCACTTTTGGGGTAAACAGATTTTAAAATACTAGAACTTTACTTGTATTTAGTAGTTGAGATGCAGGCAAACCTGTAGTTTTCAGACCTATTGTATAATAGAAAATGCCAAGATTTAACTATTTGACCACCACATAAATAACATCAAAAGCTATAATACCTGAACCATTATATGTTACGACTGTCTATTATAAATCTTATTTTAGTTCCAAGTCTTGTCCCTATGTCTGCTATCAGACTAAATAAGTACATTTATAGCAATAACTTTATTTCTGTTGCATCCATTGCAGTGTATACTGCTTTAGAGTGTGTAACGAACACTACATCACAAAAAAGATTTAAAAATCTAATTAGTAACTAATTAACTACATAGTGATTATTGATTCAGAGTAATAGCCTGTTTAATTGCTAAAGATAAAGTCACTCTGATGAAAGCATGCATGTCTGTGGTTTAGTGTCTGAGTGTGATAGAACTTGTGCCTGGCACACATTCACAGACACACACTCACACACACACAGACTGTAATCTGTGATTACCAGCCCAGTTTGAAGGGAAAATGTGCTGAGGAGCAGCACATTCTCTAAATCCCAGAAGTGCTACCTTTCATTTCTCTCTCCTGTGCTAGCGATGCTGCAGCCGAGAGCAGCTGGCACACTTCCGGGCCAAAAGTGCATGCACACACATCCTTGAGGGATTCTTGAGGTGTGTGTGTGCAAGTTCTCAAGATCAGTCATGATCCTCTAACACTCAGGCCTAACAGGAGTCTTGTGAAGATAAGAAATGGGAGAAACAGCCACCAAGCAAAGTTCAGTTACAGTCAGGTTCAAATTTCTGAGTACACTACCAAGATGTTTTTTTTTTTCTATTTCATTGGTTATTCCATCAGTTCATTTATATATTTTGAATGGGAGTCTTCTACAGAGTGTTCCGTACAGTATGTTCTTACTCCTCCAACACATAAAGGCATGTACTAAAGTAGCCGCTATCATGTGTTGCTTGTTATGACGTTAGGAGTGATGTGTGATATCACTGTGATACCATTGTGATACCATTCGAATGAAACATACACCATCATGACAATTTGAAATAATGAAGCAAATGGTTCACTTGTATAGATTTCAGTTCCATTTGAGGATTCTTAAGTCATATCTGTCTCTATCAAGTAATAGCTTCTTAAATAGCAAAGATAAACAGGGTATAATGTTAGATTATTGTTTAAAAACTGATGAAATAAAAACAGCCTGACACTATATAGAATAAGAGAAGCTTTTAATTCCTCAGCAGCTGCAGTGCACAAGTACCGCATGTAGCTCAGCTGATTTATGCTAGCGCTGAAATAACCAGAAAGGAGCTCCTGCTACTCTTCTCCTCCCTCTGTCTTTGTCCGATCCCCTTCTATCCTTCCTTAATCCTTGTCTTCTAATGAAAAGATCTCCTGCTGGGTGGAGGAGAGAGGGAGAGATACAGGCTTTGAGATAAATGAATGTGATGCCATAGTCGATTTGTCACAAATTGCCCTCTGTGTCTACTCAGTTTGCCTGTAAACGGCCGTCTTAATAAAACACTGATTAATTAAACACTGATTAATCAAGCACAGATCACAGATCTATCCAGAAAATGTACAGCAATACCTGGATCATCTTTGAGATCCAATTTTATTCCTTTTTAATCGCCTTGTAAACTCACTGCTTACCAATGTTCTGACCCATTGTCATGTGCCATCTCTTTAGAATTATCTCTTGTAACAATGCTAATAGAAAACAAAGGGCCAAGGCCCTTTCTGTGCTTTCCTGCTATACACATACTGTATATGTATATTTTTAAATTAAAACTATTAGTTCACCTAGTTACTCTCAATTCAGAACGAACTGAAAATAATCTCTGTAATAGAAATATATTGTAGAAAAGTCAGAGGCATGTTTAACAAAATGTGTAGTTTAATCTTCATTCAGGCTTTCCCTAGAATCATCAACAAAGTCCATACCAGGGGTCAAAACAAACGCAGACATGATTCATATGGTCAAATCCATTTTCATAATCCATGAAAAGTCAAGCAGAGGTCAAAAGCAGAGAAACTTGAAAGTAAGATATGAAATTTAGAAAACAAGAAACAAGGCCATAAGGCTCAGACCTGTAGAACTGATGCATGTTTGCAAAACTCTGAAACTCTGCAAAACAAAGGGGTAGATACACAGGGAATTTTATAAGAACAACAGAAGAAGACTAATTAGAAAGAAAAGGAGTTTGGATGGGGCTTGTGTTAGATTAGGGACTGAATCAAATGCTTGACCAGGGACTGAAAATGATGTTACATCAGGGTCTAGAGCTGGTGCTAGATAGGAGAGTGGGGTTGATGCTATATCAGGGATTGAGTCTGAAGATAGATTAGGTCTGAGATTGGGTGCTAGCTCCATGACTGAGTCTGGCACTAGATCAGGGACTGAGGCTGGTCCAAATCATGGATTGGGGCTGGTGCTAGATAAGGGTATGAGGCTAGAGCTAGATCAGGGGCTGAGGCTGGGGTTATATGACTCTGAGGGTAGTGCTAGATCAGGTTCTGAAACTGGTCCTAGATCAGAGCGTGAGGCTAGTGCTAGATCAGGAACTGAGGCCGGTCACAGATCAGAGTCTAAGGCTGGTGCTATATCAGATTTGAGGGTTGTGCAAGACCATGGTCTTAGACAGTGCTAGAGCTGGAGCTGAGGCTCATGCTAGATCAAGAATTGGGTCTGATACTAGATTATGGCCTAAAGCTGACACTAGATCAGGGACTGTGGCTGGTGCAAGAAAAGTGATTGAGACAGTAGGCTGACAGTAGTTCAAGGACTAAGGTTGGTGCTAGAACAGGGTCTGAGGCTGGTACTAGATAAGGGATTGTGTCTGATACTAGATTAGAGTATTAAAGTGGCTCTAGATCAGGGACTAAGGCTGGTTCAAGATCAGGTACTAGAAGTGGATTGGAGTTGATGTATTATCAGCAACTGGGGATGGCTCTACTGTTTCCAGTCTATAAGAACATATTTTATTGGGCTTATATTACTGAAGAATGTCGGACTCTTGTTGGAGAAATATCATTTGACATAACCTTATGTGAAATGTCTAAGCTACACCTCTGGATCATTTATCTTGATAGAGATGAAAGGTCATGTCTCAAATCAGGCTTGAGCGCTTTAAAATCCAGCCTAAAATGCCAAGGTATCTGTCATGATGATATAAATCTCATCATTTATGCTCTGTGCAGGAGTAATTTTACTTGTTAGTTCTTTGTGCAGTGCATCAGTCACGGTTAGCTGGAGCTTAGCTTATATCAGATAGGTTAGAATTCATTGGATTGATATTGGCATTAATGCAAAAAAGTCTGAAGTTTTATTTTCTTTTATTGGGAAATTTAGAAACTCAGGTGTGTTAAAGACTTGCTACTAAAAGGAGCAGGTTCGGGAAACTCACATTAACCAAGGTACCTACACTCATGAATTAAAGAGTTCATGGTACGAATCACTAAAATGTGTATTAAAGGAGTAGGCTAGAGAAACTATAGCCTGGTAAATACTAAGACAAATGAATATACACTAACATTAACAGACATATTACACACTGTATAGCACACCAATACCCATTTTAACATCATAATGAGCATGTTAATTAGATGATGAGCCATGTTAGATCAGGAAACAGGAAAAAATGCAGAACTAAAGGAGGAGAACTGGGAACTGCAACATCATATGTGCTGGACTGAGTGATTCATCCACAGACTTGGCATAATTATAATTATTCACAGCGGACTCTATTATCAAAGTGAGCTCACCTAACCACTGAACAGCAGGGCAGATCAAGTGGGCTCTTTTGAAGTCTTCACGCTGAGTGAAAAAATGCACAAGACGTTAAAACTGGAGACAAGGATAAAGTGATGCTGTATTCAAGTGCTCACAGAAAGATCATACATAGCAGATGGTTGCTTTTGGTATATGTCCACAATGCCGGAAAAGATCAGGATACTCATTCTACTTTTTACAAATAAAAAATGAAAATTAAAAAAAGAAACAAGAAATGAAATAACACTAACACATCACATCACTGGGTGTTTGAGTGCAATTTCCAAGTAAAATTGTGTGGTGTCCTGGGAAAACCTTCACAAGGTGAAATTTTGATATTTTCTTCAAAATATAATTCTAAAATTGACAAACCTTCCTGAACTGTGTTTGTCTTTTGCGTGTATCTCCTCCACAAGTAATTGTAAAAACTGAGGTCCAAAAGTGAAAAGGGATAATTATATATAAAGATTCAATTCTGACAGACTGTATTTACGTTCATGTTTGTTAAACTGACTCCTTACACACTGTGATCTTTGGAGGAAGATAGGCAAGATAAAAATATAAATAAAAACATCGGTTATTGGTTTCCTGGTCACCTTCTTAAAGGTGAGGTATCAAAGTGTGTCACAAGCATAAAAACCTGATCTTTTTTTGGTGTTTGTCATCTGACAGATTTTCCCAGACCACCACACAACTGGTAAAATTGGTATATCTCAGTTTCTGACACCACTCTGTCACAGAATTATGCCCTACCCGGATCAGGTCTAGAGATACGTACGTGTGATTTTAGCAAGCCTGAAAATAAAGCTTATCATGCAAAGGCAAATCCAGCAAATCTGTTTACATCACTCATTATCAAATCTTTATCCATACACAGCTCTCGCCCTCATACAGGAGGAGATGTTTTACTGTGACACTAAGGAGTTCTATTCGGGTTTTGCTATACACAGCTTTACAGCAAACGGATGTAAACAGAAACTAAAGACTCAGTCTTTGTTCAGACAATTTCAGCTTTTGTTTCTTTTCGTGTAAATGCATTGATATAAATTAAATAATAATTAAAAACCTTTTATGCTGTAATAGAGCTTTAGTCCATCACTTCTTAGTGTAAACGTTCAAGAGTCGTGGAAGTGATTAGGCCATGTTGCTTAAATTAAAACTTGAATCATATCATATAACACACTAAGGCAAGATTGCAGTTATGAAAGACAGTCTGTGGCCCTGATACACTGAGAGCTCAAATAAAAAGACTAATCTCTGTATATAATCTAGTAAATTGTGTGCACAGTTGGTGGAAGTGTTGTGGGTGATTTACAAAGAATAATTGTACAAATACCATCATGTTCATTGTAGTCCGAGGGAAAAAAAAAAAACTTTTTGCGTACACTATTTGTTCTTGATAGTTGTGACAATATCTGCTGTCAAAGAGTGAAACTGGAACTTTCCACAAATAAAGCATGCATCATATGTAACGCAGCTGGTATCAATTTAAAAAGTATAAACATTAATTTGTGTCTGTAATAGTTGAAAGAATATTCCGCATTTTTCTGAGATACTGCGACAAACCTTTAAACATCTAAAAGAAAATATTTATTAATTTAGAAAATAATAACTACCTATTTTGTCTTCAAAGAGCAAAAAAACATGATTACTCATATTAATATTAATTATATTATTGTTTTTATTTATTTATAAACTCTAATTATATTAACACAAGTGTTACACAATTATAGATGTATCAGCCATTAATTATAATATTTTTATTGTTATAATAAATATATGAATACCTGCTTCTTCAGTAGTTTTAATCTGTACACACAACTGGCTGTGCGGTGCAGGTGCAAAGTTAATCCGTTTGCAGGTTGCACCTTTAGGCAGAAACACATCAAATTGCATCTTCGTTAAGGGAAATACGCAAAAATGGCTAAATCAGCTTGCACGTTTTTTTTTTTTCTTCAGGTTGCCAAGATTGAATGTGTTTTTACACACACATGTACACATTAGTAAATCAGGGCCTTTGGGTTACACCTACTAGGGTGTAGTTTATCACCTAACATTATGTAAAAAAAATATAATAATTCATTTTTTTGTCTGTAAACATGAACAAATTGCTCATTTATGTTCAAAAAGGCTACTTCAGAGCTTATATTCTACAAGTGGCTGCTGAACACCAGAAGTTAAAGAGCAGGAAACACTGATGTAACACAAACTGTAACACATGCATATGTAACACACCTTATTCTCATAAAACACTTATAAATGCTTGAGTACATGCTGTGTGTATTAGTAATGCAGGTCAGCCCAGGCATCGCTGCAGTTCTTCCTCCTACCCACTGGTTGTATTTTAAGAGCAGTAATTATCCCAAATTAATCCTCCCGCTTAAATCGAAGGCCACATACTGGCCTCTGATCCGGGATGGCTCTGTCCCAGTCTCTCTCTCCTGGAGGGAGAAATTAGTCTGACCTTGATCTATTTTCTCACTCGAGTCTCAGTGTTTCAGCCCATCTGTGTCCTCTGAGGAGTTGAGTAGCTCTGTCTCTCTCTCTCACTCTCATTCTCTCACGTCATATCACTCACATTTCTCATCTATTTCTCCTTGTTTTTTCTGGGCTTCTTATTGTCTCTCTCTTATTTTCTCTCTCTGCCTTTCTCTATACATTAATATTACTTATTCTTATTCTCCCACCTTCACAAACACGCATCATTTCATATTCGCTGTTGCTGCATTTTAATCCCCCCCCCCCCCCCCAAACACGCACACACACACACACACACACACACACTCACACACTCACACTCAGATATTGTATGCCATAATTTGGTTCTGATGATAACTGGCGTGAAAGCAGTGAGCACAGCAACAGCAAAACATCACGGTTCTATTCTGTTATGCTCTGATATACTGCCAATCCAAACAGATTAAATAATAATAATAATAATAATAATAATAATAATAATAATAATAATAATAATAATAATAATAATAATAATAATGGGCGTTTACCTAGGATTTTTAAAAAACTTTTCTGGTGACAGAAAAATAAGGGAACACACACTAATAAACACAACCATCTATGATTTCAGCCACGCTTTTATCCTCATCTTCACGGTTCTGCTACTATTTTGAGAGTACGTTCTAAATTCACTCACGATTCACCAACAACTCCATTACTGTTTTCCCCCATTAAGGAGTGCCTCTCTAGCTGTGAATGCCCATTTGCAGCTTTTCAATAAAAATTTTTGTTTATATAGCACCTTTCCTATGATCAAGATCACTTTACATATTCAATCATCAAGATAAGCAAATGACACCCTATATACACTATATTACCAAAAGTATTCGGTCACCCATCCAAATGATCAGAATCAGGTGTCCTAATCACTTGGCCT
>CM075004.1:24775810-24800990 GCA_037576675.1 Pangasius sanitwongsei | reverse complement strand
TATATATATATATATATATATAGAGAGAGAGAGAGAGAGAGAGAGAGAGACAGAGAGAGAGACAGAGAGAGAGAGATAGATAGATAGATAGATAGATAGATAGATAGATAGATAGATCATGTGGAAGAGGCACAATACATAAAATCATGCAGATACTGGTCAAGAGCTTCAGTTTATGTTCACATCACACATCAGAATGAAGAAAAAGTGTGATCTCTGTGACTTTGATTGTGGCATGATACCAGATGGGCTTTTTTGAGTGCGAAAAACAACAAACACTGAGTGAGCGACAGTTCTCTGGGTGGAAACACCTTGTTGATAAGAGAGATCAGAGGAAAATGGCCAGATGTGTTTGAGCTTCCAGGAGGGATACAGTAACTCAAATAGCCACTCTTTACAACTGTGGTGAGCAGAAAAGCATCTCAGCAAGCAAAAAACTCCAAACCTTGAGTTGGATGGGCTACAGCAGCAGAAGACCACATCCGGTTCTGAGAACAAAAATCTGAGGCTTTCATTGGCACAGGTTCATTGAAACTGGAAAGTTGAAGTTTAGAAAAAAAATCACCTGGTCTTTTCCCAGACTTTAAATGCTTGTTTTAAACACACTTGCACATAAACACAACTGACTAAATATGTTTGTTTGGAAATTAAATTTTGTGGCACTGATCATTTTGCCTCATAATGTGATTGAATCCGGGCCGTTTGTATAGTAAGTTAGTTTTAGTATTTAAGTCCTTGTTTGGCATTTTTAATCTTGCCTTTTTACGTGATTAAATTTGTAATGCTTAAAAAAGTATTTTGGCTAAACTGTGACATAGCAGCTTTGTCAACCCTACCAGTCTTTGATAATGGCTCAAAATATTTTATCTCTGGTCTACAGTACCCAAAAAATAAACATAAATTTGAGTTCATTTTGCTCAGAAATGAATAGTCTAATTTCATGTTGTTAAGGTTTATTCACCATTAATTCCAAAAATGAATGCAAATCTTGTGATATGGACTAGGAATGGGTTTGCTTAAAATGTGTAATGCAACATGCTTTTATAAGTAGTTTTAAGGGGTCTGGTCAATAAGCATTCTGGTCAATAAGTGTCAGACTTGTTATAAGTCTTAAAACAGACTTGCAGCGATAAAATAATTCATTAGTTTATACTGATTGAAAATGTCCGATTTCCATTCTGCTGTGGAACACCAGTTACTGTGGGAAAGGGATAAAATAAATCTGAGACATTCTGTTTTTTGGGGGTTTTTTTTGTTTGTTTTTTTAAACAGTTAAAGGAGTCCCTGTCTGCAAAAAAAAGTTTGATAACCTCTGGTCTAGAGTATTACTTTCAAACACAAGCACTTGGCTTTAAACCTGAAAAAACAAAACAAAACAGGGAGTCAAAAATGCAGACTGAAGAACCTGATCAAAGATTTATAGGGTATGAGTGCTAAATCTCCCGTTATTCATAAGCTGCAGCCACATACACCATGCCTCTTTGTAAATAAATACTCTGGTAATATCTCATCTCTCATTGACAACATAGTTGTGTTGTGCTAATGCTAAAGGTATGATTTAGTCTGCCACCTAAATTTTGCATTTGGATAGCATGACTTTTTTATATATATATATATATATATATATATATATATATATATATATATATACATATATATATGTCACCTCTATTATCAGTGTTCATATTATCAGTTATCATATTATCAGTGAACACAAATTTACCACTCATGGAGACAGTCAGTTTTACTTACACTTGATTTTCGTTTTGTTTTTTACGTGAACTTTGGTTAATTGGACAGTAGCTGTGTGTGTTCATATGGAGGATTCATCTGAGTTCACACACTTATCTATTTGCTCACAGAAAGAAATGCTGCAGTTCATAAACATTCTTCTCAGAATAAACTGTGTAGCTGCATGATCATGTAGAGGGAAAAAAACAAATGGTGCCTTCCTACAAACACACACACACATACACAATTCTATCTTTGTGGGGTATTTACATATTTTAGCCTACCTAAATATTGTACCCACACATATACCCATAACCCCAACCCCTACACCTACACCTAAGCCTAACCTTAACCTCAGTAAGCAAAAGGAAATAATCTTTCCTCTTTCAGTTTTTCAAATAAAGCCTTTAGTGAAAAAGCAATTTTCTTAATGGGTTCATGGGTACCAGCAAAAATCATGGCGATATGGGAACATTTTGGCCTTATAGAGAGAGCCTCAAATACACACACACGCACATGCACACACAGCTAAAGATGTGTTATACACAGTATACTTACATGATTCGATGCATTTCTCTTATAGAGATGAGGGGTTTCATTTATAAAACACTGAGAAAAAAAAAATGAAATTGGCATCTGGACAAAAATAAATGAGGAATAAAACACCTGGAATGATGATGGGTTGGTGTGATGTGGCTCATTGACCTACAAGTTTTAATGCACAATTTGATATGATGTGAAAATATTCATTTTTTGCATCAGGCTGTAGTTCTTTATTTTACCATAGGTGTCGTTAATATATTTGTTAGGGGCGTAATGACGCATCGTGATGCAAAAGTTGCATTGTGGACATGTGCAATTCACATAGTGGCAATCTGCATTCTATCACTTATGCATCTAATGCGAGCACACTATTTGAGCACCAGAGGTCGCAATCTGAGCAACCCACAGAATTAAAATATAAAGAGAACACACCGGTCACATGATCATATTCTTTCATGGAGAGCCTGTGCCATTACCAGGAATCTTCTGCACTTGTGAAGTGACCAACAGCCCAATAACTTCGCATCACAATGACCGACATGCATTGTAGGTTATATGGTTACACAATCAAGTTACAGCAGATAAAAAGAGCGCTTCACTGGCTTTCAAATGAAACCAGCGCCATGCCTCTGTGATCTACAGTGCCCCAGAAAGAGGTCACAGAAGCCGGGCATTTTGGCTGACTTTGGAGCTCTACTTCCGGTTAAAATGACACCTAGGCAATGCTATGGAGCTCATTATGTTTCGATTAATCATTTTCCCTCGTCAGTGACTTTGTTTATTCAGTCAGACTTTGGGGAAAATTTATAAATATATTTATTTATTTTTAAGATACGTTGAGCCTGTACATTTCGTTTACAATTTTAAACCTCTGTTCATAGCCATTTTTGATTTATTTTTGTACAGACAAAAATTTACATTTACATTTATAGCATTTGGCAGACATCCTTATCCAGAGCGACTTACATTTTATCTTATTTATACAACTGAGCAGTTGAGGGTTAAGGGCCTTGCTCAAGGGCCCACCAGTGGCAGCTTGGCAGTGCTGGGGATCGAACTCATGACCTTCCGATCAGTAGCCCACTTTGCACATTGCTTTGCATTGTTTATGATTCAGAGCAAAAAAAGGAGTCTTTTCTCAGTCATAATTTCTCTTTATTAAAATTTCGTTCAAAATATTCTGAGAATCGAATTGAATCAAATTGTGAAGCCAGTATCGTGCATCGAATAGAATCATGATCGTAACATTTTTAAATAAGCACACAATATCTCATTGTGTATTGCTTTTTAAATATTGGCTGTGCTGGAAATCACCAATACACTACATGGCCACGTAGAATATATAAATGAGCCTCCAGGAATTTTTTTTTTCTTACTGTGCCATGACGTAGGTATGGGACCAGGATGGTGTCCCAATAAAAAGATTATTAAACACACACACGCACACGTACATGCACACGCCCACACTCACAAACACCCACACACACAGAATCCAGCTGTTCTGATTGGTCCTATATTGAAGAAGATGTTGGGAAAGCTGGGTGGCTGTGAATCGTTTAATCACGCTTCTCCCAAACTTTCCAATTAATGAGCGGCCGATCTGTCGCCATCCATCATAATCACTTTAATAGCGTCTCCTGTTGACCCCATCATCTGGATTACCTGCTGCAGCCCTTTCTGCATTTCTCAGCCCATTAATTTAACAAATTCTAATTGTGTACGTTTTTGACAGTTTTAATTTCCCCTGTGAAATTCAGCTCGTCCTGGTTGATGGTAGGGTGTGTTCCTGTCGCTTTTCTTTCTTTTTTTTTTTTTTTCTTATAACCAGCTGTCAGGCTCATTCTGATGTGTGTCATTGTAGTTTACATAAACAAAGGAGTTTTAGCTAATTCAGTTGCAGAATCCTGCCTCTCACCTGGTTATATTTGCATTTTGTGTGTGTGTGTGTGTGTGTGTGTGTGTGTGCGCGCATGTGTAGGTGAATCACTTGTTTTTTTTTGGGGTTTTTTTTCGGAAGACCCCTCGCTTCCCAGATCAGTCTAGGAAATGAAACATGAACAGAGGCAAAAGAAAGTGACACGCAATCATTGGAAACACATTTGCCTGCCAAGGCAAACAAATTTGTGTTAAATAGGTTTTGAACTGCATTAGTGAGATGAAATCCCCCAGTATTAGTGGTGCCATATGCAGAAAATCAATCAGTGCCACAAATGTGTGTACATTTAGCTGTCTTTTTAAAAATATTTATGCTTTTCATTTGATCCACTGATATTTGGAACACCCGTTGCCCACATCCTTTGTCCACTCCCCCATGGATGAACCACTTAGCCATCTTAAGAACCATTCCATTCCATTATTTTCTTTCTTTCTTTCTTTCTTTCTTAAGATGAGCATTATATGAGGGTTTGACTCAACATACCAGGATTCAGTAGCATAACATACCAGGATTGTGTATTGCTGTCAGGAATGGGTAATAGAGGCGGATGGAAGTGCAGAAAAAACATTTATTTACAGTGAAACAAAAGGAAACATACAGACTAGGAAACATGAACAAGAAACAACAAGGCTAGACAACAACATGAACGTGATATGAGTAAATGGTGACAATGACTACAAAAAGTAGTAAATAATATGTAACTTAAATGAGTGTGATAATCACACAACAGTGTGAATCACATAACAGTGTGATTCAGGTGCTCTGGTCATGTGACACAGTGCATGCAGTGAATGTGTGACGTGCAATGGCTTATGGGTGCTGTAGTCCATTGACGTATCATATGACAGAAGCATGCGGCTCCTGAAGCGCAGAATGCAGTCACAGGGGGATCCTGAACAACCAGGTGACCAGTTTCTCTGTTTCTGGAGGCTCTTAGGTTGACAAAGTTCATACCGATCCATAGCTGAGATGGCAGAAGACATAATGTCCTCCACAGACCAGCGAGGCAGAGCGACCTTCTCCATATGGTGTAACATCCAAGACAGAGGACGAGGGAAGGGGTGGCGTGACATCCAAGACGGAGCCTGTGATTGGAGTGACGGTCACCATGGAGGCAGCAGGGAAGCACAGCCCAAAGCGGAGCCAGAGGGGGAAGCAAAGTCCACTGTGGAGCCAGAGGGGGGAGTTAGGTTCTCTGTGGAGCCAGAGGGGGAAGCGACTTCCTCTGCGAGGCAAGAGGGTGGAGCATCCTCCGGTGAGCAGGGAAACGGCACGATGCCCATGGAAAGCCACAACGGCATTCTCTGCGGGGCAGAGGGCCAGAGGGACATCCTCAGCAGACAACGAGGCAGAGCTGCATCCCTAGTGGGGCAGGGAGGTAGGTGATGGCCCCAGCCTGGTTGGGAGCCCCCTCTTGAAAAAACTTTTCAAGGGCGTGCATAGTTTCGAGCCATGCCAGTGTTGCATTGATCCATTTATTCTTTCCCTTTTGCTTCTCTTGTAGGAGTACCTGCTGAAAAAATCCTGCTGTATCCATTGTTCAGTCAGTCTTTCTCACAGGAATGGATACTGGAGGCAGATGCAAGTGCAGAAAGACATGTATTTACAGTGAAACAGAAGGAAACATACAGACTAGGAAACGAGCAAGAACGAGAAATAACGAGGCTTGACAACAACATGAACATGATACTAGTAAATGGTGACAATGACCGACAAAAGGTACTAAACAATACGTGACTTAAATACTCGAGATAACCACACAACAATATGATTTAGGTGCTCTGGTCATGTAACATAGTGCGTCCAGTGTACATGTGATGTGCAATGGCTTATGGGCACTGTAGTCCAGTGCCATATCAGCACCACCATGACAACTGCAGTCTGACTAAAATTCTTTTCAAAATAACAGATACAACTGAATAAAATTCTTAACAAGTTAAAACTCTATCATTCTATATTTACAGTAATTTTTTACCTTGACAAATTTTAAATTCTTGACAAGGCTTTATCTTTTAGCCTCTCTTAATGTCCTTAAACCAGGCCTAGAATTCTTAAAATCTTTTTTTTTTTGTGACATTTCACACTGCACAATGATATACCACCCACTGCATCCAGCAAAAGCCTACAGTTTATATGCTCACACTGTTTGAAATTAATTGGCCCAATTGGCATGATTGCACTGTACCAGAAACACAACCTCCATTAATTAGCTATTAAATTCTTTTTTTTTGCTCAGCCATGGGAATCTGT
Organism: Pangasius sanitwongsei; assembly: GCA_037576675.1. Lineage (NCBI taxonomy): Eukaryota > Metazoa > Chordata > Actinopteri > Siluriformes > Pangasiidae > Pangasius > Pangasius sanitwongsei. Next base: position 24,794,530 of record CM075004.1, on the reverse strand, counting down.
CAGAATAAGTGCATAGCGCATGCTGCTCACCCATGAGATATCATTCCTCACACTCAGCTTGGGTTATAAGGGCAGGGGTTATCTCTGCCAGCATTTTCTCATTCCTGCCAGTCATGGGAGGATGATGAGAAAGTATCCTACAGGCATATTTGTTGTTGCAACAGCTCAACTAACCTTCTGTCCAAACCACATGCACTCTTTGCACCAGTGGCTATTATTGTTGCCATTTGAAGATGCACACATTTTGGTGTTGTCAACAAATGCATTTGCCTTGCTGTTGACAAATTACTGTGGCATAAGCGGTATAAAACACTTTGTGATGTGATATTATCTGAAAAATTATCAGCTTCTGGGTGGTACCATATGCATAATGGGGTGCATCACACCATCGCATTGTAGATTATTTTCCTACAACAGCATGTTTTATTTCTTACAAAGCACATCATTCCTTCACAATGCATCTAGCATATCTAGAATATTAATGGCTAGAAAAAAATGGCTCCTGGTACCAATGAGTTCTCCCCTGTATGCAGCTAACTAGCTAAACTAGATAGCTAATGAACCTTACATTATTTCCCTACATTTAGACCTACAATAAGAGAAGGCTTCCTGCATTGGTTTGAGCTTTGGCGGCGAAAATCAAGAGCAAATTGCTTCTGCAAGACATTCTTGTTTCCCCAAAACACACTGTTTTCTGTTTTGGTTGTTTTTACTTACCCCCTGAACGGATTAGTTAAGTGAAAAAATTGGCCTTGATGTTACTTGGTACATTTCTGGAAAGTTAGACTTTTCCAACTTCTGAACACATTCCTGAAAATATTCACAGCCGTGTCCTTCAGATATTTTTTACAGCACTTCTCAAAAATGTAAAAAATGGATTGGTAAAAAATCACTTAAACATTTGTTGTATATACAACCAACACTAAGAGAAATAAAAAGTGAGGGTCAGTTGTTTGTACAGTTTGCCCTCTGGCCATGCCTATAGGTAGAGACCTGTGGGTGTTTCATGCACTGTGGTACTGACAGGTAAAGTTTAGTCCAACTTTAGGCTCACTGCTGTGAATGCACCTTCCAACACTGTTCGCAGTGTGTTTCTCCTTCAGAGTGTTGCTATTGTGGAGCAAAACAATATCTGGACAATATGGCCGGTGGCATTGATATAACTTCAATGGAAAAACAAAATAATATAAACCATAGCAAGAAATGTCGACAAAGGGTTAGGACCGAAACTTCTTTTTTATATAAAGTCCACTTTCTTCCTGCCTGGGATGGTCATAAATGCCCTTTAAAGCCTTAATTCCACCCCAGGACTTCCCTTTGAGCAACAACCAACCAGCACCACTGAATGAGGAGAGGAAGAAACCCTGACTCACCTCATTACACCTCAGTGTAAAGTCCAGAAATGCAAAAACATCTTAAAGTTTAGATTTCTATCCACCTAGATCTCTGACCATCAGCTTCAGAGTTGTATTTTTCGACTCTTAACTCTGGCTGATCTCACCTCAATCTCAGCCAAGTCTCCACTGTTGCAAGACATACTGTAGATGCAGGAGAACTTTGGCCCTTCAGTGAAGCTCCTTTATGGACCTTTATCCAGCTGGACCTTTATCATGATTCCTGTTGAAATCCATCCACACAGCATCATAAAATTTCCCAAAGATTCCCAGAGAAGCGGATGCAACATTATGGCTAGACATTCAGCACGATCTCTGCTGAACTGTGCCACACTGAGGACCCGTTCTCTGTGATCTTCCGCTGATGCAACAGTCGACTATGCTGAAGTCACTTCATGAACCAGAACCACTGACGAGTCACCATCAAAGTGTAACTATAATCCTATATGTATGTCGGCCATTAAGCTTAATTCCAATCATTATCCAATTGTCTTCATTATCAATTACTTCCATTACATCTATTTATATTTTCAGTTGTTGTATGTTTTGTATTATATTGACACATGCCTTTCTTCCTATTATTAAACTTTGTATGATTTACATGTGTGTTTCGGTCTTGTCACAAAAGAGCTCTAATTTCATGTCAACCAAATCCTCCAGAAAACAGGCAAATGATTACTATTTATTATCTTGGTGATGCAACCATTATCAAGCTGTATCTCATTTTGAAATTATTTTGTCAATTGGATTGGTGCGCCGTACAATAGAACTATTATTATGAACAATAATAATCATTTCTAATATTTAATTTAATAGTAATAATTTACCCACCTGCATACCCTTTACCACCAACAGGAGGATGGCGTAAGATTGCAAGAAACACATGGAACAGTTACAAATATGGTAAGGGCAATGGCAAAATGAACAAAGCATGCAAACTGACAGATGAAATTTAAAACTTATCCTTATTACCTCAAGCTCATAAAAACACATGATCACAGAGTGTGTTCAAGCAATATTTTATTGAATTAATCTCGTATAATGTGATGAGTGATAATCTTAAAGAACTGCTGAAATTGCGCAGTGTAAAACTGGCTTTAGTAGACAGGTAGCAATTAAAACACGTTCAAGGAGAGTGACCGCTTTCACAGCCATGTTTGTTAAAGTGGCACCTTGTTAAAACGATCTCTGTAGGCAGATAGTATAAGCAAGTGCAGAAAGTAAATAAAAGCATTTCTATATGTCTTTGTGGACAAATATTGCTTTCAAAAACTACTCTTATTCCATTTAAAGATATGTGGCCAAAGGAAATGTATGTATTTATGATATTGGATTATAATTCAATGATACTGGTTTCTGATTAAATGAGTGTGAATGCATAATGGGTCCTTAGTAATGTGTAAAAATAGTTTCTTAGTAACATATCCTATTTATATGCACAACAACTTAAATATTTTCTTGCGATCTCTGCTTTTACTGACTCTTCCATATGAAACATGTTGGTATTGTTACACTAAGATTGTAAAAGCTTCAACGTTCAGCCTGAGAACCATTCACACAGAACACTATACACATTTCCATTAATAACTCGGCGCCAATCTGCCCTCTGTTCACAGCAGGAGGTCCACATGCTAAAACAAAGGCTCCATTAGTGCAATCACTCCAGCATAACTGTAGACACAAACATATGCATACACAGTCTTGTATCACGAACTTGTGATGCCAGGTGTGCTGGTGAGAGTTGATCAGGTGCAAGGATATTTAAAACACCTTACTCTCACTGAAGAGCTCTAAAAATCTGACAACCACAAAAATACAACCAACACTAGTCACACTAATGCAACTAACACACTTGCATCAGTGCCATACACACTACCATGTCAGTGTAACTGCTGTGTGTTGAGAATGATCAACCACCCAAATAATATCTGAAGAGTTGTAGTCCTGTAAAGGTCTCTTTTCTGCTATCAGTAACTCTAACATAAACCCCAGTAACCCTAACTGTAACAACAGTAACTCTAACTCTAATGTCAGTAACTCTAACACTAAACCTCAGTAACCTTAACTGTATCCTCAGTAACCCTAACTTTAACCTCAGTAACCCTAAACCTCGGTAACCCTAAATCTCAGTATACCTAGACCTCAGTAACCCTAACCTTAACCTCAATCATCCTAAACCTCAGTAACCCTACCTGTATCCTCAGGAAGCCTAACTGTAGTGTCAGCAGCCCTAACATTAACTTAATAATAAGTTAATGTAACAATAACATAACAATAATCCTAATTGTAACATCAGTAACCCTAAACCTCAGTCATTTTAATTGTAATGTCAGTAACCCTAACCTTAACCTCAGTAACCCGAACTCTAACGTTAACCTCAGTTACCCTAACCTCAGTAACCCTAACTGTAATGTCAGTAACCCTATCATATACTGTAAAATCAATAACCCTAACCTTAACTTCAGTAACCCTAATCTTAAACTCATTAACCCTTTGCCTAATACTCAGTAACCCTATCCTTATCCTAAGTCCTAATCCTAATCCTAATCCTAACTATAACCTCAGTATCCCTAACCTTAATATCAGTAACCATAACTGTATTCTCAGTAACCCTAACCTTAACCCCATTAACCTTAATTATGGCTAACCCTAGGGCTAGGGTTAGTCAGGCGTGCTGTTTAGAGTGGATCAGGTGCAAGGATATTTTAAACACCTTACTGTCACTGAAGAGTTCTAAACAATGACAACCACAAAAATACAACCAACACTAGTCATATTAATGCAACTGATGCACTTGCATCAGCACCATACACACTACCATGTCAGTGTCACTGCTGTGTTTTAAGAATGATCCATCACCCAAATGATATCTGAACAGTTGTGGTCTCTTTTCTGTTATCAGTAACCCTAACCTAAACCTCAGTACCCCTAACCTTAACCTCAATAACCCTAACTGTATTCTCAGTAACCCCAACCTTAATGTCAGTAACCCTAAACCTCAGTAACCCTAACTGTATTCTCAGTAACCCTAAACTTAACATCAGTAACCTTAAACCTCAGTAACCTTAACCTCAGTAACCGTAACTGTATCCTCAGTAACCATAAACCTTAGTAATCCTAATTGTAATGTCAGTAACCCTAACCCTAGCCTTAACCTCGCTGCAAGAGAAAGTCTGTTCTGGGTTTGGTGCTGCAGTATCACGGTTCTTGCTCTGTCTCCCTTTGTCCTCAAGGCCAGCTCTGCACGCGTTCTCGAAGGCTGAGACAGCTTAGTGAATGGTGTGTCTCCAGACCTAGCAATCGGAGGCTAGACCAGACCACTGGTGGTGGTCAATGTGACAGGTACCAAGGGATTTCATCAAAGAGTCCTTATACCTTTTATATGGTGCCCCTCTGTCACAGTGGCTAGTGGTGAGTTCGCCATACAGCACAATCTTGGGTAGGCAATGTTTGCCTTTGCCAGTCTGTTGTCAATCTTGTTCACCTTGGCATCCGAGGAGATGAAGCACCCCAAGTAGCTGAACTGGTGGACTGTCTTCAGCTCTGGCTCGCCAATATGATGCGGGATGGGTGATAATCTTCCTGAGGTGCAGAGTTGGTGGAGAACTTCTTTCTTTTTCAGGCTAACGTCTAGTCCAAAGAGCTCAGCAGCCTCAGCAAAGCATGATGTTATGTGCTACAGAGCTGTCGCCATGTGGGAGACAAGGGCAGCATTATCGGTGAAGAGTAGCTCTTGGATAAGTTGCTCCACTGTCTTGGTGTGGCCCTTTAGTCGCCCGGGATGAACAGGCTGTCATCAGTGCGGTATCGGATGTAGACACCGTCCTCGTCATCAAGGTCTACTGTGGTCCTTTGGAGCACATTGCTGAAACCTCAAGCCTAAACCTCAGTAACCCTAACTTTTACCCCAGTAACCCTAACTGTAATGCCAGTAATCCCATTAACCTTAACCCTACCCCTAATATCCAACAAGAAATAATTGAGTTTTTTTAAATGAAAGGTCTATGTTTGGTGACCAAATGTCCCAAATGTTCATAATATTTGTTTTGGTGCCAATAAAGTGATGAATACAAGCATGGATTACAAGCAGAATTGCTGCTTTCCATTCAGATTTTCTGATGTGCATATTTGAAATTCCAATAAAAACAGGTAGGAAATATTCATTGTAGTTATCTTGATGACTAACGTCTTTCCATGTCTGCAAGTCAGAGTGTGAACCATTGTAGTGAAAAAAAGAGCCTTCAACAAGGGAGAGGAGGTGAATTAAAGATAATAATGTGATTTATAAATGACTGGGTGGATGTTGGGTGAATATGTGTGCCTTGTAAATGCAAATCACTAAGCCTGGGAGAAAATGTCATTTTCATGGTTATGAAAAGTCTTGGCCGCTCTTCATACCCTTATTATGCATGTTTGTCCGTTACAGCAGTAAACAGAATTTCCTCAGTTTAAAGTGTGTACTGACAAAATTTCATTTATTCGTTGATTTGTGTTTGGATCCTGTTTATGCAGATTTAGAAAAAAATATATACTGCCTCATTATTTGTGGTTGCTCCACTTTGTATTTTCCTTTGACAAAGTCTAGGCTTGAGTTTCTTTTGCTGTTCTAACGCTTCTGTAGTGTGCACTGCTTAGCAATGTTCCCTCCCACTGACCCAGTTCACTTCTGATTGTCAGTATTACTTCAGACTTCAGATTTTGTACCAATACTGCTGTAATTGTTCCTTCTAATATCTACAATCAATCTTCCCTATCAGTGACAAACAGTGAGTGTTTTTTTTCTCTCTCTCCACTTCACATTCAAAACCAAGAGTTCAAAAGAGCTAATACAAATTGGGGTTCTAGTTCATTTTCCACCAATTTGAGAGATGACTGGACCATGGCGTGTTTATGGCATCGTTGAATCCAACATGGAAAGATGTCTAATTTCCTTTCCTTTCCTCCTCTTTTCTTCCATTCCTTCCTTTCCCTTCCCTCCCTTCCCTTCCATGTGCTTTGAGCCACCCTCCCGCAGTCCATTAGGTCCCATTTGTGCAGGAATTAAAAACTCAACACCTAGAACCTTTGGTAACCTACCAGTGGCCAACTGGAAAAGACAGCACCAGTTTTCTCTCATCAGTGTACTTTATGTGGTGGAAACAGTACTGATCTCAGCAATCCTGACTGTAATGGAGCCCCACAGTCCCTTCCCATACTCGGCCTACTGATGGCGGTTCGGAGTTGAGGTAAGAGGAGGGAATAAAATATCACTATGATCATCTTTCATTTTCATATTTACAAACACCCGACATTTTTCCTTCTTCTTCTCAGCTCAAAATGACCTGAACATGAACTCTGTAATAAGAATACAATTTTTAATTAGAGATGGCACAGAGCCGAAATGCAGTATTGGTATCAGGCTGAAATCAGCAGGAAATTGAGAAAATCATCAGAAATTGGAGGAAAAAAAAATGAAAGAATTTGCTCTGCTTCTCTAACAAATGTAGCTTAAAAAATCATACATACATACATACATACAGTAATTGACTGTAATGCAACAGATTATAAAGCAATGTGAAGCTGGTAGTGTGTTAATGATTATATTTATTTATATTAATTATATCTATATTTGGCATGGATGGGTGTTATACTGGAATCCCAGGTTTAAATTGTCTAATTATGCAAGCAGTTGCTCAGATATACTGTATGTTTTTATTTTGAAGGAATTTCTTTGTACATATTAATCTGTGATAAGGCTTGTTGATGGTTTTAGAGTAATACGGTATATGAGTAGTTTTATTTTAATATGTTAATTTTACAGTATATAACCATCTTAAATGAAAAGCATCAATTAAAATAGGTAACAGGTAATGGCTTAGTGGTTACAAAAATATACATCGGATCAGCATTCAAGGTTTCAGTACCAGAAAAAAAAATAGTATCATGCCATCCCTGTTTTTAATTAATTATTTTTATTAATTCAAGTCCACAATGTTCAGGTTTCTCTGTGCCGCTGAGTGGCTACTGAACCCGTTAGCTTAACGCTCACTAACGTCTTACCTTGTTGCTAGCTGAGTAATTCTGATTGACCTAATTTTTTCTGAATGCTGTTCTTGTATTTTAACTTTGTTTTTTTTTTTGTTTTTTTACCACTCTGTGATTGATCGCTATGTACTCGGAATTTGTTGATTGTGGATATATTCTGCATATAATGAGTTTGTTTCACTGGCTGCAGCATGTGACTGCCATTATGTTGGGATTGGGTTTGTGTGTGTGTGTGTGTGTTTCTGCATATGAATGGAGAAAGGAAAATTCTCTTTTCTTTTTTTTATGGTTTTGTTTTGGATAGCGATAAAATCCCAGTTGTGTTTGTTGCCCACTATTTGTGTACAATATTTCCCATTTCTGTCTTGTACATCTGTGTTGTTTTTTTTGTCACCTATCCATAAAACCTTTTTTGCATATAACCATTCTTCTATGGCCTGACCCTGGACCGTGATGTAACACCACAGTATACAGTTATACTGTAATTCATCTCAAGGTTAATAATCACAAGCCCAGAGGAGGATGGGTTCCATTCTTGAGTTTGGGGCTACGTCCATTTTAATCCGGATACATTTGAAAATGCATTTTTTTTCTCTATGTTTTGGTCTTCCGTCCACACTGAGACAGTGTTTCTGTCCAGTGAAAATAGAGCTTTTCAAAAAAACGCTCACCCAAGTGGATAAATTTGAAAACGCCGATTTCGTGTTGTAGTGTGGACTGAGAAAACGGAGATATTCAAAAACACTGATGTATTTTTAGTCATGCGATGCAGCCATTTGACCCATTCAAGTAAATAAACGCCTGATGGAAATGACATAGGTCAAAGCTTCTTACATTTTTACGCATGTAAAATATAGGTACGTAAGTATTTTCAGCTGTTTCAGTGACAGGACAAGGAATTTTTGGAAAAAGTTAGAAAACAGTGTGGATGGAGAGCGTTTTGCAGTTTTCAGATCTATCCAGATTAATGTGGACGTAGCCTGGCTTCTCTCAAGGTTTCTTCCTCATATGCCTCGAGGAGCTTTAGCCTTGCATTTGGCTTGTTTACTGAGTGCACAAACTTGCGGTTCTCTAAAGCTGCTAAGTGACATTGTCGTTCAAAGGTGCTATAAAATAAAAATGGCATTGAATTAAGCTTTTCATGTTAGAAAATCTTGAATTGCTTGCTGGAATTTTTCAGACTGCATGTACTGTCGGAAAAAAACAATTGGAATAGCAAGGTCAACATTGCATCGTCTCCATAACAAATGCACCTCTTCTGTGAGGACACCTTTCCCACATTACTGTTTGCTAACACACAAAATTAGTGTAACAGGAGGATGTGTGTGACTACGAGGCAAACAGGAAGAGTAAAAGATCTCTGATCTGCACCAAGATCAAACTTCTGCATCTATTAGAAAATCAAAGAGAATATCAGAGTGGATGAGTTTCACAGGAGGAGACTTGGACAAGCAATGGAAGAGGGTTGGTGTAATCTGTAAACTGTGTTAACCCCGAAAACTCCCAGGATGCCATCATTTGGTCCAAACTTACAGCCCTTACTCACTTAATTACCTACATTTCCCATTAGATTCACCGTAGTTCCTAAATAATTGTTCTTACTGAATAATATGCTTTGAAATACTTAGTAGAATAATAATTGGAGAGTTTAAGGGGTTAAAAAGTGTTAAAGAATGATATTTAGCTATATCTCAGTATCTTTGTTTCAAACTATGTGTGATGCCATGTTACATATTTCATTCAGATGTTGGCAAGTAATCTAATAGGCTCCTAACACACAGCGTTAATTGCTTTTGTGTGATAATCACACATCCTGCTCCAGCAAATTAACTTCATCAGCCAGCAAAGTGCGAAAAATTTTCATTTTGACCTCTTTTGTTTGTTTGTTTGTTTTTTATCTTATAGCCCATAAAGGCTCAATGGGAACACTAGTCTGGTATTATGCCCCAGCTGGATGAGTAATCATGACTGAATCAGAGCTTATTAATGGATCTTTATGAATGCTGTGTGGACAGAAGCTGCTAAAAGAAGGTCAGATTATTGAACGTTACTGCTAATGCTACTTTAGTGTGTCCTAAATAACCTGAGATAATTCACCTAATTTAGTGTTATTTCATTGAAGTACATGACTCTGTTTTGTTGTATGTGCTTTATTGTTCCTACTGTGTTCAGCCAGCACACTGGACTGGTATCAGGGAAAAAAATATGATAAGTCTTGTTTGAAAAATAAAATTAGTAGCAAAATCAGACTTTGGCTACCATAAAGACCTCCCAGAAAAAGCATAACCAAATCTCAGGCTTGCTTTAGTGGATCTCATCTGGATACTGTAGTTTTGTCCCAAAAGCCCACTGCTTTAATCATAAAGCCTGTCCTTTGCTCATCCTAGGACTTCCAAGGGCATAGCAGTTTCTTCCTTATGTTCCCTCAGGGTGTTTGTCCTTGGATTTCTGGATTTCTGTAAATGTCTTTATTAAGCCATGCTCATATTGAAATTCTATACCCTTATGTTATGGCCCTAGTCTGTGGTATTCTGTCTGTTTTGTGAATGCCCTCTCTATTGTCTCTTTTTAAGTGCTCAGAAATCCAGGATCATTCCTGTGCTCCAGTTCACCATGTCCAGATTTCCCTGAGCCGCCGCATAGCTACCAGTGGAGGACATTAGCCAATCATAAATATCTATATAGCCAATAACGTGTTACTAATGTAACTACACATAAATAACATGAATCATAATGTTAACTTGGGAGATAAATACTATGAATCTATAAAATAAGTATTTTGTAAAGATAAAAACTTTTCATCAGTAGTTAAATATTCTATATTACAAAGCTAGCTAGCTCAACATTCAACACTGGATGAAGTCCGCTCACCGTGGCCTCAGGTTCCTGCATTTGGCTGACAGGACTGGAACCTGGTAAGTGTGGTCTTCTGCTGTTGTGTGTTCTGAGATGCTTTTTGGCTAACTACAGTTGTAAAGAGTGCTTATTTGAGTTACCTTACCCTTCAGCTTGAAGCTTCTGGCCATTCTCCTCTGACCTCTCTCATCAATAAGCCATTTCTGCCTACAGAACTGCACTCACTGGATTTTTTGTTTTTCACACCATTCTGTGTAAACTCTAAAGGCTGTTATCCAAGGAGATCAACATTTTCTGAAAACTACTCAAACCAGCCTATCTGGCACCAAGAGCCTTGCCATGGTCAAAAGCACTGAGATGTTTTATGCATTGTGCTGATGCCACATAATTGGATGATTGGATAATTTCATAAATGAACAGGAGTACAGTTGTTACTGGTGAGCATATATGTACTTTATAAAAAAAAAAAAAAACGGAAAAGGCTAAAGCTAAATTCAGAGGAATTTATTAACACTACTATCTTAGACACAAAAATAAAAATGAATTGTAATGAATTATTGCAAGCGTGAGTAATCTGAGGTGTACACACAATAAAACAATTCTGTTAGGTATATTATAATGAATAACATTGCCTTCATCTCTTCACAAGTCATGAGGGAGGCTAATGTTTTTAGAAGTGTACAGTACTAAATCTAACCAAGCTGAGATGAGGAACATGTCATTATGGGAACACATTAATGCTTTAACAAATGTTCCCTCTGGAGTTCTCTTCCTGTCATGCTGCAGATCTGCAGTTGTTCCTCCAGCAGCTGCAGCGGTGCCATTATTTACACAAAGCCCGGGCTGTGGTGCCCTGCTTTCCTGCCCTGTTTCTCCCTGAAGCCTGCGGGGGCAATTTATTGCTGTTGCTGCTCATTAATATTAAACGTAACTAATGAGCTCTGATCACCTGCAGCACTACTGATAATGGGGTGTGTGTGTGTGTGTGTATGTGTGTGTGTGTGTGTGTTGGGTGTGATAATGTGCTCCCTCATTCTATCTTTCTGGACCCTTGTCTATTTTTGTCTATCTTCTGTTTATCTTAAAGCTTATTTGAATAGTAACTTAAAGGTAGAACCCTGAAAAAGGAGGGTTTCTCTATTTCTGTATGTTTCTGTCTATATTGCTGTGGTCCATTCTGAGGAGATGAAGACTATGCAGGGCACTCTGATGACAGTTAGAGTGCCCTGCATAGGCTTCATCACTACATCACGTTATCACTCAAAACCAGTACTTTAAGAGAATAACTGATGAACACTTTGCTCTTGAGATTCTTTGTGCTGTTATTAAAATGGCCACAGAAGCCGACAGGTTTACGTATACGTCAACTTTAGGTCTAAATCATATTAAAATTATATTTTGTAATAGTAAATAGTGCCTAAAAGATATAAAACTGCCAAAAGTGATATACTGTGCTGCTATACAGGAAGTTTTGTGTTTGTATCGCTTAGGTAACATATGGTCCGTTTGTATTTGTTTGTGCTTGTACTGTGCAAAACCCGACTCAGTGAACTGTAACTTGTAAATGAGGAAGTTTCTATTGTTAGATTGTCTGCTCACGACTAAAAATGGTGCTGTTATGTATGTTTACATAAGCGTGTGATTGGGCAACAATCTTCAGCTTGGGCTTTGACAAAAGATGTTATAGTGTGTTCCAAATTGCTGTTACTTATGACCCCTAAAAACCTGTGAGAGGCCTCACTATGCAGAGTGTAACCTTCAGAGGGAGTAGGGTATAGTCACAATCTGTTCAGAATAAACTGCAAAGTACTGCATATCTAATGTCTAATCTTTTTCTCTCACTGTTTCTCTCTTCCACTATCACCTAACCTCTGTGTTTCTCATCTATCTGTATCTGACTCTCCTTCTCTAACGCTATCTATCATCTTACCCTCTATCTCTCTTTTTCTGTCTGTCTTTCTCAGTCTCTTGTTGTCTTACTTTCTCATATTCTCAGTTTCTTTCACACTGTCTCATTCTCTATCTCTTCCTCTCTCTTTTTATCCTTCATGCTCTCCCTCCTGTCTCATCTCATGACACATACAGATTGTTACAGTTTCCTGTCTCACATCATCATTCAGACAGACTGTTAGTTACCTGTCTCACCTCGTGATACAGACAGTTACAGTTTCTTGTCTCACCTTATCACCCAGACAGACTGTTACTGTTTCCTCTCTCACCTCATGACACAGACAAATTGTTATAATTTTCTGTCTCACCTCATCACTCAGACTTTTACAGTTTCTTCTTATGATGCTGACAGACAGACTCTGTGTTTTGTCTCACCTCAATACACATACAGAGTGTTACTGTCTTCCGTCTCACCTCGTCACTCAGACTGTTTAGGTTTCCTGTCTCACCTCGTCACTCAGACTGTTCCTGTTTCCTGTCTCACATCATCACTCAGACTGTTCCGGTTTCCTGTCTCACCTCGTCACTCAGACTGTTCCTGTTTCCTGTCTCGCATCATCACTCAGACTGTTCCTGTTTCCTGTCTCGCCTCGTCACTCAGACTGTTCCGGTTTCCTTTCTCACCTCGTCACTCAGACTGTTCCTGTTTCCTGTCTCATTTCGTCACTCAGACTGTTCCTGTTTCCTGTCTCATTTCGTCACTCAGACTGTTCCGGTTTCCTTTCTCACCTCATCACTCAGACTGTTCCTGGTTCCTGTATCAGCTCACGACACAGACAGACTGTTACAGTTTCCTGTCTCACCTCATCACTTAGGCAGACTGTTACAGTTATCTGTTTCACCTCGTGATACAAACAGACTGTTAGTTTCCTGTCTCACCTCATGGCACAGACAGAAAAAAACTGCTACTGTTTCCTGTCTCACCTCACAGCGCAGAGAGACAGCAGAAGCATGTATATTATGATTCAGAGAGAAGCACATTCTCAGCTCTGAGCTGTGTTCCTCTGAGAGTGAGGAGCGAGTGTTTAATCACTCACTCCATGTCTGTATCCTTATTACCCGCCGCAGTCTGAAGTGTGCTGAAGGCCGCCGTGAAAACAAACATGCTATAATTGGGACCAGGGGAAGGAATGTGCACAGTTGTCTTTGGAGTGTGTGTTTATTTCGTGTCTTCTCCGTCGAACAGAATCTGTTAATTACTGTAATGTAGTTTGCGTACAGTTCTTAACAATGCCTTACACATTGTTATTGCCAGTGACATCAGAACTAAACTCTCAGTTGACTGTGGTTCCTTCTCCTTACACACTTTTGGCAGAACTCCTCACACACTTCATCATCAACTCAGGACATAATTTAGACACATTTGAGGAAAACCCTCTTACACTGAGTTTCATGGCTGAGTCACAGACTCTCCTGATTGGTTCACTCGCTCTCTGGCTCCGCCCCGATTAGAATTTTGACTTGGGTCTAGTTTGTCTCACTTAGCTTGTCCCTTACTTCCTTGTTCTCTTGTTTCTACAGATTCGGTTGTCCCCAGTTTAACAGTGTTTCTTTCTTTTTAGAGTTTTTTGTGTTCTTGTCCATTTTTTGTTAACTTGTTTCCTTCTTTCTTGTTACCAATGCATGGTTTCCTTTGCCTCTAGCTTCCAGTGTCCCTAAATAAGTAATCCCTCATGTCTTCTTTTTATTAGTGTATATAGCACCCTTGTTCCCTTTTTACAGTCTCTAATTTCTGTACTCATACTGCAACTTTCCAGGTTGAACATAATTTCTTTGTTCCCTAGTTCCTGTCCCTTGTTCCTCAGTTGTCAGTGTCCCTTGTGTTGCAGCTGTTCATGTTGTCCTTGCTTCCTTGTTTCTAGTTTTCTTCCTCTCTAGTTTTCAATGTTTCTTCTTTCTTAGCCCCATAGTTTATTTATTCCCTTTTTCCTTCTTCCTTATTACCAGGGTCATTAGCTCCTTGTTCCCAAGTTCCTGTTCCTCAGGTTCCATTGCCCCTTGTGGTGCAGCTGTTCACCCGATTCCTTCTTACTTTTTTCAATGTCTCTATTGTTCTTCTTCCATAGTTTCCAATGTTTTATCCTTTCTTAGACCCATAGTTTATACATCTTCTCTTGTTTCCTTCTTTCTTATTACTAGTGTCCTTTGTTTCCTTGTTTCTTAATTCCTGTTCCTAAGTTCTTTCTACCTCCATTTCCATTGTCTCTTGAGGTGCAGGTGTTCACTTGAATCCTTCTTCCTTCTTTCTAATGTTATTTATTTTGGTGTCCCTAACTGCCTTGTTGCCTTCTTTTCTTCTTTCTTGTTAACAGAATTGATGGTTTCAGACTCAGTTTGGGTAAATCTGTGCCCATGATAGCCTCGTACTAGGCTGACAGGAATGGAATCTGAAGTGGTATTCTGCTGTTGTAGCCCATCCACCTCAACTTTTGATGTTTTGTGTGTGCTGAGATGCTTTTCTGCTCACCATGATTGTAAAGAGTGATTATTTGAGTTGTTCTATCCTTCCTGGCCTGGTCATTCTCCTCTGATCTCTCTTATCAACAAGGCGTTTTCACCCACAGAATTGTCGCTCACTCAGTGTTTGTTGTTTTTTTGCACCATTCTGTGTAAACTCTAGAGACTGTTGTTTATGAAAATCGCAGGAGATCAGCAGTTTCTGAAATACTCAAACCCATCTGATACCAACAACCGTGCCACAATCAAAGTCACAGAGATTACATTTTTGGGTGATGTTTGATGTCAATATTAACTGAAGTTCTTGATCTGTATCTGCATTATTTTGTTGCATGCTGCCACGTGATTGGCTGATTAGACAACTGCATGAATGTGCAGGTGTACAGGTGTTCCTAATAAAGTGGATGGTGGGTGTAAGTCTTCCCCATTGCCTTTTTCCTTATTATAGCTATCTTTTTTCCCTTGTTTCCTAGTTCCTTTTCCCAGTGTTTCTAATGTGTAACTGTTCACTTGGTCTCTTCTCCCTTGTTTCCACTGTCCCTAGTTTGTAGGCGTTTTCTTCTTCTTTATTACCAGTGTTCATAGTTGCCTTGTGCCCTAGTTTCCAGGGCATCTAGTTTACAAATGTTACCTAGCTTCCATGTTCCTTATTCTTGCTCTGCACCCTGGTGGATATTCTGTTTTCTTTTTCCGAATGTTCTGTGTCCAGACTTAGAGTTATAGGTTTGTGTGGCATTGCTCTCTTACATCCGGGTTCCTGCTTTGTCATCAAATTCCTACTCTACCTACATGTTCCTCCTTTCTGTTAATGTGTTGCATAGGCCAAGTTACTGGGTGAACATCTTGGCTTGGGGTCTGGTTGTAACTTTGGCCTGGGCCTGGCTGATGTCATTTATTGGCAGCTGTGTGAATACTGCTCACTATATAGCTGTTTCAATTTGTGAGAAAGTCATCCAGTGTGTTTTTCCTTATACACCTGAAAATCACATTTTAAACGCGCACACATGAGGGGTGCTTAATGTTCCAAATATCAAATATCTGTATCATGTCCTTCTTTTTTTTAAGAACCCTCCCACCATGCCATGGCAAACACTAGAAAAACAAAAAGGTAATGCCAGCACTGTCATCATGGTGTGTGAATTCTGGTTCTGACAGTTCTTTAACCTCAGCTACATCACTCCACTTCATAATTGTTTTCACACAGAGATGGGACTACACTGGACTGTCTTTTTAATCCTGCTCACACAATTATTTGTACTTGTCTGCAATACTTGCAATATTTTCCAACAAAATGGACATAAAATACACACCCCTGTTAAAATGTCAGGTTTTTGTGATGTAAAAAATGAAACCAAGATAAATCATGTCAGAACCTGTTCTGCCTTTATTGTGTAACCTATAAATTAAAGTGAAAAACAATAAGAAGTATTTTAAGGAAAAAAAAGCACAATAACCTGGTTGAGTAAGTGTGTAAAAGTCTATGCCTCACCATGAGGATGGTGTTCTGTGTTTTTAATTTCTATCTATCTATCTATCTATCTATCTATCTATCTATCTATCTATCCGTCTGTCTGTCTGTCTGTCTGCCTGTCTGTCTGTCTGATTATTTGTTTGTTTGTTTATTGCCAAATATATCTTTTGGTATTATGGCCAAAAAGTTCAAATTTGGTTGATTGGCTGTATTTTTTTAAAGCAATCTTTAGCTGGGCTTGGATGTTTTGTTTTTTTTTTGGGTTAAAAAAGCCTTCCATCTTGCCACCCTACCCGGTAGCCCAGACATATGAAGAATTTGGGAGATTGTTGTCACATGAAGGGAGCAACCAGTACTTGCCAGAAATTGCTGCAATTCTCTTAATGATGCTGTAGGCCTCTTGGCAGCCTCCCTCACTAGTTTTCTCCTGGTCTTCTCATCAATTTTAGAGGGACATTCTGTTCTTAGAAATATAACTTTTGCATCATATTTTAATTTGGAATTTTTTTTTGTAACCCTCTCCTGATTGATATTTTCAACAATGAGATCTCATACCTGCTTTGTAAGCTCTTTGGACTTACAAAGATGATATCAGGTAAGTCCTATAGGAACAGCTATACTCTATTTGGAGTTAATCAGTCACTTTAAATGATGGCAGGTGTATGATAATTTAACATGAGTTTGAATGTGATTGGTTGATTCTGAACACTGCCACATTCCCAATTATAAAAGGGTGTACACACTTATGCAAGCTGGGTATTGAAAGGTTTTTTTTTTTGTTGTTTTTGTTTTTTTTTCCCTAAAATATTTCTGGTTGTTTGTCACATGATTTTTATAAGTTGCAATTTCACAATAAGGTGAAAAATGTTCAGATATGTTTTAACTTAGTTTCATTGTATATACACTATATGGCCAAAAGTTTGTGGACACCTGACTATCACACCCACATGTGGGTCTTGGACCTTGAACCTTCCCCAAACTGTTGCCACAAAGTTGGAAGCATACAATTGTATAGGATGTCTCTGTATGCTGTAACATTACAATTTTACCTTCACTGGAACTAATAGGCCCAAACATGTTCCAGCGTGACAATGCCTCTGTGCACAAACCAAGCTCCAAGGTTGGTGTGGAGGAACTCAAGTGTCCTGCACAGAGCCCTGACCTCAACCCCACTGAACACCTTTGGGATGAATTGGAATGCTGACTGCGCCCCAGGTCTTCTTGTCTGACATCAGTGCCTGACCTCACTAATGCCCTTGTGGCTCAATGGACAGATCCCCACAGCCATGCTCCAAAATCTAGTGGAAAGCCTTCCCAGAAGAGTGGAGGTTATTACAACACCAAAGCAAGATTAAATCTGAAATGGGATTTTCAAAAAGCAAATATGAATGTGATGGTCAGGTCTACGCAAACCTTTGGCCATATAATGTATATATATCTCACAAAAACCTGCCATTATAACAGGGGTGTGTACACTTTTGAAATCCACTGTAGTTTTCTTCTAGTTCCTAAAATATAAACAGATATTAGCTTAATGTAAATCATCGCAACCCTGATCAGGCAGTTACTAAGGATGAATGAATGAACACTTTGAATGTGTTAAGAAATGTGTCCCGCAAGCTTCATATCTGACATATCTTCATAAGAAAGTAAAAACTGGCCTTTTTTTTTTTTTAAATTACCCAACGTGTGAATGTTTATGTGAATGTCCCAACACACAAACAAATGCCTTATGAACCTTTCTGGCAAGCTTTCTAAGAAACGTATTCATATCTGTTAAATGAATCTGTTAAACGCTGAATTGTTGAATTATGTGGAAACATTGTGGTGTAAAAAAAACGATTTCACTGTACTGTGGAAACTTTGAAAGTTCAGTGTCTGTTGATGTGTTTACATGACAAAAACACACTAAAACTGACAGGCATTCCATTGTATGCAAGGGTTAAACTAGTTTGTGTGTGTGTGTGTGTTTGTGAAAGCCATCTTAATACATGCGGGCCTGGTGGTGCGAGCTGTGCTCAGATCTGCCAGTTAATTAATGGTGTAATTAAGGTTTTGTCATTGATGTGGCGAGTAACGACAGCGATGGATGGCTCGTGCCGCTTCTCGCATGATGGCAATTCAATCCTACGCTGACACGACCACCTGCGCCACTCAGCTGCTGGGTTTAGTCTGTGAACCTATCCCAAATTATCACTACATGATCATCTCCTGACACATTCGTTCCCCCTAATCTACTGGTCTCTCTTTCTCACTCTGCTTTATAAATTATGAAACAAAGACAGCCTTTGGTTCTGGACTCAGACTTTTGGACCTGAGATGCATCAGCATATCACAGAGAAGAGGAAGGAGAGATCAAAGACCTTCACACGCTGCATGCTTCAGGTTTTTCTGAGGAAAACACATGGCATGCTCCAATAATCAGTTATACATATTCACCATTTGAATTTGGCTTCTTCACTGGATCCAAAAATGATATAAATATTCTTAAATACATACACTATATTACCAAAAGTATTCGGTCACCCATCCAAATGATCAGAATCAGGTGTCCTAATCACTTGGCCT
>CM075004.1:24753600-24767904 GCA_037576675.1 Pangasius sanitwongsei | reverse complement strand
GACCCAAAGTTTCCCAGCAGAACATTGCCCAGAGCATCACACTGCCTCCGCCAGCTTGCGTTCTTCCCATAGTGCATTCTGGTGCCATCTCTTCCCCAGGTAAATGATGCACGCGCACTCGGCCTTCCACTTGATGTAAAAGAAAATGTGATTTATTGGACCAGGCCACCTTCTTCCACTGCTCTGTGGTCCAGTTCTGATGCTCACCTGTCTCACAAGGCCTGCCGTTTTAAAGATGCTCTCTTTAAAGACCCAGTCATCTAGCCATAACAATTTGGCCATTGTCAAAGTCTCTCTAATCCTTACGCTTGCCCGTTTTCCTGTTTTAGGTTTTAGAAAATTTAGGTTGTTGTGATGGTTTTTGTGATCCTTTCTTTTAATATTTATTATATGTTTAATGTATAACTTGTGTATTTGTAATTGTTTGTCTTTGTATGTGGTGTATTCCATTGCTGCAAAACAAATTTCCCCCAAGGGGGACAACTAAAGGTTAAGTAAGTAAGTATTTGGTCAATTAAATACTAATGAATCTTAATGACTAACACTTGATACTGACAAAGGATAGTCAATAAAGGATACTAGTATGAGCACATACTCAGCCACTCAGAACACACTGTACTGCTCTTAGCCAATCAGAAGACACTATTTTTCTTAGCCAAACAGAACCCACTTTAATACTCTTAGCCAATAAGAAGACACTGTTCTACTCTTAGCTAATCAGAACACATTGTACTTCGCTTAGCCAATCAGATCGCACTGTACAACTCTTAGCCAATCAGAACACCCTGTACTGTTCTTAGCCAATCAGATGACAATATACTGTTGACAGCTAATCAGCATACACTGCACTGTTCCTAGCCAATGAAAACACACAGTGCTGCTCTTGGCCAATCAGAACACACCATACGACTCACAGACAATCAAAACACATTGTAATGCTAATGATCTCAGCAAAACAGTGGTTTGAACTCAGCCAATCGGAACACACTGTACTACTCTCAGCTAATCAGAACACTCTACAGTGCTCTTAGCCAATCAGAACACATTTAACCCCTCATGGCCATTCAGAGCACACATGGCCATTCAGAGCACACTTGCTCTCAGCCAGTCGTAACACGCTGAACTGCTGTCGGCCAATCAAAACACACTGTACTACTCTCAACCAATCAGAACACACTATACTACTTTCATAAAACATTGTATGGCCTTATCTAACTGAAGGATGAGATTCTTATTTGAGTAACAGTCTATAACTTGATAAATACATATGATTAGTGTTTAATAACTGCTGAAATAAAAACAGTCCTCAGTAATAGACTCCGACATTCAGACCACACTGTGTGACCTAACAGCATCATGGGAACAAGACTGTGGTGACATTGATGTTTTTTCACTGACCTTTCACCGTCCTCTCCATCTAATTCCCCTCCCCATCAGGATCGATCCATCTGGAAGAGACGGGTGTAACATTTCACTCAAGGGAGGAAGCCGCGTTTTCACATTCACACGTCTGTTTCAACCTGAAACGGGCAAATCATCACAGACATCTAAAGGAATAAGGCCGTCTAAACAAATCCATTTGATAGATTTTAAACCAGATCACCTTGTAGCATGATATTTATCATACTCACAGTTAACATAATGAGCAAATTAAGTCAGGGCATTTAAAATTAAGGCAACGTGACATTATGAAGGTCAGCTAGTTGTACACCAAGACTGAACACCGATATAATAATGTACACAAATCAAATTAAGGAAATATGGGCTATATAAAAGTGGCTTAGAGTTAAATCTTTCTATCATTTGGTATTTTCTGGTAGAATTATTCAAAATATCACACAACTGAGCAAATTAGCATTGCAGGAAGTTTCTCAAGTTTGAATAAGCTAAACCTTTAAAAAAAATAGAAAGTTAACCTTCAGAGTTTGAAGGTGCTTCAACAAAATGAAATGTACACAATGTTTGACTTCAAGTTGTAGTTGTCTTGTTTTGCACTGAAGCTACAATACTAAAGTAGCTAACAGCTAAGACAAGCATATAGCTCACCAGTTTAGCATTGAGGAAACTGTCTGCATGCCTAAATCATCACAGATCACCTTCATGGAGTTGTTTAGTATCTCAAACAGACACAGTCTCTGTAAAACTATAAAGCAGCAGACAAAGGGATGTTGTAAAGCTAAAAACAGGTGTAGCAGCCATTTTGAATCACTTTCTTCCTTAGCATATAGTTTAGTATAACTTTGTGCCAGCATGAGTCTTGTGTAGGAGGTGCGGCTTAATGTGTGAAGGCAGAATTTTACATTTGAAATGATCTGGATGATAATATACTTCCATGTTGATTTGTATATTTAATTTTTAAAAATAAAGGCACACTATGTTCTTTTTTTGCTTGTTTGAGTGTGTGATTAGACATTTGGTTTCCATCATGCTAAACTGGAAGTTATACGTCCCACTTCAGACACCAAAACATGTCTTGTTTGATTGATTGCATTTCCATACATTTCTCTAACCTGCTTTCTTTCTACTCACTTGCCGTGTCCCTGTGTCTCCCATTCTACACTAATTTCTGCTCTTATTCCTCTCTCCTAATTTCTTGTTCCTGATCTCTACCTCACTCATTTCTATTGTGGAGAATTCCCATTGTAGGGGCATTGTTTGTCCCATTTCCCATTCCATTTCTAAGGAGACAGGCAAAAATCCTGCTCAGGGGATTGTGGGAGTGAGAGTGGCTCTAAGCAAAAGTTACGAGATTGCCAACTTTGAGAGTAAATATCTCTGGGAGATAACAAATCAGATTATCAAACCAATCTGATAACCAATCAGACCAATCAAATATAGCCTATAGGCACAGCTATATAGTACATTTGTATTAGCAACGTGTCTCCAAAGTGGCCATGGACTCACTTCCTGTCTTCATTTTTCTACTTTCCTGCCACCAACCCTCTCACCTTCTCTGTTGCAAATCTTTTACCTTCTTGTCCCAAACATTTCTCCATCGTGTACCCAAACCACTTACCTTCCTGTCTCATTCTTGTACCTTCCTGTCCCCAAATCTGTTCCTTCCTGTCCCCAACCATCTTACTTTCCTGTCCTAAAATTTTCTCCTTCCTGTCTCCAGCCACTTTCCTGTCCCCATTCTCTTACATTCCTGTCCCAAACTTTGCTCTTTCCTTTCTCCAACCTTTTCATCTTCTGTTGCCATTTTTGTACCTTCCTGCCCCCAAACCTTTCACTTTCCTGTCCCTATTCATGTACTTTCCTGTCTCCACCCCTTTCTCCTTCCTATTGTCATTCTTGTACCTTCCTGTCTGCCATTATTGTACTTTGCTGTCCACAACCCTGTCATATTTCTGTCCCTTGTCCCGAACCCTCTCACCTTCTTGTCACCATTCTTTTACCTTCCTGTTCCCAAACTATTCTCTTTCCTGTCTCCATTCCTCTCTCTATATGGTACACTCTTCTCCTTCTGCCCATTCCTCTGTATATCCTATACTAATGTCTGACCCTATTCCTATAATTCCTGTCTGTCCTATTACTCTCTTCTGCTGTTTCAATCCCTGCATCCCTCCCTTATCATCCATCCTCTGTTCTTCCCCTCTTCCTTCTCCTCTCCATTCTATTCACATGGTGCTCTCTTTCCTGTCCCCAACCCTCTCTGAGGTCTCCGGGTTTGGTCACTGCATTGTGGAGCATTCTGTTTCAAGGTGACCTGGAGGAGCTGGCATTGTATGGGGAGCTGAAGTCACACTCATTAAGCAACAGAGTGTGTGTATCCTTTGTTATCCCAAGGGAGACATACCATACCACTGCCTCCTTCTTGACACTTCTAGGTGGCATCCACATAAAACTCAGGTGCCATTAATGACAAAGCAGGAGGATATAGGGAGAGGACAAGTAAATGTGTCACTTAAAGCAAAACATTAAAATGTTTGTTGTCAAATTGGAATGATCTGATTCACTGAAAGCAGCACTTTTGCTTGTAAGTTGAACATCTTTTTTTTTTTTTTCCTTTTTTGAACTCACATGATTAGTACTGATTAACATGAAGTCCACATGCTGACTGGAAAATTCAGGAGAATTCAAATCTCCATGGGTGGTGGAGATGCAACTGAATGATCACAAAAAGAAAACGTTGCTACTTCTTTATGAATGCTCAGCTAACCACCCGAAGGCCTTTCAGCAAAGTTTAAGTCAGGGAGAGAATCAGAGATCAGAAAAAAGGAGGAAGGCAGGGAGGAAGGAGAGAAATGGAAGGTAAAGAAAGACGAGAGAGAGAAGAGTTTGGCAGAGAGTGAAAGAGTGACTTCTGACGGGTTGGACATGAAAGGGTGTGCGTTGTAGGATTCACAGCTGATCACAGCAGCAGATGATCAGTGAGCTCACTTGCATTCTGCCTGGTGAGCAGCATTTTTACTTTTGCTTTTAAGTTCGAACGTCATTCTCTTTTTGATCTACCAAAGTCGATTAGCCCTGATATCACCTCGCACCAGAGATCTGTCCATTTTCCCTTCGCTCCCTGTGAGCTGAGATTCCCTTTTAATGACACCAATCTCACTTCAGGCTGCCAGCAGTGAAGTCCACATGCTGACTAGAAATCGTTCCTCTCATCAAAATCCACACTCCATGCTTTAATTATTCATGCCTAAAGAGAGCATGCAATATTAAAACATCCCCAGGCAGTAGTGCAGCCCAGGAGAAATATACCGCTCTGACTTAAACATGCAGCATCACAACGAATGGCTAATGTCGAGCCGTGAATTCATGCTAGTCCACATTTGTTTACTCAGAGGTGTAATTAGCGCTGCAGCAGTTTTACCACATGCTCTCTATGAAAATGGAGGCTGACATGAGATCAGAATTACTTTTCACTGAAGAAGAAACAATGCCAGGATAACGACAATGGTTAATTCAGTGTGTCTTGTTTGATTATATTATCTGATTGTGTTTCAACACTTTTTCTCTAGGTGAATTAATCCACTTAGAAACTATTTCATTCTGGATCAGTGGCCTTAGAAGCCACAATATTAGAAAGTCCCTGCCTCATTAGGCAGCATTTTAACCAAACTAAAGAATCAGGTTCAGTATAAGCTACAGTGTCATCAAATGTCATTACACTAATAAAGGTGCCAACAATTTATGGTTTAGCCATAGCAGTTACAGTTTTTGACCCCATGCTATGGTGATATGGGAGACATCTGAAAAATTAAGTTTCTCTGCTTTCTCAGCTAAAGCAGTGGTCAGACTGAATGCAAATAAAATTCTCCTCGCAAAAAGCCAATACAATCAAGGGAAAAGGATGTGGGCCATGAAAGACATATTTGCTTCTGGTAACAAGTACTTTGACCTCATGTTGACTTTATTGCATTGAACTTTGACCTGTGAATTCCTAAACTCTGTCAAGTGAGCCAGTAGAAATCACATAGGCATCCCATTTGGACTCTTGGAGAAGCTGCTTATTATTAAGTAGCTGTGATACCAGACGTTTGTCTGTTTTCATACTGTCTCTTGGCCTACATTTGGGGGGAAAAAAAGCTGTGTCCTGGGATTGGGATTTTGTGAAAATGTTTGTTTGTTTTTTCTGTAGTAAAATCTCTGCTTGCTAGGATTTTCTTGTTAGCAGTGTTGACTTGTGATTTGTGCTCTGAGCATACTGCACATATTAAATTAATTTATTCTCTATCACTCACTACTTTGTCTGCTTAAACAATGACAGATCCTAGAATTGCAGCAGCTTTTTCCTATTGCTGAACGCAACTAAACATTTTTTACTCAATAACAAATCTAGCACATTTTTACCTATGGAGCAACATCTGGAAATGTACAACCACACATATTCAATTCAATGCTATTATTTGTATAGCATTTTTAACAATGGACATTGTCACTTAGCAGCTTTACAGAAATATATACATTTCAGATATAAATTTAAAATTTATAAATTTCTCCCTAACGAGCAAGCCAAAACTTTTCGAGGAACTTGGTACAATGAACAAATTTTCCTACAACAAGAAGCACACTGCTCTTTTGGCTGAAACAAGGACCTCTTAGGCAACTACTGCGGTGAATTCCACCACCTCACTCTCAGTGTTCCTGGGATAGGCTCCAGATTATCTATGACCAGGATAGTCCAGTATGTCTAATGTTCTACAACTTTACATTCAGCTGAAATGTTTTTCACTTTGTGCTAATGTTGTGGACTTTAAAAGGAAATCTATGGTTTTGGAAGATCTGGGAAATTTGCATTGTAGCCAATAGCATTTGTCTAATTAGATTGTGTTAATTAGACATTGCTAATGGTCAGTCCAATTCCATCACTTTGCTTTGTTTGTAATTCTTTCATAACAGTGCAGCAGCCAACAGCCTACTTGGCAAAAGTGTCAGAATCCTTTTTGATTATAAGCATAACAGTAGAGCCAAAAAGCAAAACGAAAGGAAAGAGACAGAATTGGACAGCACGGATCTCCCATGATTAGATAGATGGCCATCTAATGGCTTTGTAGACAGTAGCACTGGCCACAACAGAGCCACCAGGTCTCTGACTGTTTAGGAAATGTTACGGGTTTTGGAGAATTCACATGCAAATACTTTATTTAGAAAGCAACATGAGCAGGGTCCACTTGTTTCTCAAACTTCCAAATTGGCCAAAATAAGAAACTCAGAGGGTAGCTACTTTCTAAATGGGACAACCTTTATCTCAGGAGTGTGCAAATACTGACCAAAAATCCTGCCTACCTAGGAAAGTGCTTTCTCATTGTAGCGCAACAAGAACTTCTGTTCTGAACTTGAAACCCTGTGAGGCAAAACCTTGGACAATCCATCATTTAAAAACTTCTGGACTGTGAATGACGCTCCAGTCCATTTCTCATTATTCATCATTTCGGATGTTCCAATTTACTTTTCCTCTCTCGGCTAAACACATTTGACTTGAACAGGTAGACAAGTGAATTCTTGTGCTTCAGAGCTGAGTTGTCTGCAGAAAGCTCTCCTATTTTTCCTTACAGATGAAGGGAAGGACTTGGGTGAAAAGTGCGAAGTATTTGGACCCTGTTTTTTAGACGTTGTTTGGTGTGTAAAGCCAGACACGAGGGAAAATTACAGCAGCTCGACATGCTTTCAATCCCACTTCTAAAAGTCTTACACACTGCAAGAGCCCAGTGCTCCTCATTATCCACACTATAATAAAGCTCAAAGTACTTCTGTGTGAGCCACTGTGTTTACGTGTAGCCAAAATGGGTTTTGTGGTGTTTGCAGAATGCAGAGAGTCAGCAGAAAACCTTTTGACATGCCACAGCAGATCATTCAAATTCCCGCCGAGCTCCAGCTTTATCTCCTGTTGCCAAACACTCTTTTCTGTCTCTCGCTCTGTCTCTCTCTCTCCCTCTTCTTTTTCCCGTTAGCATCAGAGATTACCCCCTCATGCTTTACCCAGCGTAATGCACTTCATACAACCTTGGTGTGTGTGTGTGTGTGTGTGTGTGTGTGTTTTTTTTTTTGCATTCCTGTGCTGCGTGCTGTGTTTTCATGTGGAGATAACTGTCATTCTGCATTAATACTGCAGGCAATGTGTAAAAAGCCTTTTCCTTTAGTTGTCTCCGCTGCTGGATGTGAATGATGTGGACAGAGCTGCCGCCCTGTGTCTTTCACTCCACAAGAATTCTCCTCAGTTTCTGACTCACAAACACATCTCGCAACGACACACAAAGCGTCTGTGTTTTTCAAGAAATGGGAAAACAGTGATGCCCTGTTCCTGTGTTTGGCCATCCATTTCAGTGCTGCTCTGTTGCTTTGCACATACAATATACAGTCTTGTGGATCCTTTGAATATTAGCTCCTGCACTGACAATATGGAAGCAACACAGATGGACACCACCCTGTTGGGTTAAACTGAATTGGGCAAAAGGTGGATTATCACTATTAAAAAAATAAAACACATAGACTTGGATGCAAAACAGGATGGGATCATGACAAACCTAATAAACAAAGAAATCAAGCCTTTTGTGCTATTCAGATTAGAATAAGCATGTTAATATAAAACTGTATATTTGCAGTATACACACACACACACACACATTCAGGTCCATAAGGATTTGGACAGTGACACAATTTTCGTAATTTTGCCTCTGTACACCACCACAATGGATTTGAAATGAAGCAGTCAAGAACTGTTGACTTTTAGCTTTAATTCAAGGGGTTTAAAAAAATATTGAATTAACTGTCTAGGAATTTCAGTCATTTTTACAGAGTCCCTCCATCCCTCCACAGGCTTAAAACTAGTTTCATGGCTATATGTGGCCCGTTTCCTCATTATTTCATGACAAATTAAGGAGATAAAAGGTCTGGAGTTGATTTCATGTGTTGAATTTGCATTTGGTAGCTGTTCAGGGGAACTCCAATATGCAGTTCAAAGAGGTGTTAGATGCAAGTGATATGTAATATGAATGTGCACTTGTGTTCCACTTGGATACAAGGGATCCACTTCCTGTTAATCTGTTTTTAGGTTTTCACCTAATCACTCAAAAACCTGTCATTAACTTTATTACTGAGCAATACTTAATAAGGCAAACATGTTGACGCTTTGAAGTCATTACACACCTTAATAAGACATACTCATAACTAACTCATAACTAAAAGTCATCAAAGGGGGATGCAAACTTTCTGAGCTGGTCTAGATGACTTGTGTGCTACAATATGAATTTAATATGAAAACACGATTTAATGAACATAGAATTCTGGTTTGTGAAGCTAAACTCAAAACCTCTACATACACAAACGTTTGCACACGACTGTATCTTTGCTCCAAGGATGCACCAATAATTTAAATATTCTTTCCCAGATAAACCTTTTCATGCTCGGCTCAGTTTCCTCAATGAACATCAGCAACTGTATTTTTTATTTATTCATTTTTTAAATAATATGTCTTTTACAGACCCAATGTTTAGGTCATTTTCAGCTAAGAGAAAGAAGTTTAAGTAAAAAAGGTCATTAAAAATGCATGGTGTTTGCAAATGTGAAGCAGAAATGCGATGTTGGCATGCTATGCCCTCCATCGCTTATTTCTTTCTACATACACACCAGCCGTCAGGAGAAACCCAGAGCGTTGGGTGGTTGTTTATACAGAGCTGAAGAGAAGATTGACTGGGGAGTTTAAAATCAATGTTACAGTTGCTTTGCTATAAAAGCAAAGGAGAGGCCCTGGTTCAATGGGTTTCACAGGGGTTAACTGCAGACCAGACCAACCAGACTGCTACAGAAGCAGCACCCGCTTCTTCAGTTGGGGCAAAAGTTTGCATCCCCCATGGTTTTTAACTTAAAAACAGACCCTGTAATTAATAATTCATCAAAAATTGTGAATGTTTCTTGCAACAAGATAACAATCCAAAACACACAGTGAAATCGACAGAACAACAGAAAAATGGTTTGAGAAGAGGTTTTGCTGTGACCCTCTCGGTCTCCAGACCTGATTCAAATAAGGCAGTGTATAACCTCTAACAGAGTAAGAACAGATATAAACAAAATAAGTAAGGGAATGGGTTACAGAGATGTCAGAAATTACAATGTAGTGGATACAAAAGCTGTTCAGAGGATGTTAAGGGGGTTACAAAGGCACATTGTGGGAAGGGTTAGGGTTATTATTGAATAATAATAATAATAATAATAATAATAATAATAATAAATCAAACTATAAATAAAATTTTATTATTTATAGAGAACTTTTCATACACATGGTGCTGCACAATCAAGTATCCAAAATTACCTGCTAAAAGGTAATGTAACAGAATGCACGCAGATAAAATAAAAGATAACATATAATTGCAAAAATAAACATAAATTTAGTAGAATAAAATGAAATATTACACCTGTACCCCTTCTCATTCATGCAATTATCCAATCAGCTCATATCATAGCAACAGCACAATGCATAAAATCATGCAGATACAGGTCAAGAGCTTCAGCTAATGTTCACATCAAAAACCAGAATGGGGAAAAAAATGTGATCTCAGTGACTTTAACCATGCCACGGTTGTTGGTGCCAGACGGACTGGTTTGAATATTTCAGAAACTGATGATTTCCTGGGATTTTCACACACAACAATTTCTAGAGTTTACACAGAATTGTGTAAAACAAAATAAAAAACCATCTTGCAGAGCGGCAGTTCTGCTGGCGGAAACGCTTTGTTGATGAGAGAGGTCTGAGGAGAATGGCCTGACTGGAAGCTAACAGGAAGGCTATCCTAGCTCAAAATACCCACTCTAAGAAAGCCTGGTGAGCAGAAAAGCAAAGCATCACAGAACACACATCAAACATTGAGGAGGATGGGCTACAACATCAGAAGACTACATCGGGTTCCACTCCTCTCAGCCAAAAACAGGAATCTGAGGCTACAGTGGGCACAGACTCAGATCAAGCGATGTTTAACCAATCTTCAACTGTCCAGCTGGTATAAATACCACAGCAGAGGAATTTCAATTAAATGCCTTTTTGTTTGTTTGAGAATTTTAGTTATTATTTTGTAGTTGCTATTGCTTTCCATCCAACTGTTTTACAAAAAAACAAAAGTAGATCGTTAATGAGCAAGTCAGTGGTGAAAAAAACTCCCTGAGATGACATGAGGAATAAAGTTTTAATCAAAAGGAAACTCATCCTCTTCTGTGTAATGCCTCATAGTGGGAATATAAATCATTACAGTACACAGATGGAGAAGAGTAAAAACAGACAAACAGAACTAATTGTGTGGAGACCGAGGTTGAACTTTTTTGGGCATAGTTCTAAAAGATGTGTTTGGTGCAAAAACTGACAGCTTATCACCCAAAGAACACCATACCCATGGAGAAGCATGGTGGTGGCAGCATCATGCTATGGGGCTGCGTCTCTTCAGCTGGGACTGGGGCTCTAGTCAAGATAGATGGAGATGTAGATAACTCCAAATACCAATCTATTTTGGCACAAAACCTGCAGGCTTCTGTTACACAGCTGAAGATGAAGAAAAAACATCACCTTCCAGCACGATAACGACCCAGAGCACAAATTCAAGTCAACAAAGGAACAGCTTCAGGAGAAGAAGATCAGCATTTTGGAATGACCCAGTCAGAGACCAGATCTAAATTCTTTTGAAAACCTGTGGAATGATTTGAAGAGCTGTGCACAGGAGATCCCCTCTCAATGTGATAGATCTGGAGCATTTTTGCAAGGAAGAACTGAACAAAATTGCCAAATCAAGCTGTGCTTGATAGACTCTTACCCAAAAAAGACTGATTGCTGTATAACAAGCAAAAGGTGCTTTCGCAAAGTATTAGTTAAGGGGTGTGCACACTTATGCAACAAGATTATTTCTTTTTTTCCCCCTAAAATGTTTCGATATTGATACTTTTGTCTCGTTTGTAATGTTATTGTGCCTTTACACTATCCATATACGAGATTTATTGGCTGCCTGAAGGCTAGTTAAATTGTTAGCCTCAGTCATTAATTCTTTTATGTCTGGAAGCCATATTTTCCAGTTGCCAAGCAACATTGTTCTAATCACTTAAAGCACGTGAATGGCAAGTGTCATGATTTTACCTTTCTAAAGCGAAAGCCCAAATTTATGACCTCCATTATGTGTGATGAGCTGGAGCTCTCTGATGATGTCATCACATTGCTCCTCTTGCACGATGATTATGCTAAGTTACAGTTTATGAAGCACTTGGATGTCACATGTCTTGCATCTCTCTCTCTCTCTCTCTCTCTCACACACACACAAACACACACACACACACACAGCCAACATTTCAGATTGTCTCATCATCACTGAAGTAAAATAAACTTGGCACACGTGTATTCATCACACAAACTTTACATGTACATTTACATAATCACGATTCACATCTGGAATTTACACATGTGGTTTGAAGATATCACTTCATATGTTACGTTTTAACACATTTTTCACATGTAGTGACGTAACGGTGTTGATTTCACCTTTTATGATTCATTCATTTTCACATGAACTTGTGCACAGTCCATTTATTTTTGTCAAATCATTGATTAATTTATTTTTAACATTTTTGTTACAGATTATTATTTTTTTATTTATTTTTTTACACGATTCATTTATTTTCACTGTGATTTTTTTTTATGTGAATAATTTTTCACATGTGGCTTTTATTATTAATTCATTTCCACATGATTTCTTTATGTGATTAATTTTTTACATATGATTTTTATGATTCATTCATTTTCACGATTTTTGACATGATTCATTTTCACATGATTTTACACCATTCATTTATTTTCATATGTGATTTTTTTTTTTTTTTTTTACAAAAGTCATTTTTACACATGCATAATTTTATTTTACATGTTTTTTTTTTAATATGAATAAATTATTTTCAGGTTTTTTCCCCCCACACGATTCTTTTATTTGAGATTTTTACACATAACTCATTTATTTTTACATGTAGTAGAACATTTTTATTTATCGCATGTAATACACATGATGTCACACTTGCTTATGTTGCATGTGCAATTTTAGGGCAAATGCATTTACACATTTTCCATATATTTCTCCCAGTTACATGTGGCATGTATGTGATTTTTCCGTAAGGTTGTGGAATTTGCTTAACATTTAGCAAACATCTGCACAGAAAGGTAACCAGCTTCTCCACTTGCCCTTGCTTTGCCTCTGGCTCTATCAGTCTGAGCTATCTGTTTACGTCCATCTTTCAAGGTCACCAGCTGTTTAGGATGCTAAACACGTAGCGGCTGCTCCGTGACCTCGTCTTTCTCCCTTCCCTCCCTTTTCTCTCTCTCCTGCTCTTCTCCTCCTGCTGTCCTCTCCCCATCCTGCTTTCAATTTTAATACGAGCTCTGCCAATACCAGGCACACAGGCGAAATTATTTATTTTCTAAATCAATCATACTTATATGAGTCCCTTATCACGTCGACCTGCTTCCGCTAGAAATGCTTCTTCAGAGCTCTCGATCTCGGAATCCAATTTCCGTGTAGTTTGCAGTTGAGGACAATAGTGCAGCTATGTGCAGAAGAGATACCCAGCATCATGTCTAAGAAACATGTCCATATTTATTTGGTCACATGATTGTCTTGTATACATCAGCCCTGCCCTTGACCTTCATATTCGATTAGCTGTTGTAGTGTCCAAAAAGACAGATCCTCCCAAAAATAAAATCACTCTCATGCATAGATTAAAGACCCTGAAGCCCAAAGCAGTTTCATTTTATAAAGCACGGCCAGATGGCTGTGTTTACACTGTAAACAGCTAGCTTGGGGATCGTTCACCCCAAAGCGTAATGCAGTTGAAAATATTGATTTAGCTCTCGTCTCCACAGACCATTCCCTTCAGTCCAGCACCAGGCTGAAATTGTCCATTTAATAATAATAATCAGCATAGATTTTATTCATATACTGCTTTTTATTAGCCCAAAGACATTATAATGAAACAGGAAGTGAAAACTCGACAAATATATAATTGGGTAGGGAAAACTCAAGAAATGATTCTCACCTCTAATTGCCATTTTGCAAATGTTTAAGTGAGAATTGCTTAAAATCTATAAACACATACTTCATTTATTCAGATTCACAAAGCATAGCATAGCATCAATCTGCTTTATATAAATTGAACATATGGGACAACGTTTTAAATCCACATTTTATTTCTGCTTCGTGTAACAATGTAACAAAATTACATTAAAAAAAAATTACATTAAAAAAAAAAAGTCGGAAGAAAACCCTCACTTTTTGTACTGTTAAGTAGGGGTGTAAAACTCAGGCTTCCACACAATATGACATGATTTTGATTCATAAGGCAATGATTCGATATTTGATGATAGCAATGAATCCACTTTGATATGACACAATATGAATTCAATTCATAAACCAATGATTCAATAATTGACAGTATAACTGAATTTGCTATGATGTGATACGATTTTGATTCACAGGCCAACGATTCAATATTTCATCCCACTGAATCTGCTATGATGTGATTCGATGTAGTTGCCGACAAATATGTGACCAACTTTGTCCAGGATCTGGGGTAGGCCTACCGTTAATTTACAAATGATGTAGAAAAGGACTATTTTAAATATCAGAATTATATGGGCAAATCACCTGGCTAGCCCATTTACACACCAGTTTAAAATATTTTAGACCCCAGTTGTCTGTCCTTTTTCAATAATAATAGATTTATAATCAATTATAAATATTGTTCTCTCAACAACAAGCATTGCCTTTTAAGTGAAGTGAAGTGACATGTGGCCAAGTATGGTGACCCATACTCGGAATTTGTGCTCTGCATTTAACCCATCCA
>CM075004.1:24721408-24737751 GCA_037576675.1 Pangasius sanitwongsei | reverse complement strand
TGGGATGGCACTTAAGTTCATATGTGAGTCAAGGCAGGTGACCGAATACTTTTGGTAATATAGTGTATATATATTTGGTTTGTTACATGCCTAACCTATTTTGCTTCAATGGAAATACTGTATATTAAGCTAAGCGACCCAATTCCCAACCTGTGGACATTAAATCATTGGCCTATGGCAGAATTTGAACATTTATTTTTTTTAAAATCTCTGGGAATTCATTAACAATAAGCTGATGACCCACCATAGAGGGGCTCCACATACCCCCATGCAGAATCTCCACTGGTCTCCCACAGGTCTGAGTGTTTAGTCATCTTCCATTTTCCCTTTACACCTTCTCTCTCAGTGAAGTAATAATCTTGCATGGCTTTCAATACCACTGCTATGCTGATGACACACAACTCATTCTCCCCTTCCCTCCCTTAGACACTCATGCTCCTGTAAAGATCCCTCTGTGTCTGGCAGACATCTCAGGATGGATGGCAGTTCATCACCTGAAACTAAATCCCAGCAAGACTGAGCTGCTCTACACTGATGGTGCATCCCCATTTCAAGATCTTGTCATCTCACTCGATCTCACCATCTGACAATTCTAGAAACCTTGATGTACTTCTGCTTTGTAGCTATCATTTTCTATTCATGTTGCTAACCTAACTCGGTCAGGCAGGTTTCTCCTTTACATCATCAGGAGGACAGTGGATATTTTCTATCCACTGAGGCCACTCAGGGGCTTGTTCAGTTCCTTGTCACCTTTAGACAAATTAGACTACTGCAACTGGCCCTGGCAGGTCTTCCCCTGCATTCCACCCTTACTAATCATCTCCAATGTTTCCATTTCCCCAAGTCTTCCCACATCATCTCATTGCTGCATTCACTCTATTGGCTGCCCACATCACATTTAAAACATTGATGCTTGCCTACAAAGCCAAAAATGAATCAGCTTCCACCTTTCTGAAGACACATTTCAAATCATGCTCTGTACCACATTCCCTTCTAGCTATATACAAGCACAGCTTGAGCTGATCCACCATCCCTCGAAACACAAGAAAAACAGGCATCAAAACTCTTCTCTGTGCTGAATCACCAAGATGATGGAATGAACATCTCAAGGTTTTCTGAATATCTGAGTCACAGGTTGTTATCAAAAGAAGACTGAACGCCTACCTTTTCACTGAACACTTGAGCACTATACATTAAAAGAACTCTCTACTTGTATTCTGTTTTCTTTGTTGTGCCACCTTCTCTTTAACAGGGCATTAGCTTTATTGTAATCTCAGAACACAGCCTATTTGCACAAGCATGAAGATGTTTTTGATAGACTACAAGGACCTCAGTCTGTTGCTTTGGAGAGGAAATCTAGGTGCTATTAAAAAAAAGTTTTCAACTACCAAGAGTCCAGAAGTGTTGCCTCCCCAGCAATTAGACCCAAGGATACAAATCACATTTGTCTTGATTTGACAGCCCGATAGTCCTTTCAGAGTAGACCACTACCTCAGTCTTACTCTTCCTCTCCATCTACTGTGCTCAATCTACTATAACTAAATCACTTTACATGAGTGATATTCAAAAAAAACCTCCTTAGGTAGGCAGTATTTTGGGGCAGCAATTACACACCCCAAAGACTTGCATTATGCAACATAATATCAAAAACAACATCATAACTGCTTAAGAACAATCCTCAAATGAAAACTGTATAGAATTCAAATGTTGAAGCACATTTTTGCAAATACTGAGTACATTTGTCTTCATTTGGTCTGGAGATGTATTTAGTAAGCCTTAGTCACAACAGATTTTGAATTTTTTTACTGTCTTCTTTGTATTAAAAATAAAAATAAAATGTAATAAAAATTCTTTATGCTGTACATTTATCCATAAGCATGATGCTGAATACAGTGCCTTGCATAAATATTTACCCCCTTGAACTTTTCCAAATTTTGTAGTGTTATAACAGGTTAAGGAACAGGCAGGCATTAGACAGGGCCATTAACCCTGTGGCTGGGTAAGGGGGAGAGAGGAAGACAGAAATGAGAGGAGACTGAGGAAGGCAAAGACGCAGTTATTTCAAATGATGTATGTGCCGCAATTATAGACCATTTAATCAAGCATGGCCTAACTATGGCAGAGGCTGGTCAGAGAGTGCAGACTAATGTGAATCAGTCCACACATTTTATCATCAACAATACAAACATTCAGGAGTGAAATCATGTGTGCAATTCACTGTATTTCAGTAAACGTCATGTATGTTCGAACACATTTACTTACTGTAACTGTTCATCGGTTCCACTTATTATTACTGTACTTCACTATATTTACCTCATACCGAATAGCTACCTCAATAGCTACCTCATGCTGGAGGCAGAAACGCAGCATTCACTCCTCAGAAAGAGAAACAAAATATTAATATGGTGATAGCACACACTGCTATCAAGCTAAAAGAGATCCAGAGAGCAATCTTAGAAGATAAGGCTATCTATAACACTAGCTAAGGACAGTGGTGGTGTTTGTGTGGCATTAGATTTGACAGTGATATTCCTGTAATTGGCTAGCTACAGAGAAAATTCCCTTTACTGTGGAGTGGGCAACTGTCTCAGTGAAAAACGAGGGTACCCCGTCATAGTAACACTATTCTTTAGCATTTTGACAGTGCTGGTTTAAGCAATAATAAAGGCTCATTTAATTTTGTTGACACTGATTGTATTCATTGATGGATTTGTTTAATCATTTAAACATAAGTTAAACATTTGGAATCAGTTATGGCCTTTTGCTGGTTTAATATTGTCTTTTGCTACACAGCATAAACTGATGTGGTGATCATTCTTTAACAATGATTTGATAATTTAAACAATGTTTCAATATAATAATAAAAAAAAGTTTAATGACCTATAAAGTTAGAATCACCATTAAGTCTTTTGAGCTATCAAAGAAGAACCTCTGAACAATAAAAATTTCCCTCTGTGTTTGATTCTCAATAAAATGGAGCAATGCATTTACACTAGAGAGCACTGGACAATGAGGCTGCAGCATAAATCAAACATGACCTTAAACTTAAAGTCAGAGACACCAGGGATTAATTAAAACCCCAACAAAGTGCAGGCATACCAGCAATAGAAATTTTCATCACATACAACACCATCCACTCGAGTAAAAATGAGTGTTTGCAAAAAGAAAGAAAGAGACAGAGAGAGGCAGAGAAGGAGGGCTGTTCGAAAGTGAATGCAATTAAAGATGGAATAAACACAACTCTTTACGCTCAGAGTGCCATTGTGTTATAATCGTCCCTCTACAGACGTCCTGCTCCACTTCTCTGGTTTGTTTAAATTGCATATTTGTCCACAGACTCATTCCATAATTGGGCCTTTTGAAGTGCATATGTGTGAAATAAAACAGGTTGTCTGAAATGTCATTTACAGAGAGAGAAAATTTTACTTACCATACCTGTGTACAAGTTAAATGTGTGGTTGTCTGGTCAGATTTTGACTACATATTTTCTACTATATATAGTACTGAAAACTGCAGGAACTGAAATGTTTCTGCTTTGCATGTATCTCATCCACAAGTCAAGTCAAGTGGAGTTTATTGTCGTTTCAACCATATACAGCCAGTTAGTACATAGTGAAACGAAACAATGTTCCTCCAGGACCAAGGTGCTACATAAGACAAACACAGAACTACAAGGGACTACATAAAGTGCACAAGTGCAAACATGTGCAGACAGCACAAGACAGTACAATGACTACTGGGATAGACAATGGGCATCAGTAAGTCCCACTGCAGCGCCGACCAGTACACAGTTCTATTAGAAAGTGGATCCAGTGACAACAGTGCAAAAAGAGTACAATATAAGTTGCTGATGTAGGTGCATACATAAGAAGTAGCAGCCTAGTAGAAAGTATAAGATTGTACAGTATAATAAATATTTGTAGCAGCATAATGTAATGCGGGGATGTGCGAAAAAAAAAATTGCAAAGAGGATGGAGGATGTACAGTTGTGTGTGTGTGTGTGTGTGATCTTTCAGTCCAGTTTCTGAGTATTGAGGAGTCTGATGGCACGAGGGAAGAAACTGTTGCACAGCCTAGTCGTGAGGGCCCGAATGCTTCGGTACCTTCGGCAGGAGGGTGAAGAGTGTGTGAGAGGGGTGTGTGGGGTCATGCTGGTGGCTTTGCGGATGCAGCGTGAGGTGTAAGTGTCTGCAATGGAGGGAAGAGAGACCCCGATGACCTTCTCGGCTGTCCTCACTATCCGCTAAAGGGTATTGCGATCCAAGACGGTACAATTCCCAAACCAGGCAGTGATGCAGCTGCACAGGATGCTCTTGATAGTCCCTCTGTAGAACATGGTGAGGATGGGGGAAGGGAGATGTGCTTTCCTCAGTCTTCTCAGAAAGTACAGGCACTGCTGGGCTTTCTTTGTTATGGAGCTGGTGTTGAGGGACCAGGTGAGGTTCTCACCCAGGTGAACACCAAGAGATTTGGTGCTCTTGACAATCTCCATGGAGGAGCCGCCGATGTTCAGCGGAGAGTGGTCATTCTGTGCTCTTCTGAAGTCAAAAACCATCTCTTTAGTTTTGTCCACGTTCAGAGACAGGTTGTTGGCTCTGCACCAGTCCGTTAGCTGCTGCACCTCCTCTCTGTATGCTGACTTGTCGTTCTTGCTGATGAGACCCGCCACGGTCATGTCATTGATGAACTTGATGATGTGATTCAAACTGTGCATTGCTACACAGTCGTGAGTCAGCAGAGTGAACAACAGTGGACTGAGCACACAGCCCTGGGGGGCGCCAGTGCTCAGTGTGGTGGTGTTGGAGATGCTGTTCCCGTCAGGTCTCCCAGTCAGGAAGTCCAGGATCCAGGTGCAGAGGGAGGGGACTGGATACCTCTTAGGCACGGGGCCAATGGTGGTGGCCTTGAGGCACGACGGCTTTGGTCAGGGAGGTGTTGAAGATGTCCATGAAAACATCCGCCAGTTGGTCTGCACATCCTCTGAGCACTCTGCCAAGAATGTTGACTGGTCCAGCAGCCTTCTGCGGGTTGACTCTGTGTAGAGTCTCCCTCACATCGGCCGTGGTTAGGCACAGCACCTGGTCATTGGGAAGAGGGGTGGTTTTCCTTGCCGTCACATCATTCTGCACCTCAAATCGAGTGTAGAAGTCGTTCAGCGCATCTGGGAGGGAGGTATCACTGTCACAGGCAGGTGATGTTGTCCTGTAGTTGGTGATGGCCTGGATGCCCTGCCACATGTGCCGCATGTCTCTGCTGGCCTTGAAGTGGTTGTGGATACTCTGTGTGTGTATGCGCTTTGCCTCTCTGATGGCCCGGGACAGTTTGGCCTCG
The DNA here is from genome assembly GCA_037576675.1 of Pangasius sanitwongsei. Classification (NCBI taxonomy): domain Eukaryota; kingdom Metazoa; phylum Chordata; class Actinopteri; order Siluriformes; family Pangasiidae; genus Pangasius; species Pangasius sanitwongsei. Next base: position 24,732,420 of record CM075004.1, on the reverse strand, counting down.
CTGCTCTTAAGGCCACCTTGTCGCCTGCTCTGAAGGCGGAGTCTCGGGTCCTCAGCAGCGCACGCACCTCTGCGGTCATCCATGGCTTCTGGTTGGAGCGTGTGGTGATGATGTTGGAGACAGTGACGTCATCAATGCACTTGCTGAAAAAGCTGGTCACTGATGTCGCGTATTCCTCCAAGTTGGTGAAGGCGCCGTCAGTTGCCACTTCCCTGAACATTTGCCAGTCAATGTGCTCAAAACAGTCCTGAAGAGCAGAGATGGCTCCTGCTGGCCAGGTATTCACTTGCTTTGGAACTGGTTTGGAGCATCTGACAAGCGGTCTGTATGCTAGGATTAGCATTACAGACATGTGGTCTGAGTAGCCGAGGTGGGGGCGGGGCTCCACCCAGTACGTGCCGGGGATGTTTGTGTAAACAAGATTTGCATGGTTGAAATTTCCGGCAACAATAAACGGTCCGTCAGGGTGAGAATTCTGCAATTCACTAATAGCCCCATACAGTTCACAGAGCGCGTCTTTAGCATTAGCACCGGGGGGAACGTATGAGGACGGTGGTAAATAAAATACTCTGCATCTAGCCCAAGTAAATGTCTATCATTGTAAAATCCCACAAAAGAGAGAAAATTGCCTTTAAAGATGTCATTCCAATTTCACTGAAAGACAGAAGCACACTGCATAAAATTTAGATTTAATTTGCATTTAATTTAGCATGTAGTAACTAAACTAAAAGAAAAGATAAATATGACAATGAACACATACAGTACACCCACCTTTATTCATAGCCTACAGCTATTTTTTTCTGCTACATTTGTTAAACTAGCTCCTTATATACCTTATCTTAGGCAAGTTCAGAAAAATAAAACCACTTCCACATCGTTTCAGTTAAATATATTTACTGTTTTCTTAAAGCACAGCTGTCAAAGTATGTTATACACAGAAATACCCAATTTTGTTCAAAACCCATTTGCCTGTTTCCCAGAATTCAGCCACAGCAACATTCAAGGCTCTTTTATTACAACAATGTTGGTGGTAATTGGGTTTGGTACAGCTCAACAATCAACAGTAAACTAAAGTGCAATACAAGACAACACATGTAAGAAAAGTGCCAATTTAACAGAAGAGTCAGAGTGTAAATTTAGCTGAAGAGTCTGCAGTGTTGCAGTGGAAGTAGATTACCTGTGTGCTATTGCTCAGTAAGTCAAATAACCAATAGAACACAGGCTGTGAAAAGTGAAACACACAAACACTCCTCTGTCCAGTGTGTAAAAGGACTACCATAGGGTCACCACTGAGATGATAATATTAGATAGATAGATAGATAGATAGATAGATAGATAGATAGATAGATAGATAGATAGATAGTGAGATAGTGAGATGCAGAAAGAGAAAGTGAAAGAGATGCAGAGGAGTGAAAAGATGAGACAGAGTGAGAGTGAGCTTTGGCTATAGCGATGTTGATGAAATGGAAATAATTGTCTGTAAAAAGAAAACACGAGACTCTGTACTTCTCACATGTAAAACTGTAAATGTCAAACATTGACATCTTGCACACTTAATGCCTTACAGAAGCCTTGATACATTTTCCAGTAGTGAACTGGGTAGTAGAGTAGCACTGATAAATGCTATCTCATTGTTTTTTTACATACACAAACTATATATTTAAACCATTCATTATGTAGCTTGAGTTAGTTGGAAATTAAATGAAACAAGCAAGTTGTGCAACAAACTGTTTAAATACATTCTTTGACCAAATGTATGTGGACATCTGACCAAACACCCATATAAGCCCCCGATAACAGCCTCCTCTCTTCTGGGAAGGCTTTCCACTAGATTTTGGCACTTGGCTGTGGGGATTTGTGCTCTGATGTTTGGTGAGGAGGCCTAGCATGCAGTCAGCATTCCAAATCATCTCAAAAGTGTCCGGTGGGTTGAGGTCAAGGCTCTGTGCAGGCCACTTGAGCTCTTCTATTCCAACCTTGGCAAAACTCATGAAGCTTGCTTTGTGCACAGGGGCACTGACTTGCTGGAACAGGTTCAGGTGTTCAAGTGAAGGGAAATCTTGATGCTACAGCATGCAAAGACAATCTAGACAATTGTATACTTCTAACTTTGTGGCATCATTCTGGGGAAGGCTCACATATGGGTGTGATGGTCAGGTGTCCACATACTTTCGGCCATATAGTGTATATTCATTAATGTTCATAGGTTTTCTGCTAATGCTACTTAGCTGACTAATGTGAACCAATCTAACAGGATTTCTGAGTGGATTTTGATGTTATATTCTTTATCATACAACAATTAGTTCTGGTCCTCTAATCTGATTGGACAATCAACCTTCCAAGAGTCCTAATATTTAGTATAACAGTACTGGTACATTTCACTGTTTATACAATTCCACTTGTTTGTGACCGCAATATAAAATTCTAATTACTACACACCGTTACTACACTTGCTATAATGCTCTCCAGCTATGGCTTCTTTGGGAACTATATTAATTTGAACTGTTGTATAAAAGCAAAATCACACTCACAATTCTGCTGTGAATATGTCCAACAGCCAAATCACAACCGTGCTCATATTCAGTACAGCAGCCCTCCTGCTCATGTGATATTGCTTATATTCAGAATCTTTCCATTAATACTAGCTAGCTCCTTAACAAGGGCTAACCTTTCTGAGAGAATTTTCAAGTACATTAAAAAAGTTGATTAATGTTCATCATCATTATTGCTAATTCTAGCTAGACAGTTTACATATGCTAACCTGAGAAAGCCTCTTTGAGCGCAATGATTATGATGAAGGACCAAGTGTTACTCATACATTTGAAGCTCAAAATAGCATGGCCACCTTTCCCACTCGAAGACATGCTGACAGGTATGCTTGGAAACACATACTCATCCAAACATTTTGGTCAGCATTCTTGTAGTTTACAAGTTTACTGCCACTTTCACAAATACTAGTCAACATATGGCTTACCTTAATTTTTCTCTGCAAAATAGTCCTTCCAACAAGTTCTCTGCCATCTGTGTGTATGTACACCTTCTTTTCCTTGTTTTAGTGTCAGAGCTCAGCATGACACAAGTTAGCAAAGCTGCATGCTTTCTTTTTTCTGCATGCGTTCTTTTTTTTTCTGCTAGGTACTCAGCATGTGGCCATATTGTTTTGAACAAAATCATTCTAAATTTTCAAATGTAGTGTGAACACCCATGTTGTGGCATATTGGTTGGAGTGCACATACCTTGTAGTCTTACATGACAGGCAATTCAAATGTATGTGACTATGACTTATCATCAAGGAGGGTTTCTGAATTTGTCCAATAAAGGCAAGGCTCAACGCATAGAGAAGTTTTCGGCTATAGTCAGCATCAGGTGTTACTTCTTAAGAGATGTGTTCATGCATTTACAACCTCTAGATTAGGTTACTGTAAAGCATTGGCTGGATGCCATTAACAAACTCCAATTAGTGTGGTGCTCAGCTTCCTAGAAAGAACTAGAGCATTTGAACACAATTGTCCTATCCTATCCAACTGATATTGGCTACCTGGTAGGTTTTGTATGAAGTACAAAAAATTACATACCAGGTTCTGCTTTGCCCACAAATAATCCACAGTAATTAGCTCAGAGCACATTACAGTATACTGTAACCTCTTGATCCCTATATGCAGGTCTGTTTTCAGTGTCAAAAATAGCAAAAACCGCAGTAGACATTAGGTCCTTTTCCTGTAATTTATTTGGGATTAGCCTTCCTTCCAAAGATTGGAATTAGGACACACTCTTGTGTGCAAGTGCAAACTAAAGACTTGCTTACAGTTGACTTTTTATTACAGGTCATGCACGTGGTGGACTATAGGCAACAAGAGTTTTGGTAAACTGAGAGATCAGTTGAGTATCCCCTCTTTTCCCATGTGATCACATGAGTTTGTTGAGAGTAGAGCATAGAGTTGTTGGTGTGTCACATTCTATTCTTACTGTGCTAGTAAGCAAAGTGACCACTGACAATATTGTACTCAGATCATTTTATATATGTTGCTCCACTAAACTCCTCTTGCGTTTCCAAACATAGGGCTCCTATCTTGTGCACCACAAGCTCCTGATCCTGCTTCTGAGAACATCAGGCTCTTCTGAGGTCTATAAGTCCCTACTACCATATGGGTAATACTCCTAGATGTCCCTGCTTCTGGACAGATCATGTCCTTCAAGCTTATGCTCTTACATGGCCCCTACTCTTACAAGCCTGTGTTTCTGTCCAAATCCTACTACTACAATCTACAGTATCCATCAGGATCCTACTCATACAAGCATCCAAATCCTAGTCTTACAAAACCCTCCTCTGGTCAGGATCCTACCCCTGCAAGCCCCTGTTTTTGTCCAAATCCCACTCATATAAGCCTCTGCTCCCATTTGGATTCTACAAGCTCCTGTTCCTATCCTCTCATAGGAGGATTCTGTTTGGATCCCTGCAAGCTCCTGCTCCAATGTTATTGACTATGCTTAGCCTTCTCTTCCACCTAGAGTTCACCAAAGTTATCCACAAAGGGCCAATTTGGCTTCAGATTTTCATTACATCCAAGTAGGTGCCAGACATCACAGGATGCATCTCTCTCTCTCTCTCTCTCTCTCTCTCTCTCACACACACACACACACACACACACATTAATCCACCATCCATGTTTTTGGACAGTGGGAGGAAACCTGGAGAACCTGGAGGAGACATGCATGGACACAGGGAGAACACAGACGGTAACTGGAGGTCAGAATTGGACCCCTTTTGGGATTTGCCAATTTGCCTTTTGGTGACTCCCATACAGGAGGCATATGTAAAGCTACTGTTCTACTGACCCCGTTCATATATAGTGTATACTTTAGATACCCTTATTGGTAACCAGTATGTACTCAAAATGTATTCTTAGAAAATTGGATTTCGCAGACTACCTGATATAAAAATAAGTCATCATTTACGGTGCTGGCCAGAGGGGGATGTGTTCCCCTAGTTCTTCCTGAAAGTGACTTAGTTGTCTCACAGGTTTTATCCTCCTGAGTTCCTCTTTGTCACTGCCACCCTGGCTTGCTCACTCTGGGATAATGCACTGAAGACTGTAGGTGCTATAAAAATTAAAATATATTGTATAAGAGACCACAACATTTAAGACAGTGTTATTCTCTGAATGAAATGGTTGGCATCACAACAGATCGAAAAAATTTTTTTTTACAATGATCCTGACCTGGTTATTAATATAGATCTCCGATACATTATGATACATTATTTGGTACTGAACTCAGACTTTTAGGTCCCATTGTATAAAACCCATGGCTTTAAAAGCTTGTACTCCTGACTTTGCCGGGTCAGAAGGACTCCGTAGATCAGTCTTAGTCTTTCATGTTTTCCAGATATGGTGCGTTTTGAGAGAGTCTTGCTCTCCTTCTCATCAGTCTTCCATTTGCTTTTACTTCCTTGCCTCATGAGTGCATTAGAGCCGAAAGGCTAGGGATGAAGTCCATCCTGCCATTAAGACCACAGGGAGGGAGAGAGAGGGAGAGAGAGGGAGAGAGAGAGAGAGAGAGAGAGAGAGAGAGAATGAATGAACAAACACATTCCTTCTAAAAGCACCAAGCTGTCACAGAGGTTAATGCAGCTCCTCTGAGGATTAACCCTTAATGCTCTGTTTAAGTCTAAATGGCTCATTTTGAATTTTCACTATATATACACACACACACACACACACACACACACACATCCAAAATATTATGGATGCGAGATAACAGTTAAAAATGATAAACTGGATTATTATGTTAATTATTGAGTTTACAATGATTCAATACAGTTATTCAGCCAATGTATGAATGATTTTATTTTTTTGCACTTCATAATTTTAAATAAACATATCACATGGAGCGAGAGAATGACATGCCGGCATTTTGGTCATATGCTCTAACTGAACATCACAAATAATTTATTATGATTTCTAGAATAAAACTACTCTACTACTCTACTTCTTGCTTTCTGTATGTGAAATGCAGCACAAAATATGATAAATAAACATGTTATATGCATGACAATGTCAAAGATATCATACCAGTAAGGCATCTAAAGCAAATGAGCTTTAACAGATGTTCTTTCATTATCACACATATTAATAGTGAAATACTGAATAGATCATATTATATTTCTGAATGTGATATAAATATGGGCTGTTATTCCACTTGCATTAAAAGAGGTTTTCAGTTGTCCTGTTTTTTTTTTTTTTTACTTGCTTTTTTTCCACATATTTGTCTTCCATTCTTTCACAGCATTTTTATGTCTATGTTTCTCCTATTTCTGAATTATGCATTAAACGGAAACAATTTGCTAATGCCAGGCTGTTTTAATGGATCAACTGATAATGAGAGAAATGACAATAAAATAATTTAATTTTCAATTTTATTTGTGTAACAGTAGACGTTGTCACAAAGCAGCTTTAAAGAAAAGTCAAGCCAGAGGCGAAAGTGGTGAGGAAAAATATGCACAGAGGTTGTTGGTTGTTGTAAAGGACACGTTACATGTATTTATAATCGTTTACCTTTACGTTACATTAATACTTGTGAATGTAATCTCAGTGGGACACAAACGACACACTAATCACTGAATCACCTCAAATAAGAATCGTGGGATGAGCATAGGACAGAAATTACCTGCAGCATATCAAATATGTTTTTGAGTTGCTAATAAAGACAACTGCTGATTTAGACTGTAATGCTGTAATATTTAGATTGTAAGTTGTAGGCTCTCCATGGACAAACATCATCATATGAAATTTTGTTTTGAAGATAGGCTGATCAAGGCATATACATTATATATTTATTTATTTATTTATTTATTTTTTTTAATTAAACCAAGCAAGGAAAGGGGATGCACTCAACTGTAAGTCTGCTACCCTTTGGCATATTTGATCCTAACCTCCTTCAATTCATTCTGACCTACTGATCCATAAGGGCTGTTAAGAAACAGCCGGAAAAAAGAAAAAAAAAAAAAAAGTCTGAGGAAGCACTGCAGGATAGCTTACAGTACAGAGTGGAAAGTACTCCGTGACTGCATGGGGAGGACATTAAGGGACTTAGTCACTGTATAACAGACTACATCAGCTGTTTCACCAAAAAAGTAACCTCAAAGACCTGCTGAATAAGAAGCAGACATTTTGGTTAGAGCATGAGGAGAAGATATGCCAACCAAGCAACTCTGCCGAAAGTTAATACAAAGTGTATTGGTAAGTGTAACTATGATGTGGTTGCCAAATTAATTGCAGAATTATTGTAGAGAGAATGAGTTCTAATACCCATCATTGTGACCTATCTGCTATGTACATGTTGCATTGTGGCAGCTTGTTATTAGTATTCGATTAATTTGTATCATCTGAGTTATGACCATGCTCATGTGAGAGATGAGGAATAAAACTGTTAATGTTTTCCCATGTTTCTTGGTTCCTTGGTGAAACAAGCACTATTTATATTCAGTGACTAAAATTAGCACATAATGTGAATCTTTCCTGTACGTTTATACTTACATGTACATTTTAAGAGTTTATACTTTTCTACTTTAACTTAAGAATTTGAACTTGCATGTCAACTTTTACCAGAGAATTAAGACAAATTCAATAGTTACTCAGTGACTACAGGAGAATAACTGTAAAGCTACGAGAGTCTGGATCTGCTGTTTCATTTAATGTTTCACACATCGATCTGAGATATGTGTATAATTTCATAAAAGGCAGTGGAAACCATGGTGGTTGTTGCAAGCCTGAGTAGGAAAGCCTGCTACATCCAGGAAAAGTAGGCTGGAAAGCAGTAGAAGGAAAAGAGAGATGGTGTGGGCGTAAAGAAGTGACAGGAAGACAAGGGGGAACTTTTCAGAATAGTTTGTTAGAAAGAAGTCTTGTCAAAACATCAGCCACTGAGATACACAGAGCAAAACCGGGATTTATATTAACCCATGATGAGCAAGCACAAACACATGGATGGCCCGAAGCAAAGGAAAAAAAAACAAAGAGACTAATCGTGTATATTTCAAGTTCTCCTACACTCTCATGACCTACAATGAAATGTAGTGTTGCCCATGCCCATGTCCTAACCTTTTTTCTTTTTTCCAAGATATGATAAGGAGGACTAAACTGTAACAGGCAAAGGTTTACCGATAACAAACAAGTGACTGACGACACATTAGCAAGAAAAAAAAAAACAATATGAACATAGGTAGCATTGCTGCCTCACAGCTCCAGGGTCCTCAGTTCAATCCTGAGTTCAGGTTACTGTCTGTGTATGGGATTCCTCTGGGTTCTCAGGTTTCCTCCCACCTCCCAGAAACATGTCAGTAGGTGGGCTGGCTATGCTAAATTGCCCCAAGTAAGCATAGGTGAGCATAGTGACCTGCAAAGGACTGGTAGAAGTACACCCTGCATGTGACTCCAGTCCATCACAGTCACCTATGGAGATGCTTTTGGAGGTGGGAGGAAACCAGAGAACCTCGAGGAATCCCAAGGAGACACAAGGAGAAAACTCCATACAGACAGTGACTCAAGATCGAACCAGGGACCCTGGAGCTGTGAGTCAGAAACACAACCCACGAACAGAACAGAAAACTAATGACAGGCACATAACACACCTGAGATAAACAGGGTGAAATAAAGCTGGTCATTAAAAATGCTTGGTGTTTGGAAATGTCAAGCAGAAAGATGTCCATGACATCCTTCTTTCTCCATCTCTTTTCTCTCCCACCTGTGCTTTGTGCTATAAAATCTAAAGAGACAGCCTGGGGCTATGGCTCTGAACATTGCTAAGTAGGGAACACTACAGGAGGGTTAAGTGGTCCAGGATGGACTTATTCAACCCTGTGAGAAAAGGAAGCAATGGTGGAAAAACAGTATTGCAGTAAAGGCCAATTCTTTCATAATGTCTTTCAAGCATGTGCACTTTTAAAGCTCTTTATTTCAGGAGCTGGGAAATTGATGGAGGTGCTGTGTTAGATTGGTAGCCATGGTGATTGGACAAAACCATGACAACCTGTTTTGTGCTTTAAATTTAAACCCATCTGATTGTGCATATATGCGTGTTAAGGGTGTTAAAAGGCTTTAAAAGGTTTTCATCACCTGCAGTGGTACTTGCTGTACTTTCTCACAGGGGACGTGGTGGCTCAGTGGTTAGCACTGCCGCCTCGCACCTCTGGGGCTAGGGGTTCGATTCCTGCCTCTGCCCTGTGTGCGTGGAGTTACATGTTCTCTTCGTGCTTTGGGGGGTTTCTCTGGGTACTCCGGTTTCCTCCCCCAGTCCAACTGTAGGCTGATTGGCATTTCCAAATTGTCCATAGTGTGTGCAAGGGTGTGTCCTGCGTCCAGGGTGTCCCCCTCATGTCCCGAGTTCCCAGGGACAGGCTCCCCCACAACCCTATGTAGGATAAGCAGTATGGAAAATGGATGGATGTACTTTCTCAGAATCCTAAGTGCTATTGTTTAATGCGCTAGCCTTCATGTGATTAGTAGAAATTTAGTTGGAATTAAGTAAATTTGTTATGAATTAGTAAAATATTTAAAATTATTATTATTATTATTATTATTATTAAATGAATGTTATGCACTCATGTGAATAGCATGTACATTTTGCTGTTCTACATATTTCTGAGATGTACAGCAACAAATGTCAAAACAGTACTTGCATAAAAGTGATTCTGCAAAAGACACTTCTTTCTACGTCTCATTTTTTTTATCCTTTGATAAAGTAAATATCTGCATGCACACACTGACACCATAATTGCCATATCAGCATAAAAATAATGAATCAGAATTAAAGCAGGAGTCAAACAGCAAGACGCTGGCTATATTAGCGTTTAGGGGAAGCATGTGGTTAGGAATGGTCATCCTGCTATATTAACTATAGACTTCTAAAGCACGATAATAGTCTTTATAACATAGCACTGTTGAATTCTCAAAAGGTGTTGATTAATTTTCTATAACAGCAGCTCAAATCTGTAAATCACAGGTTTTTAGTAATGCACTTATTCTAATTTATCATTTCTATAGTAACAACTCATTCACAGGGACCATTTTCTCAGACACACCACATAAATGATTGTGGTTTCTGAATATGAACATTAGTTCCTAATAAATAACATGTTCTGGTCTTATTAACTTCAAAAGAGAGAAAAAAAAGTTGTTGAGGGAATGGCTGTTTTTAGCTGATCTAAGTGATAACAGGAACTAATTTGTTTTGTAGATGCTCCACAACATTAAATGTAACAACAAAAGGATAAAATATATGGTGTGTTGCTCATTAATTAAAAAAAATAAAATAAAATAGGCAAATGGCTACAGCATAAGAGCAGTAAAACACTGAGATATGATGTTTTTAGAAAATAATCAACTTTGGGATGGTAACAGTAACTCAGTAACTGTTTTGTGTTCCTATAACAGCATGTTAGGTGTTTTATTTCTTACTTGGAAAATCTGACAATCTGCATTGTGAATTAAATATATCCTCTTTCACACTGAAAATAACACTGAACAAACACTTGAAAATAAAGTAACCCCTATCAAGAAGCCTTGTTAGACCGGATTAGGTGCACTTTAGCATTAGCCTTAAATTTGCTGACGTTTGAGTAAGAACACTAGTGATATGTAGTGTTTTGAACAGAGCAATTGCTGAATGTGAATATTTTCAAAATAGATGTGCAGACAGTGTGTCTGACTGGCACTTTCACTGGAACACTCTCAAATCAAACACACACACACACACGACAATGCTGGCGTTGGATTGGAACTTTTATAAGTGGTATGTAAGAGCAGGGAGAATTCCATGTGGGCTGGTAAAGTTTCAATTTGACAACAATACATTTATGAAGGTGTCTTGCCTCGGCTGGCCCTCGCTGTTTACTTCTATACACAAAAACCAAAAACTTATACTACTATATACTTTATACTATATATATACAGTCAGGTCCATAAATATTGGGACATCGACACAATTCTAACATTTTTGGCTCTATACACCACCAC
>CM075004.1:24710137-24721308 GCA_037576675.1 Pangasius sanitwongsei | reverse complement strand
ATTGTGGTGGTGTATAGAGCCAAAAATGTTAGAATTGTGTTGATGTCCCAATATTTATGGACCTGACTGTATATATAGTATACACACATACACACACAAACTGTATAAATGTTTATGTAGCTTAGCAGTGCAGCACAGTTTGCCATATTTATCCATAACATAAATGTGCCTTTACTTTATGTAAATGAGGGCTCTGTAACTGTAATGTTAGATACTTACACTGGTTTCAGCGACAGAGTTATAAAATTTCAGCTTCTTGTAGAGTTGAACACATTCATTTGTAAACTCCTCGTTATCTTTGAATGACTTGGAATTTTAAAGTTTACAGATACTCAAACCACACATCAGATATGAAAATATGTCTGGAAATGTAAGAGGTTAAATAGCCAGAGCATTCTGTTTAGGAGCTCATATTGGACTACACTATAAATAAGGCTGATTTTATCCATCTGTTGTTAATTGGCATTTGTCTGGAGTTTGTTGCAGTACAACTTCTTGTCCTTTGATTCGCTTTTAAGCTTGATAGCCTGAAAAACCACAACAAAACAGCAATCTCTTTAAGCTTTGGAAGTGTCTTTAAACAAGTTTCTAGCATGTAAACAAAGAACTACCCCTACCAAACATGCCGAACATTTCCATAATGAACTACAATATGATGTCGATTCTCAAGCCCACTATACAGCAAAATACAATAAGCTTTGAAAAACAGCCTGCTTCGATTAGCAATCAACAACATGCTAGCTTAGCTTTCTACAGTTGTTCTGATCTTCAGCAGAGGGTTAGAAGATGACAACCTGGTCTGTAATTAATATATAAACCAAGGAATAAATGACTTACCATATTTGTTGATCTTTAACATTATGCTTTATGTTGAGAGCTGACTGTAAGGTAAAACCTGTAGCTAGCTAGCTAGCTAGTAAAGCCTGTGACCTAAACAGCCCAATAGACTGCTCTTCCTCTGTAAAGTATTATTTTATTTTATTTTTTTCCACACAAATATATCATGTGAAGTTAATGCAAGCTAGTGCGTAAATCAGTAAAAACAAAACATGATAAAATAAATTAAATTTAGCACACCAAACACACCTCAGCATTTATATTACACACCAAATAGGAAGTGACATCACAGGAAGTGGAAAAAAAAAAAAACATTATCAACGTGAAAAGGCGGCAGTCATGATACAGCTAAGACACTGGAAACTCATTGGAGACAATATAGAAAGTTCACTGAACAGCAAAAATGGAAAACAAGAACATATCCCTCTGAATATATCCCTTTAAGCAAAAAAAAAAAAAGTGTCGCAGAGACATCAAATCATAAACCAAAAATATGCAATCCTTCCTGAGTCTAATTTGAATGTTAATTTTCTTGAGGTGGATTAAGTGTGCCTATCGTTCTGCTCGTGCATTGAAAGTAAAAAAAAAAAAAAGATGTGTTTTTAAAAAAATGTAATAACCCCTAGCTCTTTTTGGAAATTATATTTCCAGGAATATTTCCACTTTCCTGTGATCATTTCCATTTTCAATCTTGTTCTTAGTGATGGATGGGCCAGAGGAGGGTCTGATAGAGAGTCGAGACTTTCAGAAACTCAACAGTCACTCAGCAGACAGACATTTCAGGAAAAAAGGATCTCCTTTCTTCCTCTGAACTGTTGAAGGAAACAGTGCTGTGCTGTTTAATCTCATGACTAGGGAAAAAGAAAAAAGGGGCGGTGGTGTTGATGAATTGCAAAAACTTGAGGAAGGCCAGACATCTGCAGCACTTTTCACATTTTCTAGACTTTAAAAGCATTAACTGAAGTGAACAGGAAACCCAGCACATTTTTTGCTCCATTATGGCCTGCACAGAAGATGGCTGATGGAAAAGAGTGCCATAAAACAATACTAAAGTGCCGCTGCCCGCAGTTTCGCTTCTCATGAGCATCTAAAAGTGTCGTACAGTCACTCATTTTCCTTGCTGAAGTTCTAAAGTTCAAGAGTGTCTCAAAAACTGTAACCGCATACACTCGAAAAATGACCAGATGTAAAGAAGATGCGATCCTTGCAGGCAATTGCGTTTAAGAATGCCAGTAAATGCTATTAAGCTGGAGGGGACACAGAGGCAGCGCCGTATTAACCGCCCTTCATTTCCCGATAGCTGCTTTAAACCCAGATGTGGTGAGGGATTTAGACTCATCTCCTCACATCAATGACCTTTATCTGCTGCTATAAGGCATCTTTAATGCAAGCGAGCATTTAGAAATCATCAACAACTACTTTAAGTACTTTAATGTCCTTTACGCAGCAGGGCCTGGCGAGTCAGAGACTCAGACATGTCTCTGTAAATCATTGTGAACTCAGAGTCAAGGCCATTAAATGTTATACATTTTATAAATATATTGTTATAAATATATTGTATATTCATCATTTATGCAGTCCAAAATAACACTTATCAAATATACAGAACTGCATATTCTCTGTGCAGATATTTCATTTGGCTCATTTTAGACTACCTCTGTTGATTTTGACTTATGTTTTAGGTTATTATCGTTTTTTTCAGCAACAAAAGAAACACTTGGGTGCATGCTGTTATAGATAAATAATTAATGACAGGCTGGCGTGATGTGGCCTGACCGGAAGTGGAGATTAACGCTGTGTTACCACCCTGAAGTTATTTTCCTACAACAGCATTTCTCAAAGTATTTTATTCCTATACCACAGAGATATTTGCCAGTTGTGTTTATTATTTATTAAACAATGCTGCTGTTCATGGATGCTTCTGTGGAATGTCCGTGAAACAAGTTAGTTCATGTTATAGCAGCTATACTCGTTCCTTCATCATCCTGTTTTTTTTCCCCTCTTTTGAAATGAATGAGATGAAAAAAAAGCAGATTATCATGTTACCGAGAAACACAAAGTCCTCTGTCCTGAAGACTTTCCTGTGGTGGAAAACATACCGACAGTCACAAAGCACTGACGCTAACACTGGAGACTCCTTCCCTCAACGTTAAACAAATGTCTCCTTCACCATACCAATGATTATATGACGTTCTTTGTTAAAATACAACAAATCTTTTTAAAAAAAATCTGTTTATTATTAGGCTTAACCCCTCAGTCAGATTTGGCTAATTTGCTCTTTCTCTCGATCATAACCAGGGTTTCTCTCATCACGCAGAATAGAAGTTCACTTTGTGGCTCTCATTCTCTCACACACCCACACTCGCACACACGCACTCACCCTCACACACCCCCACACACAAAGTTATAATCAGGGTTGCCAGGGTCATGGTTTTTATGCAAAATGGGGTTAGATTTGGAACAAGGTTGTGGATAGTCCACAGATGGTGTTTTTGGGCAAGTTTAAAACTAGTCTGTTGTTACCAATATCTTGTTTTAAAGCATGCAAAGCAATAATAGGAAATAAATCTAATAAATTTCTTGTTTAGGTCACTATTTGGCACTTTTCATTTTACCTTTTAACCTGAGTCAATTTGTAATGCTTTAAAAAAACAGTATCTTGGCTAAATTTTGCCAAAAAAAAAAAAAAAAAAAAAACATAAATTGTGCTCAATTTTTTTACTCAAAAATTTCATACAAGTGAGGATTTTTTCACCATAAATTCCAAAAAGGTGTTATAGAAAAATAATCAACACCTTCTGACCAATCACAATTATGACCAACAGCACTGTGGTATAAATAATTGTATTAAGTTAAAAACTGTAAAATACTCTTGCACTCAGGGTTTGAGATTAACTCTGAAACAGAGTAATTTACTCCAGGGGATGTGTCACCACTATTTTTTGAAATCTTATCCAATATACACTAACTTGATGGAGAAAATAATGAAAAGCACTTTCTAAAAATCAGACATCCATGCTGTTATTTTCTCAGCATGACTACTGTAATTAATACACGGTAATAAAAAAAATTCTCACAAACAGGTGGATATTAATTAACACAGCACAAGCAAGTTTCTTTTTCTGCATTTCATGTTCATGGCATATGCAGCAATGTGATCAAATTATTAGATCAGATATATATATTTTTTTTTTTACAGAAAATGACAAACATGATATTGTGGCATATGTGAATACAGAGTGCAAGGCTTTAGCTGTCATTGTAACCACCAGTTTAATCAGCCTCTCTACTTTACTTCCCTTTTCTTCTAATGGGCTCCCAAGTAAAGACACAATGTACGTGATGTAAACCATAGCACCTCCATTAAAAAAAAGTACTAATACTAAAAAAAATTTAGTCATTTTGGAGAGCTTTTTTTAAGTGTGTGAATGAATATAAACAGTAGTTAGACATTGTTAGGCAGATTGACATGCTTCAATACATACGTGAGTAAAAATGCTTCTGGCTTCTAATTGAGCTGTTGTTTTCTTTTTTCTTTTTCTTTTTACCCTGTAATCATTCTCATCCACAGAACATTTCAAAAGAAATAAACCCATGATCAGCAAGCCACTGATGCAAATTTTCAAATTTAGTAGACAAAACATCACCCCTCCAGTCTGACTCTTGCAAAATTGTGAGACTTCCCACTACTCATATGAAGTCATATGAAAAAAATACAGTTTAGGTAGGTTTGTTAGGCAGGGCAGGTAAACGTTTTCCATTTATTTACAACTTAATGTGTATGAAATCAAATTAAATCCCATTGTGTATTTAACTTCATGCCAATTTCATCATGAGGCCATTTTGTACACCAAATGAAACGTACATTTTTAAAGTACAAATAAAATGAAAAAAAAAAAAAAAATCTTGAAAATGTTTGAGTAAATCTACAAAAAGAAATAATAATTAAGCGACTGTCATCATAATTTGTACCGTGCAACGTTAAAAGATTTTGAAGTGATTTTTTTTGATGAACTACGATTAATTCACTCAATAAACATAATAAACATAAATAAACATAAATCACTTACTTTTTTTCAGTTCTTAAACAGATTCAAGATATTTTTCAAAAACAATTATGAGGCACATTCAGTTTAATTGTTTAATTATGAAGACTAATTTATAAAATACATGAACAATTCGAACAGCACATAAGGATAAATTGTCTGATGACTTTGTTGGCTCAGTTTTAAAACAATTAAATGGGAAAGTTGCTCCTAATTTAACAGATTGTTCTTGATATTCCTTGGAAAATGTTTAAAATTTCAGAATAGGACACTCCAGTTCACTGTGTTGAAGCATACTAGAGCTGAATCGTTCAAAACCTTCTACATCTAAATCGTCTATATTTCACCAACAAAGAGATTCGATGAAAATCAATATATTTTTTTCTACAGGCTGATATGGCTGTTTGATAATGATAAGGTAATGGTCCATACTGACAAACTGACGAGCAGGTGCGATGAGAAATAACCTGTGATTAGCTGCAGCATCGTGAATAAAGTGCAAAAGCAAAAATAAAAAAATTTAAAAATCCACTGAAAGGACTAAAACTAGTTGATTATGGATTGGCAGTGGTCCAGATTGCTTTAAAAATTTGTCAGACACTAGGAAAAAAAAAACATCAAACACCAGCAAAGGATGTGCCAAACTGTTTTTTTTTTTTCTTCTTTGGATAAAATGCCTGAAGTATTCTTGCTCGGCTTGCTCGGTTGTTATGGTTGTGCTGTTAGAATGGTGCTGTGAAGTAAAGCTAAATAATTTCACACACCAGTCTGTTGTCATTTTATATGTTTATGTACTCTGGAACTACAAAATTACTCAAAATACTCATATTTATTTAACTATAAATGATTAATAAATAGCTAGTGTTAGTAATTAGTTATCTATTAATTTGAATGGACGAATGCTACAATGGTTACTATAAAGTCTTCACAATAACAAAATATAAGTCAAAAAAAGCACAAATAACTTCGTGAGAAAAAAAAAAAAAAATGCTAAAAATTTGATTAAGATTTTCCCCCATTTTATTCATGGCCAATTCCCAACGAGGGAGGGCGAAGGCTATTACCCGCTTCCTCCGAGGCACATAAAGCCAGCCGTCCGCATCTTTTCTAACTGCTGATATCAGGGGGCAGCGTAACACACTCGGAGGAAATTGCTATCCGCCTCCTTCCACATACACAAGATCAAAGATGCTCCTGATTGGCTAGTGTTGCTGTGAGAGTACCCCATCCATCCATCCATCCCTCCCTCCCTCCCTCCCTGAGAGCACAGCCTATTTTGCTCTCTTGGGCTCCCAGCTATGGATGGCTGTGGTCTCTGTGATCTCTGGATGATAGGACAAACGCTTTTCGGTTGTGCCACTCGGAAGCCCCCTAAAAAGTTTTTAATCTGGTTGCTTTGACATGTATGCTGTAAGCTTTATACAGTATGTAGGTCTTGCATTTGAGTCCAGTCTCGAGATATTTTCAGTATTTACCTGGACTTGTCTCAGATTACTGGCATTTGGACTTGTCTTGGTCTTGGGCATTAGGCTCATATAATGCTCAAGTATGTTTTTGGTCACAACTGAAAATTTTGCACAAGAAGTCTGCAAAGTTTGACAAGAAATAATTCCTTCTTCTAGAAAACAGCTGAATCATACATGCAAATAAAGCCAACTAGATAGAAGTCTTGCTTTCATTTGGACTCGAACTTGACTTGGCCTATTCATAAGAAATGGATAATATGTTAAATATTATTCGGTAGGATTCTATACACCACACTTTCATTTCACGACTGGGGCATACTTTATTCTCCTGTGGTGTCATTTTTGATTTTATAAAGTTAGATTTCAAAATGCACAAATAAACTTTGCACTATAAGTTTCTATCTTCTAGTCAATCATTACCCAGGATGATTTTGCAATACAGACAGCCTTGGCCAATCAATATTCATGTTCTATTTATGCGCTGACAGAAGAGAGCAGACTCGAAACCTCAGTATAGTTGGCCAGAGAAGAAAGAAACTTTTAGCTGTAGATGTATAAGTAATTGTATAAACAATACTTTAATTACAGGTTTATGATTTACTGGTGTAAACATACTGACATGTTAA
This sequence comes from Pangasius sanitwongsei, assembly GCA_037576675.1. Classification (NCBI taxonomy): domain Eukaryota; kingdom Metazoa; phylum Chordata; class Actinopteri; order Siluriformes; family Pangasiidae; genus Pangasius; species Pangasius sanitwongsei. The sequence goes on along the minus strand of CM075004.1, from coordinate 24,714,333 downwards.
AAAGTCTTCTCTGCAGCAGAAAGCTAATATTGTAGCTATCATCATCTAACAGCATTAAATATTACTAAGTATGCTGCATTCAGTATTTATATATATCATATATTTATATGCTGATGTTTCAGTTAGCAGATTTTATACAATTTTGAAGATAATCAGAGAAATAAAATGTCTTCAAAAAGGACATGATTATAATGTGGCTCTAACAGGATTTAGATGGGATTTAGTTTGGCCAGTTTTTAAAAATGAACTTATTCCATCTTAAAGTGTAGGCCTTGTTGAGCTACACATGCCGATTACAGTACTGTAGGGTTTCCCTTGCTGGAATGTGAAGACTTTAATGAGAAACAGCTTTTCAAACAGATAGAACCTTATCCTCAGATCGCAATAAGGGGAAAACTTAAGCTGTTTTATGAAACTGGACTGAAAAAAAAAAAGAATCAGTGGTTCAGTAAATATGACAAAAACAAATCTGTGATTTTTACACAAAAAGCTAATTATTAGAATTACTTATTTGCTTTAAGTTCTGAACTAAATACATTCCTGTACTTGTATATTTTACTTACTTTACTAGTTTAAATTTAAAAAAGAAGCAATGTCTGTTTGAACTGATTGCATACTAAACTGGGGTTGTGGTTTTTGAACTCGATTTGCATACAGTATGCGCTCACAGAACTTTAAACTGATTTCTGATTTAAACTGATTGAACTTTAAACTGATTTCTGATTTAAACTGATTGAACTTTAAACTGATTGTTTTGTGTTGGCTTTAAGGCCTAAGGCTACGTATTATGAAGTATTTTTAAAGATTAAGTGTTTCGGTAAGTTTTCTTGTTTCGCCCTCTTTGTGTTTCTCAGTGAGGTGTGTGTGCGTGTGTATGTGTTAGTGAGAGAGAGGAAGAGAGAGGGGGAGAGAGAGAGAGAAACAGAAATTAAATAGTCCTGTTGGGTTCTGCCAGTTTAGTCTGTATGAAGGGTGATGTAAGTGGATTTACTCATTGGAGCGCTGCCTATGGGTGGAGCCATGAAAGTATTAGTGACCATTAAATAATAATGATGTGTACTTTGTACAGTGTTGAGACGTATGCAGTTCATTTAACTCAAGTTTGAGTAAAATTTACTTATAAAAAAGAAAACACATTACATTTACTTACATTTGTATGAGAATTGTCCTTGGTTCTTGAGTAAATGTCCTGCCAGTACTTTATCAGTGTGGGAGCTGCTCTTGCATTTATCTTTTTTTTAAGGTCTCTGATCCCTACATTAAAGTCACTACAGTATCTTGGCACGCACTGTACCCTTGCACTTTGCCTATATATATATATATATATATATAAGCAAATCAAAGTATAAAACAATAAATCAGTTCTATTACATTGCAGAAAATGTGATATATTTTGTACATTGTGTAACACTTTCTCCTGTAAGTGCTGTTCGTGCCCTAGTGTAATATTACTTCAGTGAAATATTCTAATACATTCTTCCTTGTGACCTTACAGCGCCTAGTATCTGCTACCCATACACCTGTTAGTGTGTGTGTGTGTGTGTGTGCAATAAAAACTCGAGTGCATCAGAGCATTTGTATGTGCACCTGTGTCGTTCTCTGGCAGTCCAATTTCATGGTGTGTCTTGCTTGTTTCCGCGAGATGTTTCCTTCTTATTGAACGCTTCTGATTTGATTTGCGCAGAGGCGGCGGCGAGCGGAGCGCGCGCGCAGGCACAAAAAAAAAAAAAAAAAAAAAAAAAAAGAAGAAGAAGCAAGAAAAAAAGCACGGCGGCACGCGCGCGCAACTCGTTTAGGAATAAATCACAGAGGCATCCGCCAGGAAAATGACTTTCAGCGGCGGAGAGAGCACGAGCGCGGATAAACGACGATTCCTGAAATCGGGCTGATGGTACGGTTTGTTTGCGTGTTTTGTTTTTTGCTTGTTTTGTTTATGGATTTCTTTCCCAGTTCAGCGCAGAGCACTCTAACCGCCTCCTCTGATGGACAACGACATCTAACTGCTGCTCCATCCATCATATTTACATACACACTCCCTAACATATCATCATGTATAAACGATCTAAACACACACACACACACACACATCTGCACGCGCCTGCGTTCATGTCATTTATTAGCTTTTCTTCATGGAGACGAGCCAAATGTCCTCATAATTTCAAACCGCCATGTAGTCCTATCATTACTGGGATTTTTAGTCGCCGAAAAGAGATAAAAATTAAACTCACTCTAAATATATTCCCCATTAACGTAAACCCTTTAAATGCATGCATCCTAAGTCAATACAACACCTTCTTAAAACACTGAACACCCTGTAAATACATACACCACCCCTTTAAAACACTGAACACCCCCTAAATACATACACCACCCCTTTAAAACACTGAACACCCCCTAAATACATACACCACCCCTTTAAAACACGGAACACCCCTAAATACATACACCACCCCTTTAAAACACGGAACACCCCTAAATACATACACCACCCCTTTAAAACACTGAACACCCCTAAATACATACACCACCCCTTTAAAACACGGAACACCCCCTAAATACATACACCGCCCCTTTAAAACACTGTGAACACCCAGAAATACATACACCACCCCTTTAAAAGACTGTGAACACCCCCTAAATACATGCACTACCCCTTTAAAAGACTGAACACCCCCTGAATACCTACACTATCCCCTTAAAAACAATGTGAACCCCCCCTAAATACATATAATACTGCTTTAAAACACTATGGACACACCCTAAATACATACAATACCCTCTTTAAAACACTGTGCATACCCCTCAAATAGATTCACTACCCTCTTCAAAAACACTGTGCACACCCCCTAAATACATATGCTGCCCCCTTAAACACAGTGAACACCCCCTAAATATATAGATTATGCCCTTAAAACACTGACCCTAACTGCTCATCCCCTAAACACATGTACCTTAAATGTATACTCCATAAATCCATGCCCACTAAATACATGTCCCCTATGTACACTGCTTCAAACGTGCCACTCTAAATGCATTGCCCCTAAATACAAGACCCCTAAATGCAATGCCCCTATAAAGACCTCAAAAAAAAAAAAAAAAACAACTGTGGTGGGTGTATCTTTGTCAAAGTCAACAATCAAGAGAAGCCTTCACCAGAGTAAATATAGAGGGTTTACCGCAATATGTAAACCATTGGTAAGCCTCAAAAGCAGGAAGACCAGATTATAGTTTGCCAAAACATCTAAAAAGAAAAAGCCTGTACAGTTCTGGAACAACATCCTGTGGACAGACGAGACAAAGACAAGAAGTTGCTGAGATGAGAAGCGTATTAAAAATGGAAGGAACTGCCCTTGATCTGAAGCATATCACCTCATCATATGGTGTGGGTGTGTATGGCTGCCAGTGGAACTGGTTCCCTTGTATTTATTGATGATGTGACTGCTGACTAAAGCAGCAGGATGGATTCTGAAGTGTATAGGGCTATATTATCGCTCAGATTTAGTCAAATGCTTCAAAACCCATTAGACTTCACAGTGCAGATGGACAATGACTCAATGCATACTTTGTGAGCACCCCAAGACTTTTTTTTAATGGCAAAAAATTTGAATGTACTGCAACAGCCAAATCAATTACCTGACCTGAATCCAGTTGAGCATACATTTAACTTGCTGAAGGAAAAACGCCCCAAGAACAAGCAGGAACTGAAGACAGCCGCAGTAAAGGACTGGAAGAGCATGACAAGCGAAGAACCCCAGCATCTGGTAAGGTCTATGGGTTCCAGACTTCAGGCAATCATTGACTGCAAAGGATTTGCAACCTTGTATTAAACAGGACAATTTAATTTATGATTATGTTGTGCTGCAAGTCATACACCCGGTTTGGTTGTACTGTAAATACCGTTAAATTAAAGCGGAAAGTCTGCACTTTGAGCTCATATACATTATTTAATTTCAACTACAATATACTGTGGGATACAGCTAAAATAACATACATTTTGTCAATGTCCAAATATTTATGGACCTGACTGTACATGCCCCAAGGATACATGCCATGTTAAATGTTTGCCACTTCCTAAATGCAAGCCCCCTAAATATATTCCCTGTAAATGTATGACCCCTGAATACAGTTAGGTCCGGAAGTATTTGGACAATGACAGAGTTTTTGTGATTTTGCCTTTATACACCACCACAATGGAT
>CM075004.1:24663187-24693177 GCA_037576675.1 Pangasius sanitwongsei | reverse complement strand
GGCCATGGAAGTGATTGGAACACCTGAATTCAATGATTTGGAGGGGTGTCCCAAAACTTTTGGCAATATAGTGTATGAGTGTTTAATCTATCTATTCACTACTTTCTCCAAGGAAACCAGGGCTCAATACTTTTAGACCAAACTGTCAGCTGGCTAAATAGATGAAAAGAAAAAACCCACTAAGACTTCTTGGTCCTGGAGTTTAACACTATAGTGATGGTCAGTGGAGCAACAAATGCACATTTTGCTCGAATATGAGTGTCATTTTTGAATGCTGATGTTTGTCTTTATCTTTTCATCATTCTTTTTTTTTTAATTAAATATAAATTGACCTTGAAGTGATTGAAGTCATGCTACATTAGGTATTCTTATGCTTGACTTAAAGAGTTGACAAGAGTACCTAATAAGTGTGAAGTATTGCTTTTTTGTCAGCTTTTTGGCTTCAGTAGTGAATGTATATTCACTGGGGCATTGGAATTAAATTCTTATCTGCTCAATTGAGTTTATTATTTTTAATTGTTTGTAAAAGTACATTTCCTTTCAAAATGTTAATGTTCTCCAAATGTGAATGTGTTTCCATCATACCGTAGGTCCGTTAAAAAAGGCTGAAGAGCAACAAGAAGATATTCAAAAATAAAAAGTGCCAAGACACACACACACACACACACACACACACACACACAAAGACAAGGACTTTTATAATTCAAACAAGCACAATGACTGTAATATTTAATTGTCTGAGTTTCTGGTTCTCATTCAGGCTGTACAAATTCAATATTCACATGAAAACAGGTGGATGGAAACACACACTGGCACCAGGCTTGGCACGTGCCAGCCCCCCTACTGTGACTCCATCAGCGTCACTCGTCTGTCTCTCCTCTTCCCCGTTTTCTCCTCTGTCTGACAGCTGTAAACGACAGATGTCTCTCCTCTGCTGTCTGCCTCTGAGCTGCGAAGGCTAACAATGCTCTCACTCAGCTAAACGCCTCAAAATGGCAGCACAGTCGAACTCAGTGGCCTGCAAAACCCCAATAATAACACAATCTGGGTGATCTACCACTCAGTTTAGACCAATTGAGAAAACAGGGGGAAAAGAGTGAAAAGGATGAGAGTAGATTTAGTTGGGTTTTTCCATAAGTCCTATTTTCTGGCTAGTTATTGCTTACGAGCATCACCTGTAGGGATTTAAGGAGGAATGCAAACTATAAATGCTGGTGCACATGAATGATATGCACTTTATACCACAGCACTGTTTAATTCTTAAATCTGATTGGTCAGAAGGTTTGATTAATTGCAGATATTCCCCTTTTTATACACATGAGAACACTTTCAAATTATCAGGATCAGGATTGTACTCTGTTTAGTAATTGGTATTGGATTAAAAAAAAAAAACAGTGGTTTCATTCATCCCTGCATAGAGGGTGTGCACAGAAGCTCAGAGTGCACAGCACAGCAGTCTTTGCTAAATAAATTTCTTTTTTGGGAATTACACAACTCACCCAATAAGAGTTGACCTTAATAGCTTGACAAAAACAAGAAATGGCAGTGCATAAGTTAGAATAATTTGCATTGCCAAACATGCATTTATTAACTACTGTACTATGCGATTTTAATACACACAACAGCTTGGCAAAAAAAAAAAGAACCACATAAAGTTGCCATTTAATTTAATATTTAATCCAAGTTGCCATTTAGCTGTATATTTAAATTTCTGATTTTGAGCTATGTAAAGTTAATGTTTATAAAGTGAACACCCAGGTGTGCTTTGCAGGTGTGTGTGTGTGTGCACCTGTGGATGTTTGTGAGACTAAATAACCCCACAAGGATTGGAATATCTGATGGTTTTGACCTTGTGGGGACATTTGTCTGGTCCCCATGAGGAATAAATATTTATTTGTTTATTTCTTTGTTTCTTTATGTTATGTCTTACATTAGGTGCTTACATTGAAAATAATCTTTCATGAATGTGAATTAAATGGTAGAAGAATAAGAGAATACTAACCATTTCAAGGTTTGTAATCCAAACAAGCAGTAAAATCAATTCAGTTAGCGAAGAGGGCAACTCCAGAACACTTATATGCAGCTAAGTAATGCAAATCAATGCAAACGAGAAATCACAAAGCATAAAGGGAAAACTATATATACACCGGCCGGGAAAACGAAGCTAACAAGATACAGCTGTGAGTGGTAATGAGGATGCGAGTGGTTACACTCAATAACCAACACTGAATATTTACACTTCATAACCATAAATGAAGATCTCCTCATACCACAGCACTGTTGAGTTCTACCCTGTGATTGGTCAGAATGAGTGTTGATTAATTTTCTATAACAGCAGCTGACAGTAATTCCAGCTGCAAGGCAAACCACAGGGTTACAATATTTACTTCTCCCAATATATTATAGTTTCTATGGTAACAACATATATGGGGACTTGCATGCTGAACACTCCACAGAAACATATAAAAATAAGTAGAATTTGATGGCAATGATGTTGATGGGAATGCCTTCACTGCCAACAAGTCTAACATCTCTGTAAGACAAACAGGAAGGAAGCTATAAAAAAAACAAACTTTCAGACATTTGACCTTGCTGTGACCTTAGTCATACTGATAGTTTTGCTTTTGCAGGTATTTTTTTTTTCGTTTGTTTTGCATTTTCTTATTTGCTATTGGGTTTGTGGTTCATGTATTTTGCACTTAAGAGCCACCACATAAATGTAACTATCCAATGTGTCATTATTTAATAAATAATAAAAAAAAAAGTCACAAATCAGTCATGACAAACTGCTGTGGTATAATAATCAATCATCATTAATTATATTTCATTAATTACATGCCCGATCATGTTTTATTCCTAATGTAACCAGCACTTAACACCTAATTCTTCTAACTTCTAACACTTACATTATTTTATTGTATATTTTACCTAGGTAATTTGCTGAATATTTGCAATTTTACATGGCATAATGACAGCAATTATTATTTGCAGCACATGTGTAATTTTGTGTTGAATTTGGTCCCATCTGTGTTTCTTTAGAATAGATGAGTTAAAAACTTTTTTTTTGTGTGTAAATCTGTACTGCATGATGGTAATAAAGTTCATTTGACATAACACTGCTTATCTGTTCTTGTAATAATACTCAGCAGCTGCTACGTTAGTTCCATCTGCACTATCAACAAAACCTGGCAAAAAAATCTGCCTATCATTTCTGGGTTTTTTTTAAATGTCTCTCCTCTCCCCCCTCACACCCCTCTCTCCATCTTCTCACACAGAGAAAGACACTAATGAATAAGATAATTACCCATTATATTTCTTCCACAGATCCTTTTTTTTTTTATCAAATCTTTTGTGCTTTCTTCATTACACTTACCAAGATTATCCAACAACTGCATTAAAAGGCTATGTGACATTAAACACACACTCTCTTTCCCTTTATACTGAGCAAATGTACATGCAAATTATGTCCCATTTGGAGTAGCGGCATCGTGTCATTAAACATAGTTATAAAACAATTCTGTTGAAACGTGCAGTTGTGCTAAAGGTCAATCCTGGCATTTTGGCCAAATAACCACGGTTCGCTTGTTTGCCATTCAGAAAATGACAAACCCTTTTAATGATTTTATGATCCATGGTTTTCTGGAATGAATTTAGAGCAGCTTAATCAATAGCGGATATAATGCATCTTGTTTTGAAATATCATCAGTAACTAAATCACAGTTACTTGTATAGCAGACGTTGCACAGAAACAGAAAAAAAAGTGTGTAATTGTTGATCTGGTGAAGTTTCCATAAGGAGATGTTTATGTAGCATTTCTGGAAGGTGTTTTCAGTGTCAGAGCTTTGTAAAATTCAGAGTTAAAGCTAAAAATTTTTTTGTTTTCTGACACAGGAAAATATTCAAGATGGTAACACTTAGTACACTAATCCTTGCATCATGTTTGAGAACCATGGATCTGGAGAATTAGAGAATATTTTTGGGCGTCATTTATTTTAAAAAAAAGTGCATAAAAGTATTATTATCTTAAATCTTTTCTAAAAGTGTATGAAATATTCATAAAATGTCAATACGCACACAAACTTTTTCAACCTGTGCCCTGTTTATTAATCACAAATCATCTCAAACTAATTAACACATGAACGACTCCACCTAGAGAACGCCCCTGAACAGCCTTATACGCTGGAACAATGTAACATAAACACCAAGTTAAGCTCAAAAACTATTTATTTTTCTGCAAATGAAATTTTGTGGGTGAAAATTCGTAATGAATCTTAAAAAAAATTTATATATATAAAAAAGTTTTTATATATAAAAACTTTTGCATCATGTTCTGTTGATGAAGTGTTTTAACAAACAAGTATAGCCATCTTAATACAGCCATTTTAGTAATGTCTATCCATCCATCCATCCATCCATTTTTTTCAGAATTTCGATTCAATTCTGTTATATTTTTATAGCACATTTAACAATGGACATTGTGAAAAAGTAGCTTTACAGAAATATATAAATTCAGGATATAAATTTAAATTTATAAATGTATCCCTAATGAGCAAGCCAGAAGCAATGGTGGCAAGGATAAACTCCCTGAGGCAATATGAGGAAGAACCTTGAAAGGAACCAGACTCAAAAAGGAAACCACCATCTGGGTGACACTGGATTGTACAAGTATAAATTTCAGACATTTCTATAATCACTTGCACTTATGCAACACTGATACGACTAAAGGTCTCCCACAAAAACAACAAAAAAAAACGTGGGTACTGGTAGAGCAGATGGGGCCATGGAATGGGCAGGCGACGCTCTCGAAGCCTCGGGCGGTGGTGTCTTACTGAGCTCCCACTGCATTCATCATGCTCTGTTTGTTTAAGCCTGAGCCAAGTCCACTGTGTGTACAGGGCTCAGAGGCTGGATGCCCCAAACCCCGAGGAGAGTGGCAAACTCTATAGTGTTCTCCAAACCTGAGTACCCTTTAATAACCAGGTTCTTCACTAGTAGGTCAACATAAAATAAACACTCTCATAAACCCCAATATAAACAGAACTCTCTCTCTCATCCCTTGTTCTCTCTCCCTTTCTCGTCAGCCTGTAGGTATGCTAATTATTGCAACTAAAGTTTGCACTGAAAAATAGAACCCTTTGTTTGAACTCAAGGCTGATGTATGGAGCTGGAATATCCAGACATGACAACTGACAGTCCAATGAGTCATGGAGAGAGAGATGGGGCATGGCTTAATAGACTTTATAGGTGCAAGGTGCTCACAGGCAATGAAATGGTTTTGGGAGCTGTGTACGATGCTGGGCCGAAGCTCCAAGTCCCATATTTTTTATTATCACACCTTGTTCACAGAAAGGCAAAGTCTTCAGTAACATGAGGTATGATGCAGGGATGATCCAGTAATACAGAAATCATAGTGAAAGACCATTGCAGGTGTGAAAATATAGATAGACAGAGTTAATGCATGATAATCTATAACTATAATAGAAGCAAAGAGGCAAAGGTCTAAATCAGGAGACATAGAAACACAATGGAAAAGCGAACAAGGAAAACCAAGGCTCGAGCTTAATAGCACAATTGCACAAGACTTTGTGGTAAGACGAATAAACAAACTCAGTAGGGTGAAACAAGGAAGAGGTGCACACAGTTAGGAAATATACCAATGACAAAATGAAAGCAGAGACATGAGCAAAACCCAGAAGCCAATCATTGCCATGGGAACCAAAACACCAACCAACATTCATTTAATTATGCAGTTATTTTGTATACTGGGCAGAATGGGGGTATGGGGTGGGGGTGTCGGTGTCAGTAATTAATTAATTAGCTTTATTAAATATTTAGATTTTTCAGTGTGTAAAATGTCTGGCTGGTTATCGTACCACATGACGATTTCTCGTGAAAAAAGAAACAAGCTGTGTTAAAACGAGACAAAACAACAGTTCAGAAAAGAGTGTGAGACGAAACAAGAAACAAAGGAATATCAGATGTTTACTCTTTAAAAATGGCCTTCATTTATTTTCTTCCCTTTGTCATATTGTTTATGTTTGAAGAGACAGTGTGTATGTGTGTGTGTCATTTTGCTGTCAGTACAGTGACGTGTGTGTTCAGCGCTGTGTTTACACTGTAATTATATCACTGCGAATGTTTAATGTTCAGTCATCACTGATGGTTCACCAAACTCATTGTGGGGCATCGTTATATATACCTGCTGTACTCTGTGTTTCTGTATGTGTGTGTGTGTGTGTGTTTACGTAAATGGGGGTGAGCACAGACACATGGGCAGTCACGCCATTCAAGCAGAACATTGCCGCTCTTGAAAACGCAGCTACAATATGATGGGCATTTTGCTTACGGGAATGACACACACTTGGCTAAAACATGGCTGTGTGGAAGTGTGCACGCACTCTACATCATGCAGTGCATATTTGTAAAGTGTAATGGTGTTGAAAATGGAAAAAAACAGAAAACCCGCACCTGCATCTTTATGGCACTTATAGCACTGCTTCTTAAATTTTTTTTTTTTTTTTTTTGGAATTTCATATTTGGTGTATGGCGTGAGTGCAGTATATCACTGGAAGCTCATGTAGAAATCACCGATTACAGGATTTACAGGTTTAATTACATGCTGGTGAAGTGTGACAAAATTAACATTCCAGTGGAGGTAATTTAGCCATGTAATGTACTGTATATTTAGCTGAGAACTTCAAGCCTTTAGTCAATCCATAATCATGGAACTAAGAGGGGAATGAACATAAAAAAAAAATTAAAAAAACTCAGTAAAAAAAAAAAGGTCTGGAGCTGAAGAAGAAGACGTGTGCTTTGTCCTGCCTACAACGTGATAAATGCCTAAAGAACATGGCATATGATCTTAACTTATCTGTTAAATTTTTTAGCACATTCTCAGACGTTGGAAAGACTGTATAAATAAATACTGTATACTGTATCAATAACTACTGAATTATATTAACAGAGAAAGACATGAAATTGAGAGAGAAACAGCATGCACAAAAAAGAGAGGCAGAGAGAGTAAAGCCTAATTCGTTTATTCAAAGTAAAGAAATTACAAATCGCTGTCTTATTGATGAAAATCAAGCCATTTTGTGACTCTTCCTTCTTTTTTTCACCCTACAGGTAAATTGTAAAACTATTCTCCACTGTCTTTGTTTTTTCATATGATTACTGTGATGACTGTAAATTTGAAAAGAAACTATATCTAGATTACAGTATATTGTAACGAATAAAAGACTTGGTGTAAGAATTACTTTCCAATAATAGCACCTCCTGAAGTGTTTTATTCCTCTTATAACACAGCAATTTGCCAGTGCTATCAAAAATGATCCGTTTATAAGCACATTTAATGTTGTCCAACATCCATGAAACCGGTTAGTTCCTGTTATCACTTATGTTATAGCATCGATAAACATCCATTCCCTCACTTTCTCTTGAAGTTAATATGACAGAAAAAAATTCACCTTGTTACCGAGAAAGCACAAAAACAGAATGTTTGGCATCCTGAAGACTTTCCCGTAGTGGAAAACTTAAAGTTACAGCTTTACCTTTGACTGTTACAAAGTGCTGAAACTGGAGACTCCTTCCATAAATGTTAAATAAATGTACAGAAAAATTCTGTATATCAACTTGGTTAAATGCCAACACATTTTTCACACTTTAATTATTACTCTTAGATTATGTGGCATGCCACCATGCAAGTCCCTGGGAATTATCCACTACTATACAAATGATAATATATTAGAACAAGTGCATGAACATAAACCTGTGAGAATTTGAGAATTTTGCAGTATTGCAGTATAATAGCAAGCAATTTACTAGATGTTTGGCTAGCTATCTTGGTTAAATGCCTTTAATTAGATCTTTGTAAACCCATTGTATGGCATATCACCTTAGTGTGATGTCACATTTCCAAACCCTATACAATTTTCTGTATTAGCATTAAATTAAACTTTACATTAATACCAAACCTTATATTGTAAAACCAGGAATCAGAGTTTATTACAAAAACATGACAACTGCACAAACCTAAAACCCAATGTTGCTGATCGCTGACGGTAAATGTTACGCTCTTATTTCTGTTTCATGCTTTCTAGCTTCAAAGCCATCTCCTTCAGGTCACGGAGGACGCACTGTAACTGTTAATCATTAAAGCCCTGTTTGCCGATGCTCTCAATATAACTTTATTATATGGACAGCTGAGAAATCAGCACAGAATTACACTGTATCTAGAGAATGCCAACTGTTGTTTTCTCTTTTACTAACAGGAGGAAAGTAGGAAGGAGAACAGAACGCCATCTGCTCGATCTGAGCCAGGAGTCAGAGAAATCTCTGCTACAGGTGTGTGACAAGGACACGTCTCAAAACACAAGCCGTTATCTCTCACTCTCTGATGATCTCTTATCTCACCTAAAGCGATCTGTAGCCTGAAACCATTGTTTTTCCCAGCTTTTCTGCTTGAACACAGCTTAACACACTCTTCATGAGTATATAACATGGGAAGTTTGAATGTTACTAGCTTTTTCTGTTTTTTTCTGTTAGTAAAAAATCTGTTAATGATGGTGAGGTAGAGCAAAAAAAATGTTAAACTGTACAGAGCAGGGGAACTAATGAAGCAGGATGAGGAAATGCTGATCTCAATGAGTCTAATACACACGAGTGTACAGATTTGATCCGTAAAGAGCTTGCATCAATGAGCAGGCAAGTGAGCTCAAGTGTTATCAGAGGGAGCAAACTAAATTACATTGTAAACTGATTTATTAAGTCTACCTTCTTACACTCGCTTTCCAGATGACATGAAGATATAAGAGATTTGATTCGTCTCCTACACACTGCCATACAGACCGAGGCTCAACATCTGGCGGACCCTGGTCTGAAAAGTATTTCACCGAGCGCTCGAAAATACTGCAGCAGAACCGATAAACGCTTCTTTACAGATCCTTTGTTGTGGCAAATCACGTGCACTTATATAAATGAATTACCTGAAAGTAGCTCACCAAAAAAAAAAAAAAAAGAAAAAAAAAGAAACACAGATGTACATACATTTTTGATAACACTTTGTGAAGCCCTTATTCATAAATCATTAAAATCATGCTTATAATTCGTTGTAAGATTGTAATGATTTCTTGTAAGCATTTTTAAAAATTCTAATAATGCCTCATAAAGCGTTAATACCATGCTATGCATAATGCTTTGTGTCATAAAGTGTTGGAGACAGATGCAAGTGCAGGCTTTTAATTAAAGAAAAGACAAATAAACAATGATCATAAACAGAGTGAAACAAGAGCTAGGGAAACGTGGCACTGAACACAACAGGCTATATACAGTACAACAGACACTTAGCTACTAAACAAGATACAGTGAGAACTTAAATATGAGCACTAATCAAAGGGTGAAACAAAACAGGTGAGTAAAATCAAGAGAGCATGTGACATGTGATTTGTAGAAGTCTGAGGGGGTTGATGGGTAATGCAGTCCAGCGTGGCCACATCATGGCCAAAAACAATGCTGATGTGACAGAACCCCTCCAAAATGTGGCTCCAGATGTGCACAGTCATAAGATGGTCCTAGACCCTTGCCCAGGAGGAGCGACATCCCCAGCAAATGACACTGTGCTTTTTAACTGTTTATAGTTACATTTACATGTGTCCATGAGACAAGTTCATTCCTGTTATTACTTATGTTGTAGTAGCTATAAAGCCTCTTTGCATCATGAGCCTCTCTTTTTTCTCTCTCATAGAGATAATAAGACAAAGAAAACACACACACACAGGGTGCCATGTTACTGAGAAATTGGAAATTCTTCTGTCCTGAAGACAGAAAACTTACTGACTGTTACAAAGCACTGACACTGGAGACTCCTTCCCTAAATGTTTAACAAACTTATCAGTTTTACAGAAGCCTTTACCATATCACTGATCACAGGTTTTTCTTTGTTAAATAACATGTTTTCTCTACATGTTTATTATTAGGTTTAGATTATGAGGAGTGTCCGCCATTCAAGTGTGTGTAAGTTGTTACTATAGAAACAATAACATATCAGAATGAGCGCATTAATATACACCTATCATTGGAAATACAGCCGGATATGCTGTCTGAGCTGCTGTCATAGAAAATGAATCAAAAACCTTCAGATTTTGAGAATTAAACAGCGTTGTGGTATAAAGAATGTGGTTACTTCACAGTTTCTGGTGTAGAAACAGGGAAAAGGTAAAAAGCTCAGGAACTCAAGAGAGACATAAACCATGACCTTCAGCTTGGCATTTACAGGGAAAACACATGCGTTTAAGTGTTTTTATGTGCCTGTATGGCAGAGTGTAGGTGCAAAATCAAATCCCTGATGTGTTTAAAGTAACGGTTATACACTCACTTTTTACATCACATCACAACATGGGCACGTCTTGTGTTATTGTTTCTATAAGGACCATTACACAGCATGGTTATATCAGTGTCCATTCTCAGAGACAGATGAGCTACAGGACAGTTACACTCTTCTCACACACACACACAGACACACACGCTCCATAAAGCATGATGACAGAGAAATAGAGCAGAACAAAAGTGAAAAGGAGGTAAGAGCAGGAGAGAAAAGGACATAAAGAGAAAACATAAATGAGGGACAGGAAGAGACAGGGATGGTACTCATAGAGACAGACAGACAATATACATTATTAAACAGACGCTGTGTGTGTGTGCATACCTAACAGTGCTTTTTCACCGGACAGTGAAACAAATCACTTATAATCCTCCATATTGTTGCTATTTCCATCACCAAGAGAGCCATGCCTCACTCAAGAGTACCCGTGTTTCCCTACGGTACCATGTGAGCTGGGCAGTGATATGTGGGCGGAGTTAAATATAGTGCTGACTTTTGACTGGTCAAACACAATCACACTAAATCATCCTGTAATGTCTCTGAATGAAATAACAAAAAAGAAAGGAATGAAAACTTCAAATAAAGAATGAAATTAGGAAAGTAAAGAAGAGTCATTGAAAGAAAGAAAGAAAGAAAGAAAGAAAGAAAGAAAGAAAGAATTAAGAGGAGTCATCAAAAGAAAGAAAGAAAGAAAGGAACAATTGACAGGAGTCAAAGAAAAATTTCCCCTTTGGGGATCAATAGTTTCATCCATCCATGCAAAACACACACACACACACACACACACACACACACACACACACACGTGTGTCTGGTTGTTCGTTAGTGTCTGGAGTGTGTAAGGTGTTGGGCTCAGTTCCAGCTGAGTGAGAGTGATTATAGCTCTGTGTGTGTGTGTGTGTGTGTGTGTGTGTGTGTGTGTGTGTGTGTGTGAGAGAGAGAGAGAGAGAGACAGAGAGAGAGAGAGACAGTTGTAAATATGGGTAATCTGAGAGTATATTACTACAACGCTCCATAGCCCCTAACCCCCAACCCTGCCCCGGCCCAAACACACCCATACACACACACACACACACACACACACACACACACACGCGCGTGTCTGGTTGTTCGTTAGCGTCTGGAGTGTGTAAGGTGTTGGGCTCAGTTCCAGCTGAGTGAGAGTGAGTATAGCTCTGTGTGTGTGTGTGTGTGTGTGAGAGCCACAGAGAGAGAGAGAAACAGTTGTAAATATGGGTAATCTGAGAGTACATTACTACAACGCTCCATAGGCCCCCAACCCCCAACCCTGCCCCGGCCCAAACACACCCACACCCAACACACACACAGACCCACACACACACTCTTCCCCCTCTCGGGCTTGATGGACTCACTCACAATGCTACTCTGGGGATCATTATCATTTCAGCTAAAGTACCTTTTGTAGTTTAAGTTTATTACAGATACAGACCAAAAAATACACTTTAAAAGTTTCAGTCAATAAATTATACGTAAGAAAGAAAGAAAGAAAGAAAGAAAGAATATTAAGTATTTTTTTTAATTAAAAAGGTGAAGTCAATCCCAAAAGTACACACTACATGCAGGAATGAAAGCTTTTTATTCAGCCTCGTTTTTCCTCCTCAACACATACAAAATTATATTAACATTGACAACATTGAATGAAACAGAAGTCATGCTAAGAACACATACTATGTCTTTTTGTGGAATGTCTGCTTTTAAGCGGTATTTAAAAGCTGTAGATGTTCATTTAACACTGTAGGTGATAATTCAGCATTTGGGATGTTGTTCACATGGAAATGTGTTGATATTTCTCAGGATTGCCAGACTGAATCTCTGCGGCTTGCTGTTGCACATTTGTTCTTATCTGTAGTTTGCCGTTTTATTTTTGGCTGATAAGCCTGTACATGTGCGGCTTATCTACTGCACCATACACTGTTATTCAAATTATAACTGACAACACGCCAGGTGAATCAGAGAGAGAGAGAGAGAGAGAGAGAGAGAGAGTCTGAGTGTGCTACCAATATTACTAATACTGCTAATAATGACTACTAATACTAATAGTAGTGAATATTGTTATCACTGAGTGTGTTACTGAGCAAGGCAATATGTCTTCCACAGCACTGTTGGTTTCTCACTTCTGTTTGGTCAGAAGGTGATTCATTTTCTATAACAGCAACTCTGACAGTTACTACGGCAAGGACAACTGTGTAAAATAATAAAAACACAAGAGTTCAACAATAACATAATAATATTTAGATAAAAAAGTCAGACTATTTTAAGTCATAATTCTATGACAGAATGATGCATATCAGAAGAAGATTCATTTTCTAAAACAGCAGCTCTGACAGTAGTTCCTGCAATGGAGTTTTAGGGCAACTTCTGAATAGATTTTATTCCTTATTCTTTTGACTTCAAGAATAAAGTCGTAATATTTTGAGAATAAAAGTCAGGGTCCCTGGAGGCATGCTCACTGCCACGGCCCGGGTTCAATTCCCGGCCAGGGAACCAACCCCAGCCCCTGCATTTGCACAGAACAGTGCACTCCCAGTGCCGGTCCCAAGCCTGGATAAAAATTGGGGAAGGTTGCATCAGGAAGGGCATCCGGTGTAAAAACTGTGCCAAATCAAATATGCAGGCCAATGATCTGCTGTGGGGACCCCTAACGGGAGCAGCCGGAAAAACAACAACATTCTGAGAAAAAAATCATAATATTAAGAGAAAAAAAGTCACAATATTTAGAGAATAAATTTGTAATATTTCAAAAATAAAGTCGTAACATTATGATAAAAAATTGCAATATTTTAAGAGTAAAGCCGTAATATTTCAAGAATAAAGTCACAATACTAGGACAGAATGGTGCATATCAGAGCAACGCAAATAAAGAAATCTTGTGGCACGTTAGCACCAGATTATTATTAGCATTAGAACACTGAAAAACAAAACAATATGTTTATTTAGAAAAAAGAATGACATGAACTTGGATGAAATTCTTCTGTTGGAGGAGAAATTGCAGGCAATGTTCACCTTCAAGGCTATCGATGGTTCCATCTGTGGTCTGAAAGCTGTGACTCCGACCCACTCAGTACAACAATTGAGCCCCTAATGCATCATAGTTAAGGCTAATAGCATTTTTTTTTTTTTAAACAGTGGCCCTAAAACATTGTTGTAAGTTCTAGCTGCCAGGTTTATAATAATATACTCAGTTTAATATGTTGTTGTTTCTGTAGTAACAACATATACAAAGACTTGTATGGCTGAAGCTCCACATGATCTAATCCTATAAATAAACAGATGCTGTGTTGTTATTTAACAAAGAAAAAACGTATAATCATTGATATGGTGAAGTTTTCTGTAAGGAGATTTTTTTTTTTAAACTTGTATGGAAGGAGTCTCCAGTGTCAGCACTTCATAGCTGTCAATAAAGTTTCCACCACAGGAGAGACTAGTGAGGGAATAACTGTTTAGAGCTTTTATAACACAAGTGATAACACGAAATTGTTTTTCAGACGTTCAGCAAAATTTAATGTAACTGTAAAGAGATGTATTAATATTAAATAAATAAACAAACAAATAAATAAATAAATAAATAAAAGTTAGTGTTGGCAAATTAAGGTTGGCAAATGAAAGGAATAACAGACTTCGGGATATGCTGTTATAGGAAATATAATCAACTTTAGGGTTGTAACAGTGACTGCTTTATCACATCACCTTGACATTGATTATTTAACAGCATTGATTATTGATTGATTGATTGATTATTGATAACAGCATGATGCTAAATGTTTATTTCTCACTTGGCATGGCCTTGTACAGAGGAAGAGCTATTATTAAAAAAAAACCTAACTCAGTCAATATCCAGTGTTAGTCTTTTTTTTTTAAATTTTTTTAAACGGAGCCACTTTTAGGTCTTTCAGAACTGAAGTACGGTGGACTTAAAGTGCAAAACACTTTAACAAACCAAAAACACAAAGCCAATAAAAACACAACAGCAAAAAACTGAAAACACAACAGCAAAACCAAAACACAACCGCGAAACCAAAACACAACAGCAAATAACAAAAAAAAAAACCCACAACCGCAAGTTCAAAAACTCAACAACAAAACTATGCTTTTTCAGTCTGCTGTTATCTTAGCCTAGCGAAAACGGTTGAATGATTTAAGTTTTTTTCTTCTGTTTCACTAAATGAAATGTTTTGCATTTACTGTGGCAAATGCTTTGAAGACATTCCAGCCTTCGCTGCAGTTAAGCAGACACTGTTTCTGAAACCATGGTTAATCTAGCCGCGTGTAAAATGTATTGGCTCGGCTTTTAGACACTTATTGGTAATAGCCCCGAATTCAGAAAGCTGAGCGTTCTGCGCGTTCCTACACAACCAAAGCAATTTAACTTTTCTTAAAAAATAAATAAATAAAGTTAGGTAAATAAGTAAAAAACAAACAAAAAATTAAAAATATCTATGAGTATACATGTTAAAAGTTTTTATATTTACTCTTTTTCATTTAAAAAACAGTCAAAATAAAAAAAAAATATATAAAGAGACGCTGTAAAGCAAAGTATCCAAGTATTAAAAATAATCCTAATATTTATGATTGTTAGTTTGTCCAATTACTTTTGAGCCTGTGAAAATGGAGGGACTCTGTAAAAAATGTCTGTAATTCCTAAACGGTTAATGCAATATTTTTGTTAAACCCCTTTAAATCCATAGTGGCGATGTACAGATGCAAAATTATGAAAATTGTATCACTGTCCAAATACTTATGGACCTGACTGTATATACGTTTTGAGTAACAGACTGAGAGTTACACCAATGTCCTCACTTTTAGTTCAACACACATATTATTCTGCAGACAGACAGTTAGTGAATGCAAGCTCATTTATTTCTTTGATGATTCCTTCTATTCTCTGGGTGTCAAATGCAGCATCGTCTGAGTAACATATTGTTTTTTGATAAATGATGATATAAGTACAGTTTTTGGACTTGTGACTGTACAGATTTAGGGGGGTTTTCACTGAATCAGTGAGCATCTCATTTGCCTGCTTCATTATATCACTCTTATACTTTCTATAATACACTCACACATGCACACACAATGTTTTTTTTTCTTTTTTTTTACCCAACACAAAAAGAAACTGTGTTCAGCTTCTTTACCTCTGCATTCTTCACCCTGCGTGTACTGTGTATGTGTCTGTCTGTGTGTGTGTCCCACTGCGCCTTCTCCCCTTCCTATATAAACAATGTGGTTTGGCTCATTCAGGCTGGTATTTACTTTAGCCCTCGTTAACCGAAACCCGATCCAACATCACTCCAGTTCTGGAGGTCTTTATCCCTCCATCAGCAGCCATTTACTCTAAAATAACACAGAGCAAGACATCTAGACATCTATAGTTGGGTCCAAAGGTTTAACTTCATAAATCAAAAATGTTTTTTTATTTTGTTAGCTGTCAAACACTGGATTACATAAAAAATTTTTTTAAAAAAACGAGACAGAATCATATTTCAGCTGTGTGAGAGATCTATCTCAATCTCATGTTCACACACACAATTCACTTCTTCATTTCTTTCAAATTGTTTTGGTTACATATATTTTAGTCAAGGACAGCAAAACTTTTAAAGAGTTTGTTATTAGGATTACAGTTTTTCCAAATTGTTTACACACTAAAATTGGAACTTGAAACTCATTCACCAAAACCTGAAACTCATGTACCAAATCCCTAAACCAAGTCTGCAAAATTGCAAGCACAATTGCAAGCTCTTTACACCATTTGGCAACACCCGCTCCTCACCAGTGTAAACAATAGTTGCTGAATTTTTAGAAATCAGAAATCTTAGAAATCAGAAAAAATCTTAGAAATCAGAGCTTTAGCATTATAAAAGGCCACAGATGAGCTCTCCTGTTTTGGAGGAAAATGGAAGTCAATGGTGAAGCAAGAGTGAGAGTGAGAAGAGGAGGAAGAGGAGGATGACAAAGGACAGTTGTCTCAGATGAGATCAGGGCCAGACTGGTGGACCATGTGCTCAAACATAGACTGAGTATGAGGGAGGCTGGGCAGAGAGTTCAGGCCAACCTGAGCTTCTATACGGTTGCATCTATCATCTGAACATTCAGAAATGAGAACCGGTAAGTTACCTACCATCTACACTATGCTCTTTATGTATGTATACTGTAGTATACTGCAGTCTGACATATCAGTTGGCCAGTGTTACAGTAATGTCATTTCATATATACAGAAAAGAGATTATTTTAGCTTACCGTAACCAATCATATCATATTTGTGGGTCTTCTGCAGAGCTGCAAGATGGCCAGGCCATGGTGGAAGACACCGACTGTTCACACCAGAGCAGAAGACCGCTTTTGTGAACATGGTGGTGGCAAACATTACCATTAGACTATAAGAAATCCAGAACCACATAATTGCAGACAGCACAATATTCAATAACATTCAGGTAGGCTTGTCTACATTGGACCGTGTATTACAGCGAAACTGAATCCGGATGAAACAGGTCAGCAGGGTGCCATTTAACTCAGAGAGGGTTAAAGAACAGCGCTTTGAATATGAGCAAGTAACTGTTCTAGGTCTATTTCACATATTGTCTTGTCTGTTTCAGAGGGTCTTGGAGCTGGATGCTGCTGCAATTCAGCACGTTTATATTTACATTGATGAGGCTGGCTTCAACCTAGCTAAAATAAGGGGACAGGACAGAACATTATTGGCCATCATCCCATTGTGAATGTCCCTGGATAGCGTAGAGGGAATATCACCATGTGCGCAGCCATTAGCCAGCAAGGCATCCTCCATCACCATGCCAACCTTGGTCCCTACAACACCGCCTTTCTCATCACATTCCTGGACACACTGCATAGCATACTTATTACAGCCTAGCAGAGCGGTGAACCAGAGCATCCCAGGTATGTTGTCATCTGGGATGACGTGAGTTTCCACCGGGTTGTTCTAGTAAACAACTGGTTCTTCAACCACCCACAATTTATTGTTCTATACCTCCCACAATATTCCCCATTCCAAAATCCAATTGAAGAGTTTTTTCGGCATCGCCAAAGAGATTTTTCGGTATGACCACCATCCCCTCACACGCATGCATCTTCTCCAGGCACTGAAGGATGCATGGGGTGAAGTTGATCTGGGGCGGGAGCCAGGGAGAACATCGAATGTGATGTAGATGAGGTGCTGTGGCCCAACCAAAATAGGAAGCACGATGCAGCCTAATTTCTTTTTTTCTTACATTTTGCATGTGTTTTTGTCTTTGTGTTTAGAATTTTGAAATTGGAATGATCCAGTTTCATTTTTTATTTTTATACAGAAAAGCCTTTATCTTACTGAATGTTTTTTGTGGTTTTCTCCTGTTGGGTATGGAAAGTGTTACAAAACACAAATGTTCAAAAATACTGCATTTTGGAAATAAATGACAATGTTTTTTGTTACTGTATTGCATTTGTGTGTTATTTATGTATATTTTAGTAGGTATACATTACTGTAACAATCTTTTACAACAAGCTACAGTGTAACACTGACAATGCAAAGGCATAAACCTACTGATGGAATACTCATAGTAGTGTTTTGTGTTGAGCACGTCAGTGTGTTGTGGTTGGTAGATGCATTTGTGTGCCATTTTGGTGCAAAAAACATTTTGGAAAGAGATAAAACAGTTTTGAATGCCGTGTTTTCTTTTGCTAGAGATTTGTAGAGTTTTGTGTTTGTGGTTTTGTGTTTAGAGTTTTGGGAAAATGGGCCAAAGATTCATCAAACATGTGTAAACAATTGGAAAAAAAACTGTAATATATTTAGCATGATCATTAAACTCGGATAAAAGCATGAACAGGATGAGGATGTAAGAGCAGGATGTCAAGGCTAGTACAGGCAGAATCACAATACAGAGCAAAAAAAACATCCAGTAGTCAGAATACTAGAAGGGTAGAAGAATAAATTGCAGCTCTATCCAAATTTGAACTAGAAAACAAGACTAGGAAAAATATGAAATTACAATGTTCTCAAAGGTTGAGGGTCAACCAAGGTAATCATCATGAAGGAGTTTTTTTTTTAAATGCCAGGACCTTCTCAGGGTCCAGAAGGGAGCAGTGCTCTTAAGTTGTTGGGGCAGGGTGCTTAGCAGCCAGTTGGTGGAGCAGGTTTCTTGGAAGCCAGTTGGGGAGCAGGGCTCTTAGAGGCCAGTTAATTGAGCTGGATTCTTAGAGGCTGGTTGGTGGGGCAGTGCTCTTAGAGACTAGCAGTTTAGCAGGAGTCCAAATGGTGGTTTGTGGGGCAGGATCCTTAAAAGCCAGTTGTTGGAGCAAAGTTCTTAGAGGTTGGTTGATGGAGCAGGGTTCTTAGAAGCTGGCAAGTGGATCAGTGTTCTTAGAGGCCAGTTGTGGCAGTTGGATTTTTAGAGGCTTGTTGGTGAGGCAGTACTCTTAGAGACTGGCAGTTTAGCAGGGTTGTTGGATTGGTTGGTGGGGCAGGATTCTTAAAGGCTGGGTGGTGAAGCAGGGTTCTTAGAAGATGGAAGTGAATCAGGATTCTATGAGGCTGGTTGGTGTGGCAGGTTTCTTGGACAATGACAGTGAAGCAGCATTCTTAAAGGTTAGCAATGAATGAGGGTTCTCATAGGCTGTTGATGAAAGAGTTTATTTTTTTCATTACTAGCAATGGAGCAACATTCTCAGAGGCTGTTGCTGGAGAATGGAACTTAGTGGCCATGGAATGATATTTCTGAGTGGTTGGTGGTGAAGCAAGGTACTTAGAAGCTGATGGTGGGCCAGGGTTTCTTAGAGGCTGGTTAGTGTAGCAGGGCTCTTAGTGGCTGGTTGATGAAGTAAGGTACTTAGAGACTGATGGTGGGGCAAGGGTTCTTATAGGCTGGTCAGTGGAGCAGGACTCTTTGTGGCTGGTTGGTGAAGTAAGGTTCTTAGAGACCAGTTAGTGAATTAAGGTTCTTAGAGGCCAGTTAGTAGAGCAGGGTTTTCAGAGGCCAGCATGATTTGAATGGCCATAGTCTAAAGCACCATGCTGAGGAGCCATTAGACATCATGTTGTTCCTATTCAGCATCATCAGCAGAATTGTTGATACAAACACACAGCACTTCACATTTTCTTTTGACCTTGACTCGGCAGGAATTCTTTTAAAACTTGCAAATATTTTTGTGCGTGTGTGTGTGTGCCTTGGTGTGGTAGCTGTGTCTTCTTTGCAATTATTATTTGGTTCCTTTCCTGACAGAGGATAAAATGCTAGAATAGTTTCTTCCCCCTGTGGTTTAGAGGAGATGTGGTGGGATTTCTGCTCTAATGGCCATCATCTGACCCTTTTAGAGACACAGTGCTAGTGAGATCCATTACATACCACTGAGGATCTCTAATGCTACTGACCAGTACCAGTAATGTCGCATACATCTTCTACCATACACTCAAAAGACATAGACATGGACTTTTTGAAACAGGCTATGAGGGCTTTTACACTAGCCCACAACATCTTACATACACTCCAGATGAAAATATTGTTATGTCCAGGCTGAAAAAAACATCAAATCCATGGACAGGAGAATCTGAATAAACGACAAAAGGCTTTTTTATATTATTAAATATAGTATAAAAATAAATAAAGGGCTATTTTTATCAAGCTATTTTATTACCTGTAAAAGTGTTATAAGTTCTTTATGACACATTTCTAAATTTCAAGCTACCCATATACATTAAGGAACTTATCCATTTGTAAAGTTACAAAACTTTAAAATACTAATGATTTCTGCCAAATTGTATGTAGACCACTTCTGTTGGAACAACCAAGCATTCTTCAGTGTTTTTTTTTTTTTTTTTTTTTCCAAAATTAAGCACACTACAAACTTTGAAAATAATCATTTTGAGAATTTCAGGGATAAATAAAAAAGCCTGCATTATCATCATCTATATAAAAAAAGATCCTGCATTATCATCATCGTCGCAGACATTGTTTTTTGGAATAAAAGACTGTGGTGGGACAGAGTCTAGGCGTCAGACAGATTGCTGTAAGACACCCAACGCAAGACGATGAAACTGCTGTCTGACAAAATGGTGGGCCTATTGTTTGGTTTCATGTTAAAGATTATGCTTTAACTAGCTCTCACAAATCAGTGCAATAAAGCCGGGACTGTCCTTGACATTTAACGGGCAGCATATTGTGTGTGTGCATGTCTTCATCATCAGGACCTTCTCAGATTTCCACATTCCCTTTTCTCTCCTTCATTCTTTCCCTGCTTCCTTCTTTATTTCCCTCTTTCACTACCTTACATCATTGCTGTCTCACACTCTCTCATCTCCCTCCCACCTCTTTAGCATCAGGTCTTTCCATCCTCTTCTCTCTTTCTCTATCTCTCTCTTTCCTACATCAGCATCAGGTCTCTCCCTTCTTCACTTTCCATTCTTGCCCTGTCTCTCTCTCTCTCTCTTTCTCTCTCCCCCTGACCTTGCATATATCCATCTCACTCTTTCCCTCTTTAGCATCAGGTCCTTATGTCCCTTGCTATCAGATTTTCTTTCTCATCTGCACTCTATATTTACTTACTTTCTCCCTTGTTCTCTCTCTTTTACTCCATCACCTTGTCTCTCTCTTTAGCATTTCTTGCCTTCGCTTCTCCCCCCCTCTCTCTCACTCTCTCTTATTCCATGACCTTGTCTTTCGTTCTCTATTTAGCATCAGGTCCTTCTATCCCTCCTTATCAGATTTCCTTTCTCTCCTTCACTCTCTATTCCTCCCCTTCTTCTCTCTCTCTCTCTATCTCTCTCTCTGCCTTCCTCTTTCACATCCTCACCATCTCTCTTGCTTTCTCTCTTCAGCATCAGGTCCTTCTATCTCTCCTTATCAGATGTCTTACCTATCCTTTCTCTCATGTGCTCCCCATTCTTCCTGTGCCTCTCTCTCTCTTTCACTGTTAGAGAACATTGCATATGTCTTTCTCGGGCGTAGCTGGAGTAAACAAGCTGAGTGCTTTTGACCTTTTCCATTCTGAAAAATGATACAGGCAATGTGGTTGTGTTTGGGGGAAAAAAAACATAAAGAAAGCTTTAAAGGAATAGTTCAGGCAATAATAAAATGTACACAATGTCCCTTGTAACCCAAAATGTACTCAATCAACTGAAACATGCTTTGTGTCTGAAGTTTACTTCATTAGTTTTGGTCTGGAGCTTCAAGGCTAATGTAGCTCATAAGTGATAGAAGCATAGCCTCCTGTTTAGCATATTGTAAGTCTTCTTAATGTCTAAATATGTTGAATAAAGTATTAATGTGTTAATGGCCTAGTGAAAGCCCAGCCCTCAAACATCAATCCTCAACTCATTTCAGAATCTGTGGACTTGAAAATTGGACTTCAAAATTGAAATTTTGAAAATTGCTGTTCATCATACAATCACATGGTCTCCATACAATCTGACAGAACTTGTACAATTTTACCAAGAGGAATGGGCAAAAAGATCAGGATCCAAATGTGCAAAGCTGTATGAGACATATCCTAAAAGACTTTAAGCTGGAATTGCAGCCAGAGGTGGTTTTACTAGGAGGTTGAATATTATTTTTGGTTTAATTAAGCTTTCTGTCACAATAAAAACATTTAGGTTTAGGTTCAAACTTTACTTAAACCTTGTTATGTAAATTAAATGGTGGAAAAATTGGGATGAGCACAGGACTGTCTCTGTGACTACAGCATGAGTTCTTAGGTCCAATATTACAATATCTAGGTGAAGCAAGTGAGGCTTCGGCATAAACTGTTTTTAGAGAAGTGCAAATCTTTAGGGCACCCATGTGGGAGCATCCACAGAACAGACAGTGAGTCAGAAGTGCAGAAGTTCCAAGAAGAAGAGGTATTAGGATGAATCAGGCAGGCCTGGCAGGTCTGACATCACATCAGGCAGCAGGAGTATACATATTGCTCGACAGAGAGATAACAGAATATTGGGCATACCCTTATCCCATAGTTGTTTAAAATATTTTTTGTTATAAGAGAGTGAAAGTGGTGACTCATTAGGACACATTAGGCAGGTCAAGAATTTTTCAGACCTTGTGCTAACACTCAACAACCTTGGGCTCCTCTAAGCAGCTAACTGGGGATCTAAAAAATAAAGCTAACTGATGCCTAAGAAACAGGGAAAGGCTATATAAACATATCAAAGCACATCCAGCTCCCCTGCCTGAAATATCATTAAGAATTCACAGTTACCAGGAACTGTAAATGTCAAAACAAGATCTGGAAGACCCAGAAATCCTTTAAATAGACCTGCCAATATGTTGGGCAGAAAGGCAATGCAAAATCCCCATGACACTAAGGATCCGCAGGAAGGTGTATAGCTGAGACAAGAGTGGCAAAACACTGTTCTACTGTGCAGCATTGCTTACACATACATGATCTGCATGGAAGAGTCATAGGAAAGAAACATCCTGACCTCATCACAAAATTCAATGGCTGGTGTAGGCAAAACAATATCTAGATAAGCCGGAGGCATGTTGGAAGTGCTGTAGACTGATACAATAAAAATGGAACTCTTTGGCCAAAAGTATGTTTGGTGAAACATAGGAGTAGCATTTGATGGGAAAAAAGCACAGTTTGCCAACTGTTAAGCATGGAGGTGGATCTATTATGATTTGGGATTGTGTGGCAGTCAGTGGCAAAGGGAATATTACAGCTGTGAAAAATGGATTCTGGTAAATATCTGCAAATTCTGGAAGTGAATGTGACACAATCAGTCAAGAAACTAAAGCCAAAAAGAGACTGACAGCAGGACAATGATCCAAAACATATATCAAGAAATGACCCTCACAATCTCCTGACTTGAATATCAATGAATATACGTAGAAAGACTGCAAAAAGCATTTGCAAGCTGTGATATTGGCGAAAGGGTACTGACTTAGTAGGGTGTCCAAACTTTTGCACATGCCACAGTTATTACTATTTACCTGTGCATTAACATTTGCAGAAAATGTTCTTTTTAAGTAATTTTTTTTTCTCTAGAGATTGTGCTTACTTCTTTTCACTTCAAAAATCAACAAAATATGTAATTTGGCCAGGGGCACTCAAACCTTTGGATACATTAAAAGTAAAAAGGAAATAATGAAAGAGTATCATCCATCAAATGTGTCTTTTTTGGTGTTCCTTTAAAGTAAAGCTCTGGTAACGTGATTTTAAGTGATGAATCATCTTCTTGATACTAAAGATTTGCCACTTCATTTGATAACCATTTCCCAATTATCTCAAACGCAGTGCAGACACTCTACTAATTCGAGTTTCTGTGCTAAAATGTTGCATATAAAAAGCTGTTAGCAGTTTCCATTATGGTCGATAATTGAGCATAAAAAAGGCAGAGTGTACAGGAAAAATGTCATTTCAGTTTCTATGGTTGGGGTTAAGTGAGGAACTAGCATAAGCAGATGGCTAATTCTTATTCATATATGCGGTCTGTTAGCATCACCTATACCCAGTGTAGCCCCGCCCAACACAAACCACTGAGCAGAAAATGGCAGAAAGAAAAATAATTGAGAAATCTTTCCATTGAAAGGACCAACATTGTTTTCTCTTTAGCTAATTATAAAAAATAAATAAATAATAAAATGAGAGAGGCTTTCATGGATAGACTCCTAGAGAAGAAATATACAAAATACAGGCTAATTTCTATCTAAAATATATAAATGCATTTTCAAAACCTCAACACAGTAAAGTGAAAAAAAGGCTTCATTCTACAAAGAGGAGCAAAATGATGATGCCATCAAAAGTCCACCAGTCGGTCACACCGAAAAAAGCTATAGCCATATAAGCTATAAGCTATAGCCCGTATCACATGTAAGGGACACTTGGGGTTATGCTTTTATAGCAAAGTATTCAGCAGCAAGGTGATGTCATGAACTGTTAATGTTAACACCCTCAAGTTGATTATTTTTATAAAATAGTACATCCCAAAAATGAATCAATTTGCAACAGATTTTTAATTAATCAAAGACCAGCACACTGCTTTAACATGTTTTATATGTTTATAGTTATGCTTAATGTGGTGGAATGTCTGTGAAACAAATTATCAGCAGCTATAGCACTAGTATTAACCTCTGTTTTCTGTCTCTTGAAGTTAAGAAAACAACAATGCAGCTTGCCATGTTACAGAGAAAATGCAAAGCACATACCTCTGTCCTGAAGACTTTCCTGTGTCAGAAAACTAAAGTTACAGCTTTATTTCTGACTGGTCCAAAGCACTGACACTCTCGACTCCTTCCATAAATGTTAAATAAATGTCTCATCAGTAAAATGATCACATGTTAGAGCGGTGCATTAATATAAACATGTGATTTGGTTAGCATACTACTTTCTAGAGTCTCAAACTATTTAATGGGAAAGATTCGAAAAACAATCAAATATTCTTGATAAAGCAGACTAATTAAATAGCATACCTGTAACTACGTTATGAAATAAAATCCCTACAAACTAAAACAAAAAAAATAAAATAACATATAAATGTGTTTAGGTTACCAAGCACTTCACAGCCACACAAAGTTTTCCCATTTCCAGTAACATTTTGGTCACTGCCTCTGGCTACCTCCCAAACCACACACTCGTGTACTAAATAGCATGTCAAAACAGCACGGAAATACCATTTAGTACAGTGGCAGGTGGCTCAGGACTGCAACATACCCTCCCTATGTCATCATTTATTCCTCATTCTCAGTTTCCCTTTTTTCCTTTACAACATCGTCTCTTTTACACCTCATACATTAATAAACTGTACCAAACCGCATACTACTGTACTACTGAATATTTCACTAGTTTGTGAAACCTGTACAATTTGGCCATCATTTTTATTTACCTAGCATGCTAGCTGTTCAGCAGCCATAACAAAGCTTTCAGTGATAAGTTCGTTAAACATCTATGCAGACAGAGTATGAGAAATTACGGTGAATATTCCAGTGCTTTCAGCTTGACATGGACTCTAGTAGAAATGTTTCTGTTTAATTTGAAAATTTCACGTTTCTGATGTTTTTGCACCCAACAATGACTTTGTGTGTGTGTGTGTGTGAGTGTGTGTGTGTGGTTGATGCACGTTACTCAACCAGCAGTTGGCCTGTAAGGCTGTAAACCACACTTCAGAGCTGTAGTTAGAATATAAGGAAGCTGTGAACATTAGGTTTTTATGATTCTTATGAGACATGAATAATGAAAATAAAGAACCAACTAACAAATTAGCACCAGAATCACTATGCACATCACAAATATTTCAATATAAACAGCCATTCCTTTAATAAACGTTTTGTTATACAATAATCTCATAATGAGGAAATATTAGATAATTTTGTCTATATTATAAGATATTCAACCCACACAAATTTGGCTAGGGAAAAAAATCACTACAGAATTTTTCACCATGCAGGACTAAGCCTATAATTGAGATTCAAATTGCTGCGTTTAGATGTGAAAACAGTTTTTTTTGTTTCTATTATTTTTAACACAGGATGCACATACAAAGCACATGCCATTCTCTTACTTGACAGTGTACTTTAATGCCACATCAGACACACTATACTCTCTCAAATCCTGTTCGAGTTTAGTTATTCCTTTTAAAATTCCTCTATAAACAGGTGGAAAAAACTTACACACACACACACAGTTTGGGGGAGTGAGTGAAGGAGGATTCCTTAAGCCCTTGTTGATCTGCTTTGCCAAGGATATCTGTATCGATCAAGCAGAGTGTCAATCACACCGTTCAATAGACTATTTATGTACAGAGTGTCACCTTTGAAAAAGTAGCCAAGATGAGTAGCTGAAAAGGGCAAACCGATAACACTGAAACTTTAACCCTTTATTCTCTTTTCTAGTCAGAGTTCAGATTTTTTACTCAAACTAAAAGAATGCTGATGACACAAACAAAACATGAAGTCATTATTTAAATCCTATGTTTCTCAAAGTTGGGTCCATGAAGCATAGCTAGGGGGCTGTGATTTTATTTTTTAATTTTACAGTGGTGAAAATCACAACCCATCATTTTCTAAGTTATTACGTTTATTGTTGAGTTGTTATAGGTATCAGCATGTTTATCTGGTGACTTTATTTAATCCAAACCTCATAAACGCAATAACAAGCCAGCTTATAAATGATGTCAGCTTGACTAGTTTAATAAAAATATGATCTGGGAGTGGAAATGTCAGGAATAAAAGGCCCTTTGGCTGCAGCACATGTCAATATATTATTGTACACAGTTAAATAATCAGTCTACTATCTGAATCATTGGATTATGATTCATAATCATTCACTGACCTTATTATAGTTAACATGATTTCTTATAGAGGGAAAAAATGACAGTGGTTTATATTTTTAATCAATTAGATGAAGAGTAGACGACATTGGACATTTTAAAAATATGTTACAGCCTGGAACATTGCGAATAGTGAACACTACAACAGGGTTAAATGTGAGCTCTGACCCAAATCAATCAAAAGCATCAGTCACACAAAGTTCTGTCTCTACTCAATTGTATGTATGTGTGTGTGTGTGTGTGTGTGTGTGTATGTGTGTGTTTGTGTGTGCGTGGTGTGTGTGTGTGTGTACATGAATATCTTATGCCTTGACTTTTTCTGATGTCAGTGTCAACAAAGGCTTAGTCAGAGCCAGGATAAGAGGACCTCAGAGATACTAAGTGTCTCTATGCCAGCCACATGTCTCTAACCAATACATTCACCCTAAAGTGGTATACTATTGTGTAAAATATTTATTTTTTTTAATCTTTGTGTTGTACCAAACATACAACATTGTATTGATGAAGACACAATGTAACAAAAAAACTCTGCTCAAACACCAACTGAACTTCACTCACTGCTGAACCAGAAATTTGAGAGGCAGAATCAGACCTTTTTTTTTTTCCTTTTTTACTCAGGTCCTCAGTTACCATCCAGAATTAACTGATGAGTCACTGGCAAAAACTGACTTTAGTATGACCTCTGTTATTTTATGAAATTTGGATTTCAACCAGTGTTTTTGATGAAAACCCATTGTTTTACCCTTAACGTACACATAAGTAAACTGTTTTCATTTTCAAATTAAATCTTTTCTGCCAAAAATTCCAGGAATGCCATAATGTATGTGTTTTAAGGGTATGAAGCTTCAGAAAGTGTTGAAGGTTGCACTGGTCAGGTTCACAGTGGATCTGGAGCCTATCCCCAGGACACTTGGTGTAAGGTGGGCATACACGCTGGTCAGTCCGTCGCAAGGCACCATGCACACACATTCACACCTTCTGGTTCTTTGTTGAGGGCCATCTCAGAGCTGACCTACAATTCTAACGAACACACTCTGATGAAAGCCCTCTTGTGTGTCACTCAAGCAGAACTAAACACAACAGTGGAAGAGGTGAGAATCAGGATTGTTCATGTACAAACCCACTCAATTATACAGTATATCACTCAGGTTCTGATGTACACCCCTTTGCTTCTGGTGCTCTTGAAGAAGTCTTATGTATGTTTCTGCAATTCATCACTTTTTTTTACCTTATGGTAAAGAGGGGTTAGTTATGGTTGATTAGACAAAGATGAACCACTTGTCTAATCAACCCCACCTAACCCCCTTTAAAGAAAAGAGGGACCCTAAAAGAATGAAATG
Organism: Pangasius sanitwongsei; assembly: GCA_037576675.1. NCBI lineage: Eukaryota > Metazoa > Chordata > Actinopteri > Siluriformes > Pangasiidae > Pangasius > Pangasius sanitwongsei. The sequence goes on along the minus strand of CM075004.1, from coordinate 24,665,192 downwards.
TGTCCTGAATAATATTTATTTGAGCAAGAGGACCACATACTGCAACCTGCCAAGAAGCCCAAGTGCCGGTGCCCCAGTTGCTGGGGTAAATCTAGAAAGCTAAAGAGTTATTCAGATTGTCCCTTTGGTGAAACCCTTAAAGACTATATGTAGACCATATCTCTCCAAAGAACTCTTGAAAATGGTGATGTCTAGGTTCTGGTTATTTCTTTCTCCAGTCTGACCATTCACTGCACAGTCATGTACTTTCTGATGTTGACCTTTGCCTGGCTGAGTATTGACCATGAATATGAATCCACCCATACTGTCTACTTGTGTGTTGACCCTTATGGTAGTAGGGTGCAAGTCTACGAGGCTTGAAAGAGCCCTCAAATATGTCTGACCCCAATCTTACTGTGACCTTACTTGTTTTATTTTTCACCCTTGCTCCCTGCAATGATGCAGAATCTTCAGCTCAAACAGACACTCTGCACATGCACACTGCTCTGCATCTAGAGCAGCAGTGTATCCTATGTGTTGGTCCTGCAGTGCAGATCAGATTTGAAATCCTGTTCCATATTAACAGAGGATGACATCATAAGGTTTGGTGTCTGGGATTTGGTATGCCGCCATTTTCACCCATCCCCAAACCCAATGGTCGCTCACTAAAATAACACTGGGCCTGTTGAAATATCAAGATAACCATCATATATATATATATATATATATGTGTGTGTGTGTGTGTGCGCGCGTGTGTGTGTGTGTGTGTGTGCGCGCGTGTGTGTGTGTATCCTGACAGGTTATCTTTCATCTCCTGTGCTACAGTTTTCTTCATTCTACATTAGTTCTGCAGAGTTTGCAGTCAATACAATGTCAAACAGCTGCTAATCAAATTTCCCTTCTCTTTCCTCACAGTCTGTTCCTCAGTCCTCAAACTTTTCAGCAGAAACATACTCACAACCACAGGAGTGAGGACAATGTAGCTGAAGCAATTTCCCCAGAGATTTACATACTCAGTTTTCCTTCAATCTAATTCACTAGCAAAGTAAAGGAAGGCAGCTCTATCAGATGACGAGATGGAGAAATAAAATGTAATCTGTACATATATAATCTAATAGTAGAATTGTAATATTTGAAGTTTTTATTGCATGTGTGTTAAGGGTTTTATTTACAATTTTGGATATTGAAGCCATATCAGATCTGAGCAATGCCTTCTAGTTAAGTCGAGCTCCTTGAGTCTATGGTGATTGACTTGATTTCCTCATCTAACGCTCATATAACCCTGATCTAACCCTAATCTAGCAGTCATGACATTACTCCGTCAGCACTTCACTCGAGTAATGGAACAATACTTAAGATGACCAACGGGACTTAAGCAAGCGGGGACTGGGCATGGGAAAGTCATTTTCCTTTATTTTTATGGTCTCTTAATGACAAACACTTGATACTGGCAGTTAATACACTTCTCTGTGTCATTATTTCCCTCAGCTAATCAAAACACACTGTATTAGATGGGCATCAGTGAAGACTACTTGAGAAATACAAGTGGATTTATGTTTGGTGTAGTATGTGATGATAGGACTGCTCAAATTTTCATACTTACATGGATGATTTCACGTTTGGGGAAATTTGTGTTCCCACTGAATTCACATTTACAAATTACAGCAATAAAACCTATCTATAGCATTTCTGTCCCAGACCACTATAAGCACAACTGACCTTGAAATATCATCATGAGAAATGATTAAAAAATCTTTTTTTGTACATCAGTGTCTGAATCCATTTAACATCTCACGCTTGCAACTTCTTTTTCCATGACTCATCCATTATAGGTTATGGAAAATGTACATTTGTGTCTCACAAAAATTTACTCCACCCTGTGAAATATCTGGAATATTCCACAAGTCACATGTTCAGCAGGAAGCTGCATCATCTCAATTTTCTGAAGATTAGATTAGATTAGATTAGATTAGATTAGATTAGATTAGATTAGATTAGATTAGATTAGATTAGATTAGATTAGATT
>CM075004.1:24648339-24663087 GCA_037576675.1 Pangasius sanitwongsei | reverse complement strand
GACGAGTATGTTTTGATGTACTGTACTGAAACACACATTGCCTATACTATGTATGTATGCTTGATTGTGTAAGATAATTTTTTTTTGGACTTGTCCTATAAGGACAAAAGGAGGGAGATGTAGTGGAAAAATTTATTTACATGTATCATTAGTTTTTATGTTTTGACAAGTTACAAGGGAAAAGATGTTCTGTGAGAAACAGTTACTGCTGCTCAAGGACAAAAACAAGAGGTGAATTAAGCCCAGTTCCTGTCATCGTTAGCATAAAGTGTTCCAAATGATAGCTAATACAGAAGAACATGCCAATGAAGCATAACCAGTTAAATTAGAGCAGAAACACCTAACCGTGATAGGCAGAATTAGAACCTTGTGTAACTATGTTCATAAGAGGTAATAGAATGCTCTAAAGAGATGAAAGACAATGTATAAAAGGGAGCACCAGGAAGGGGAAGCATGATTTTTGTAATGCACACTGAAGACATCTTTCTGCAGCAATAAATTTTATACTATTGCTTCTTCTGCTCAACTTTGTCTGCTGAATTTATTTACCTCTATTTCTAGATTTCCACAACACACCTAAAAAAGTAGTTGAAATGAATTGGCCCATTGTGTTCTTTTGCAATAATTGGATAATGTGCTAAAATGCATTGTAATATGGGAAAATTTCAAAATTTGCCATCCATGTTACGCTCACAAAGTTTCATGCAGGGTATAGTGAAGTCACTCAATTAATTCTTCTTCTTCTATAATTAATATATATTGCAACTACATTATCATAAAAACTAAAATAACTGATATAACATCCTAGTGATGCACTCTGTACCAAAGAAAATCTTGACTTCAGTGTCCTGAATCCTTCTTTTTGATTAGATCGAAAATAGACTTTATCTAAGAGTTATCTTGACCTAATATGGCACTGCATGAAGGAAGCATGTCGTCTCCATCCTGTATCCAACCCTCTGGTTCACTCACAGGACCACTGGATGCTCTGTGCCCAGACCACTCTGAACACTGTCAATTAAGACATCGCTGTTATTGGAGACAGCCTCTGCAAAGTGAGTTAGTGACATGCTCTCGGTGCACCCAACCTGCACTTGATTTGCACCAGAGGGTACTGGAGTTATGTTATATAATTAAACTGTGTCTGGTGCACGTGTCATGCATCCACATGGATGGAATGGAAGGATTCAGCTGTTTGTGTCATGGGCAAAACCTTCCCTGGGTAAGCCTATAACTATGCAATGCCTGGCCCACAGAAAACCTTCCCTGGGTAAGCCTATAACCACAGAATGTGAAAAAATGCAAAAATGTGAGTAACTTGCATACTTACAAATACCTGCTTCAAACCAAATTTTTAATAATCTATTCCAATTCAGTAATTAAATAAAAAAATAATAAAGCAGCTAATTTCTCATGATAACTGCATTCACATATACAGCATTTGGCAGATTCCCTTATCCAGATGGACTTTAAAAAAAAAAAAAAAAAGATTTTGGATAGTCTCTATCCAAAATGCCTCTTCATGCTAGGTCACTATGTCAGGGACTAAAAACTCAGTTGGGGAGGTAAGTACAGTATGAAAAGAAAACAAGACAAAGATTTTTTTTTAAATAATGGATAAATATAGCTAAAATTGCCAATTTAAGTTTAAGCTAATATAATTTAATATAATTATAACTGCAGCATGTCCTCATTCTTAGCTGTGTAAATGTGCTTTTGTGTAAAAACTCCTGTGTCTACTAAAACTCTTCCAGTACACTGAGCAGAATTACGGCTTTACTTCTGTGTGAATGCGCTGGTGTCGATGGAGATTATTCTTCCAACTGAAACTCATCCCACAGTCTGAGCAGTGATACGGCTTCACTCCTGTGTGAACGTGCTGGTGCTGTTGGAGAGTGCTCTTGTGACTGAAACTCATCCCGCACTCTGAGCAGTAATATGGCTTCACTCCTGTGTGAATGCGCTGGTGTCGTTGGAGATTACTCTTCCAACTGAAACTCATCCCACAGTCTGAGCAGTGATATGGCTTGTCTCCTGTGTGAATGCGCTGGTGCTGTTGGAGAGCTCTCTTCTGACTAAAACTCATCCCACAATCTGTGCACTGATATGGCTTCTCTCCTGTGTGAATGCGCTGGTGTTGTTGGAAATTACTCTTCTGACTGAAACTCATCCCACAGTCTGAGCAGAGGTATGGCTTCTCTTCTGTGTGAATACGCTGGTGTTGTTGGAGATTACTCTTCTGACTGAAACTCATCCCACAGTCTAAGCAGAAATATGGCTTCTCTCCTGTGTGAATGCGCCGGTGTCGTTGTAGAGTATTATTCTGACTGAAACTCATCCTGCAGTCGGAGCAGTGATATGGCTTCTCTCCTGTGTGAATTTGCTGATGTTGTTGGAGATTACCCTTCCGGCTGAAATTCATCCCACATAGTGAGCAGTGGTGAATTTCTTTCTTTACTTGTCTGCGTAATGTGTTACTGTGGGAAGTGCCAGATGAGCTTTGCTGGCTGTAGGTGAGTTCCAGATCTGTGGGCTCCATCCTAGTGAATGGACAGCAGGAGAGGACAGGACACTACTTGTACCTAGAGCAGAAAGAAGCAAAAATAGTAAATGATTCAAGATTTTTAACAAATAAACCACAATGCTTAATTTTATAAGCTGAAACCCAGAGCTACCAACAGCTTTCCTGTGTTGAATTTCACACCAGAATAATTTTTCAACCAGATGCAAAGTGTAAAAGGATAAATCTGGAAACCAGATACTCTCAGCAGATGAATTTTATTTGCACAAATTCTTCAGATAGAGAAATAATTATTCTGTTTCAGAGAATCTGTTCAGTGTTCTGTTTCAGCCTTGTCATACAACTCGTCTCCTTTTCTGTTTGTTTAAGTGCATGAGGGCCTACTTAATATATTGCAAATCCACATAAGTATTTATTTAAAAACTTAGGTCATTGCGTGATAAGATGTACAGAGAGGCTTGTGTAGGCATATGATAAAGGGTCTTCACATAAAGGGGCCCACTTATCTGTCTCCTTACATACATGATGTTAACTTCTAGAATGATATGTCAGGTCAGAACGCCCCCATACAGAGCATACTCATGAACAATGAGATGAATAAAACAGATTTTTTAAACACGAAAGAAAATCTAATAATAGCAGAAAGTCTGATAGTTCCACACCCGTCTGGAAATCAGAGTATCTGAGCAGTACACAGTGGGAGCAGAGTGGTAGGATTTGGTCTGGAGCAAGGAACAGCTTTTTTGAAAATCAGACCATTGATGTTCTCCCTCAGGCTCATTCTGTGATCGCTCTGATACCGCTGCTGTCTAAGAAGTGTTAGGCTAGCATGTGTTAAGTTGCTAGCTTGTGACTATTAGCTATGACAACAGCAGCATATAGACTTTAATCACTGCTCAGGTGGTTGCAATGTCAATAACCTACCATTTTTGATGGAGAGTAGCTATGTTTTGTCATTGCATTCAAGTACTACGAAAAACAGCATTTATAAATGGACAATAAATGGACTGTTTGCATTCAGTGCTATAATGGGTTTCCTTTATGAAATATTCTGGCAGTGCTGTTTACAGTTAATCACTGGTCAGGTGGTACAAATGGCAATTACCTACAATCTGCATTTACAAATGGACTATAAATGGACAATAAATGGACTGTTTTAATCGTTTACAGTCAGTACAGTGAGACAGCAACTTGTCCTTCAAGTTTCTTTATTATTCCTATATTTATATAAGGTATTTATGAGTTATGTATGAATTAGGAATTTCCTTACCTTCATGGTTGTATATGTAAATTGTGTAACATTCAGGAGGGCCCTGTGATTAGAGTGCTGCAAGTTGGGCTGATGATTTTTGTGTACATTTGAAAAATGCCTACAGCCAATTTCAAATATTGGCTGTATTTATTTATGGATTTCTGTAAAATTTCTCACCAGGTCAATCCACAAATGTGTGGATTGATGCTGTATGGTGCTTTAGCCCACAGTTTCCCAACCCTGGTCCTGGAGAAACCTCTGTTCTGCACATTTTAGTGTGTTTCTTGCTAACACACCCACATTAATATGTCAGACACTCTGAGTTTCTTGGTTTTGCTATCAGACACTGAAGCTCTGTAGTTACTAGGAGAAGGAGGTGTATCAGGTGGTTAGTAGATTTGGAGATTCAGTTAGTTCCGTGTATAAAGTCCAAGCACACAAATTAGCTCATACATGTTAACAATTTAAAGGAAGAAACTTTTCTTTGGAAGAAACTGAGACAAGATACTCTGCTGTACTTTGCTGAAGTGAGCCTTGCACAGTGGCGTAGGGGAAGGGCATGCAAGACACTCAGGGGCCGTTTACACGACAACGTTTTCAGCCAAAAACGGGAAACTTTTTGTGTGTTTTGCCTGTTCGTTTACACGTCAACGGCGTTTTGGGGACTGAAAATGCATATTTTTGAAAACGGGTTTCAAAGTGCAAGTTTTTGAAAACACCGCCGTTATCGTCTCCATGCAAATATCCAATACGGGAATCTTTGAAAATGGTGACATCATGCGCGTGCGTAGTGCGTGTTAGGTATGTAGACAAGCGCAGTACGTGTCTATTGTAAAGGCAAGCGCATACGTAATACAGCGTTTTTGGCCGTTATCGCGGATATGTGTAAATGCGAATCATTTTGAAAACGTTGTCGTGTATACGTGAAACTTTTTGAAAACGCAAGAGAAAAACTTTTCCGTTTTTGACTACATCGTTGTCGTGTAAACGTAGCCTCAGTGCTGCAGGGGGAAGTGGCATGAAGTTGGGGGAGGGGGTGGTCTGTTGGGCCTAGATTAGAACAGGAAAAATTGAAATTTCAGGTAATTTCTCACCTATTACACTTTCTGAGTCTGAATCATACTGACTGCACATATTTATTCAAAACAAAAAGCTACAAAACACTGTCTGAGGTTTGTGTAAGGCTGACCACACATGCACAAAACAGCTTCATTCATTGGTACAAAAAAGTAAACACATCGCAAAAATCACCTTAGCACAGAGAACACAGAGCCACACTTAATATCTAACTCAATCATTTTGTATCGCATCTACAGTGTATTTTCTCTTTTTGATCACCATTCAAAATCTCCAGAACACATCACATTTAAGCAGCTCTGTCCTTTAGCTCAGTTTGTGCCTTGCCGCTCATTCTGCAGCTCACGTCTACAGAAAAATGTCATCCGCAAACCAGAACACACCGCATGTTTGGTTCGCTTCCTGTATTTGGGTCAATTCAGGATTGAATCCCTTTCTCACTGCAATTGAACCAAGAGATCCAGACCACCTTAATCAGCTGGTCTCACCATTGCACTAGAGTGTGATTGCTGTGATCTCACAGGCACAAAAAAAACACACAAAATGGTAAATCTAATCAAATGGACGAAACACTGCATATGTGAAAGCACCCTTAAGTATCATGCAAGCTGGACCGTTTTGCATTATGCCACTGGCCTTCAACACTTTGAAGTACTAACTAGTGAGCAAGGAGTTCATAGTCTGGACTGACTACTGGGCCTTGCAATGGCTGCACTGCATGAAAGACAGTAATGCAAGAATTACCTGCTGGTATTTGCCACTCCAGCCGTCAATACATTTTAACAGATACACTACTCCTCAGACATAACATTCTACACAAAACACACAGACTCATGAATTATCAATGCATTTTATTCTTGTAAATTTGTGCAACATACAGTTTGGCTATAAGAAATATTTTGTAGAACGAGTGCACGCTCCAGATACATTTCGCATGTCTCATACAGCTTCATTGTTAGCAGAGACGCGGCATAGACGCAGGTAATTCACATACAATCTCTCTCTCTCTCTCTAATAACTATTTATTATAATTCATTCAAATGAGTGTAATCTTATCGCACTACTTTATCTCTGTGTATGATTTAGAGCGGGCAGAATTCTATATCTAACGACCCATAAAGAATAACTAACGAAAATTAACCGTTATTTTTATCCTTTCAGTCAAATTTTGCACTGCAAACATCAATGACAGCTTTTGTTGATGCTGGCAGGAGACCATGGTATAAACGGGATAATCCATGGCTAGGTGTGCATTACTCGATTTTAATGCACTCCGCTTCGCGTCGGGTGATTCTTTGCCTCCACGTCGTGCATTAAAATCGTGCAATGCACACCTGGCCGGGTGTATATATATATATATATATATATATATATATATATATATATATGAGATGTTTTTTTAAACAATGTTTGCTATAACTCTTAGCCATAACTAGTGGAAGATAATCAAGTAAAGTCTGCATAAGGCTCCAAACAAACTTTCTTACCGTTTTTGTGGTCAGGAGCGTTAGGGACGCCCACTCCCAGACTGCAACAATAAAATGGGTCCGGAACCACTGATACCGAACAATGAATGGTTCCTACGGTGTTGGAAAATTAGGTATTTGATTATTGTTATTGTTTTGAATAAATTATCATTTATGTAAAAAGTAATAATTATTTAAAACAATTTTATTTCGTAAAGAAGGCAGCTGCGCTAATTATAGACACAAAACAACACGTTTTATCACGTTTAAAAAGATTGCGATCCCCCTAATCCTCACAGTGGTTTGATCCACTGCCTACTTTATTTTTGACTATAGAGCACCACGTGATTTTGAGTGCGCCCCATTACCAGAGGGATGCGCAAAGGGTGTCCGTTTCTTCCTCCTTTTTTTTTTTTTTTTTTGTTTTTCATTGTAGTGGAATTGCTTTCAAAAGAATGAAAGGAAATCCAAAGTTTAACAGTTTTCAATTTTCAAGAAGCAAATTAGGAACTCCCAACATCCCACTTTCTGGATCAAGAACAGTGGGAGGATTTGAACTTTTAGACATCCAAAGTTAAATGGCTTAGTAATTGTTTAGATAAATCCAATTCCATTTGGTATTTTAAAAGGTTGGTGGTCTACAAATTTTATTGTTCTGTAATTGCTCATTTAATAAGTTGCCTGTTGATCTCTCAAAATCTTATACACAAGTATTACTGGCCTGGAAGTTGTGTTATATGGAATAATGCAGACATTACATTTAAGAAGAAATGTTTATACCTAGAACATTGGAAAAGTAGGGATGTAACAGATCTTATGGATGAGTCTGGTCAGTTACTTTCATATGGGTACTTAATGCATACATGGTCCTTCCCTATAAAATTTCAAGAATATAATGCTGTAATGAATGCTATCCCCTCAGATCTTTTAATGTTAATAAAATCACATATAAATTTTGACTTAAAAAAAACTACATTTAAACCTGTACTTTATATTAATGGTCTTGAAATCAGTAATAAGAATTGCAGTAATAAACATACTAGGGAAGGTGTTTTTTTCTTTTCTTCTTCTTCTTCTTTCCTAACAGTAGGAAAATTATGCCAGGAGGGAAATTATTTTGTAAATCTTGTTTCATGGTAGTTCCTTGGAGCAAAGCATGGTCTCTTCAATATAGATTTTGCATCCCTTATAATATTTGAGAATTACATTTTTAAAAATGTGCATAATACTTATCACTGTATAGTGTTTCTGAGTTCTTAAATGTTGAACATTTTGCTTAAAAAGGCCAAAAATGTAGAACATATATTTTTTGAGTGTTGTTATTTGAACAAATTCTGGAATGAAGTGTCTGTGTATTTTTCAGCTAAAACTGTATACTAGGTAAATATAACTGTTAGAAGATGTTAGAATTGGTTTTGATTGTGAGGTCACCCCTATAACTTTTATTTTGAATTTAATAATACTTCATGGGAATTTCACTTACATAAAGCTAAATATGGAAAATGCAAACCAAATTTTAAACTTCTTTTAAGTGAATTTGATATCTATGTTGAGTCTCTAAAGTATCTTGAAAATTAAAAAGTCTGAGTGTGCCAGTGGTGGCCTTTGGTGGCTTAAGTAATGTGTTAATGTTTGCTTCCAGGAAAGGATGTGTCAGTCAGACATTCATTTACATTTACCAGTCAATTAAACCTGATTCTAATTGTAACCAGACGCATTCTGTTCCCTCTGCTGATTCATTTCCTGGCAACAATGAGCTCTGTCGCTCTCAAAACTTCCTGCTGTTGGTTTGATGTCAGAATGTCTCAGAATAACAAAACAATAGGTTACTGTCCATAACCCCGGGTTCTCTGAAACATCAAGCAGAGAGACCACCTATGGGAAGGGCATCCGTACCTGACAGACAGAGATATACCTGGTATCTTTGGTTTTGACAGGTCTAGGTCAAAGGTCATTATCAATCATATGTTTGTTGACTGGTGTAGGTCAAAGTTCATCATGGTTGTTATGTATATGTCAAAGGTTAATGATGAAATGCTTCATTTGAAAATCTGAATGTGTTTTTAATGTGTTTTGAAACTCAGAAGTGAAAAACATATGTGTAAGGGAATGCGCCTCCACTTACACAAACACAAACACACACCCCGGATGACTAAAAACAAGTGTAAGGGACACACACACTTAACTTCCAATTGCTCACACCCCCCCCAAACAAAAAATACAAACATCACACACACCTAACTTCGAATTGCCCGAGTTTCCCACCATAAATATGTCCGGAAACACCCTATAAAAGCTAACACTTCCAAAACTTTTGCATTCTGGAAGTCCACCAAGAGATTTCACAACTTCGGAAATCCAACAGGTTACCAAAAGGTTAAAGAACTTCCAAGCTCTCCTTCAAAACTTTGAGACCATGGACTTCTCAACAGGTAAGAAGTTTTATTTTAAACATTTAATTTCATTCAGTTTATTTGTAATAGAAGGTTTAAGTCATTTTACACTTATATATACAATATTTTAACATATGAAATATACAGAACATCAGTAAGTTCCATCTACTTAACTGGTCATTATATATTCAGGTATAGGTTTATACTTAAAGTTTAATTTTCAATAAATTTTTATTACAGAGCAAGACAGAACTATGCTCTTCTGATTGTGGTGTCTAGCAAAACGTAACAAACAAGCTCAAGCCTCCTAGGTAATTTCAGTTTATTTCTTAGTGTTCTAAGTGTTGTGAGCTAAAAGGTAATGTGTATGTTACTAAGAGAGTATTTTATTTGTTTTACTGATTATTTAGACAATATTATTATTTCTGTCAATGAATTTCCTGAAATGTCCACGCAAGGCCATGTGAATCCTAGTTCACTGGAACATAACCAATCTATCCAAAGACCAATAGCTGCTGTAGTACCACAGCCTAGAACAATGCTGCTACTACAAACTACACGTAAGTCACAACATAAGTGAGATGAATATGAATACTACATACTGTAAAATCTTTCATTTACTATATGCATTTATATTTTGTTTATATCATATTCAGAAGTTGAGGACACCTCGAGTATCATTGATGACAATTCAAATAGTTCAGGTGAGATATTACGTATATTTTGTCTTCTACTTTATCATACATTTTATATGATTTTTGTTCTCTTTTAGATATGAGTGATGCCGTAGAAGAACAAGAGGAGGACATTCATGAAGAAGAAAATCAGACAAGTCGATAACGAACTAGAGGAGCTCAACGGTGCATTGAGAGAATTCTGCCAACTAAAGGCTGCTTTATTGGAAAGTTTTGGTCATCTGGATAATACAGTTCAAAACGATTCAAGTAGGGAAACTGTTCCTTCCCTTTACAGGACCCTAGAAACTTTAAATAGTTGTGGCGCAGTGAACGTAAAATTGTTAAGAATACTCTACGATAGATATGGCAAAAACGGCTGAATTGCATTTCAGTTTCAGACGCTAAAAAAATTAGAACTGAAAAAACCTCAACATTACCCCACGATTCTGCTATGGTGAAAACCAGAGTTCCCCTACAGGAACTCGAGCTGCGTCGAAACGCTATGGAAACGCCTTCAGCATGACCACGCTCTGAATCACATGTGTAATCAGTCCAATGGATGGGCGAGACGTCACGGGTGGGGTGATGTAGCAGCCAGGAAGCTTAAAAGCACGCGTGGTGGATACAGCGGCAGCTTTTTTTCATTCAGCGTGCGCTTTGTGTGGTGGTCCTTTTATGTGGTTTCGCTTTCACCGCAGCATGCCTAAAGCTTGCGAAAAGACGAAACCTGAGGCAAGAGCAGGCAGCATTTTAGGCGGTGTGTTTCTCCCTGCCCGCGCTATATTACGGGTGGGGATACACACGGTCTGTGTGTTGCCTGCTTGGGAGTGGAGCCCGCATTGCGTGCGTTTGCTGCTGCATGTGCTTCGCTCCCGGAAGGCTCTCTTTGAGGAGCTGCCACCTCCACGCTGGAGCCTACCTTTCTTCCCTGACCTCCACACCGAGGTGTCGAGGTCGTGGGGGAGGCCTTTCTCGGCCCGTATCTTCAGTCCCGTCTCCAGTCATTATGCTAATGTGGTGGGGCTGAATGAGCATGGTTACAGGGCTATGCCCCGGGTTGAACAGACGCTAGCTAGCTATCTGTCCCCTGGCACGGCATCATCTCTAAAGGCTCCGGCATTGCCCTCCAAGCCGCTGCGGACCACCGCTGGTGGGCAAGGGGTACAAGGCAGCAGGCCAGGCTGGCGCTTGCCTGCACACCATGGCGGTGTTACAGGCCTACCAAGCCGATCTGCTGAAAGAGCTACAACAACAGCTCTAAGCTGGGGTCTTCTAAGGCGAAGCTGGATCTGCGGACCAGTCTTCTGTCTAAAAAGACCTCGGACAAGAAGTCCTGATGCTGGTGGCCCAGGAGGGCAGGCCCCTCTGGGGAAGAGTGGTGTACACCTCATCATACTGTGCCTGTCTCTCCTCAGTGCCCTCAGGAGATCGATCTGCCAATGCATACTTCCCTATCTCCATCCTTCCCCAACACAGGAAGTTCCTGAGGTTTGCTTTCGGGGCGAAGCTTACCAATATCGGGTTCTTCTGTTTGGCCTGGGACTCTCACCCCGCACTTTCACGAAGGGTGTGGATCCTCTGTGACTCCAGGGCATCTGCATACTGAATTATATCGACGATTGGTTGATATTAGCTTAGTCGGATCAGGTCTGGGCATCTCAATATGGGAGCAGACATCCTGTCGAGGCAGGGGCCGAGGCCCAGGGAACGGAGACTTCACCCCGAGATGGTGAAGCAGATATGGAGAGTGTTTGGCCGGGCTCAGGTGGATCTGTTTGCGACTCAGGAGATATCGCACTGTCCCCTCTGGTTCTCGGGGTCCTTCTGTTGTTAGTAGCCCCGTTCTGGCCGGGCCGAGTATGGTTCTCGGACTTGATTTCCCTCCTCGACGGCCCTCCATAGGAGATCCCCATCAGGAGGGACCTCCTCTCACAGGCGGGCTTCCACCCCCGCCCGGAGTTGTGGAGGCTGAGGGTGTGGCCTCTGGGGGGGGACAACTCATAGCTTCCAGTCTCTCAACCGAGGTTGTTGAGACCATTCTCCAATCCAGAGCTCCCTCAACGAGGAAACTGTATGCCCTGAGTGGAAATTTTTCACTTCTTGGTGCGGAGACCGCCAGCTCAACCCAGTTAACTGCCCAGTTGGTACAGTGCTGGAGTTCCTGCAGGTCTTATTCTCCATAGGGTTACCCTCTCCACCTTAAAGGTCTACATGGCGGCCTTTGCAGCCTATCATGCCCCTCACGGTGGTCAGTCTATGGGCAGTCACCCCCTACACGTTTCCTCTGCGGTGCGCTGAGGCTGAGTCCTCCGGTACGATCTCGTGTCCCTCCGTGGGACCTCGCTGTGTTGCAGGAGGCTCTCTGTAAACCTCCTTCTCTCGAGAGAGTTGGGGATCTACAGGCCCTCTCAGTGGCCCTCTCTTTTTAGTCTTTGCACCCGGTCTGGCCAAAGCGTTTCTCTAGTCTTGAGCGGGGTATATTCCTAAAAGTTCCCTCCTCTACACCACGGCCTGTCGTACTCCAGGCCTTCTGTCCTCCTCCCTTTCGGGAGCCCGACCAGCAGTCTCCTATAACCAGAGCTCTTTCAGGTTTCTCAGCGGGTGCTTCACTGAGGAGCAACTGTATGTGTCCAGTGCGAACAAATGCGTTACATTTACACTATGTAGCTTAACCTGGTGAGAGAATCAATTATTTTGACTCTATCTCTCGTTACCCGTATGTAAACAAGACAAAGACGTACCCGATCGGTCACCCAATCGTCATTTATCGTGACTTTGAGCCTCTGGAAAATTACTTTGGCATAACCTGAGCAACAGTATTACTCCCTAGGGGTCTGTAGGCACCTGTTCTCCCATTTTGTGTAAAAAGGAAACTCCTCTTTCCTCTATGTAGAACATGCTGCGAGGAATAACAAAAGCACTGCGATCATACAGATCAGGAGAGAGCTCTTACAGGAACATGGGCTTCTAATGCAAAAGCTGTCGAAAAGGTTACAAAATGTTAGAAGTGTTTGAAGTCTGGCACTTTCCTAATAGGTCTGACAATCTTTTTACTGATTATATTAAAATATTCCTAAAGACCAAACAGGAAAGTTCAGGATATCCATCCTGGGTAGTTGATGAAACCACTAAACGTGAGTACATTTGCAAATATGAGGAGAACAAGGGGATCAAGTTGGATCCAAACCACATTATTGTTAATCCTGCCAAAAGATTTGCGGCGAAACTCGCTCTAAATTCATTGCGAGATGTGTCAAACATTTACAACGTGAACTACTTCTCTTTTTTGAATGATGAGGTTGCAATTGTGCAATGGTGTAATGCAGACAATAGACCTATTTAAACCTGGGAATGCTAATGTATTCATTGGTATTTTCACTACAGCATATGCTAGACTTGAACTGTACAATTTGATGGATCGATTGAATCAGCGCTGTTTGTACACCGACACCGAGTGTCATTTTTGGTGACCGGATGTCTCCTTTGAGGGATTACTTGGGTGGATTTACCAGAGAACTAGATGATGGTGATCAAATTTTAGTTCATAAGTGCAGGCCCTAAAACCTATGGTTACAAAACTATAAAAGGAAAAACAACAATGAAAGCTGAAGGCATTACTTTAAATTATAAGAATTCTGAAGTTGTCAATTTGAAATCGCTGACAGAGCTGGTGGACGAACAAGTGAAAAATCTGGATCAAACCGGTTAACTTATAACCATAACCAAATTGCGTGAGATAAAAAGGGGTTTCATTTGAGAAACCATTCACAGTTAAAAAGGTTTAGGGTTGTGTACGATAAGCATGTTTTATTACCTGATTTCACAACTCTCCCTTACGGTTATTAAGACTTTTCATGTTTATGTATGTAAGTATATTTTGCTTGTTTATTAAAAATTTATTTTGTTTGTTTCTGTTGATGGGTTTTGAACTTTAATATTGGAAAATATGAATATATCTGCTTTTGATGAGAGGATGCAGCTGCCTTTTTCATGTATCGTTTGTGGACCTAGTAATAGCAGAAAATCATATTTTATCAAAATTTTGTTGGAAACCTGTAAAGAGGTACTGTCAGTAGTTCCTGAAAATATTGTCTGGTGTTATACATGTTGGCAACCTATGTTCGATGAATTGATGATATAATGATAATGATATGATGATAATTGATAGAATAAATATAACATTTCTTCAAGGAATCCCTGATTTATTGTGTGATGATGAACTATTTCCACCCAGCAAAACAAACTTATTGGTAATTGATGACTTGATGGAATCTGCCAGTAAAAATGATGAAGTAGAAAAGGCTTTTACAAAATACACCGACCACAGAAGTCTGAGCATCATCTATCTCTTTCAATACTTGTTTTTTTCAAGGCAAAACTAGTAGAATGCTCAACCTGAACACCAACTACATGGTTCTTTTTAAAAACCCTAGAGACAAATTACAGATCAGCATACTAGCCCGTCGAATGTATCCGGGTAACAGCAAGTACTTTTTAGAATGTTTTCAAGAAGCCACTGCTAAACCTCACGGATATGTATTTGTTGATCTGAAAGCACAAACACCAGAAGAACTCCATCTCCAGTAAGGGTTGTTTCCACGTGAGAATCCGGTTGTATATGTTCCAAAAAAAAGAAAACTTTAAAGCATTGAAAACAATGTCTAATCGATTGAAAAAAAACCCCTCCCGTTGTTGAATTCATTATACCTCTCTCCACCCTGGAGGAGAAAGGATATATTACATGATGCACCCACAGATCTCATTCTGAGCATATGTGAACTAGCTTTAAACGTGCTCAGAGGGAACATACCACTGACTACAAAACAGTACCAGGTTTTAAAAAAAAACAGAAAAAATGGATCAAACTATTTGCTGATAAAAGAGCATCTGTAGAAACAAAAAGGAAAGCTATTAATCAATCTGGAGGATTTCTTCTGCCTTTGCTCAGTGTAGCCATTCCTTTTATAAGTAGCTTAATTGCCTCCTGTAACACTTAAAATGGAGACTGCAGAGAAAATGTATTTAGTCCCTCAACGACAGCTTGATACACTTAGAAATATCAACACAGAGAATGAAAGCTTAAGAAAGACTGTCAAGAACAATTAGACGATGAAATATGATGGATTTTGTCAAGGACTGACCTGAATGATTACGAAAAGGTGAAATTCTATGCATCTGACCTGCAAAATTTTTTAAACTTAGTTAAACTAGGAGAGCAGGAAACCACTCAACTCACCCTGTCCCTACCTAAAATACTAGAAAACCAAACAGAAGTGTCAGTGACAGAATTGTTTTGCCGGGAGTTTCTTGCGTGCGTCGGCGTCTTAATTATACTGTTTCTCTCTTTTTTAAATCAATAATT
>CM075004.1:24596133-24648239 GCA_037576675.1 Pangasius sanitwongsei | reverse complement strand
TCTCACAGTATAACTCAGTGTAACTCTCACAGTATAACTCAGTGTAACTCTCACAGTGTAACTCTCACAGTATAACTCAGTGTAACTCTCACAGTATAACTCAATGTAACTCTCACAGTGTAACTCCCATTTTAAACCTCCAATGTAACTCTAACACTGTAACTCTCACATTGTAGCTCTCACAGAGCAACTGAGTGCAACACTCAAAGTGCAACGCAGTGTTACACACAGTGCGACTCAGTGTATCTTTCACAGTGTATCTCTCACATTACAATTCAGTTACTCACTGTGTAATCCAGAGTAACACACACAGTGTAACTCTAACACTGTAATTATCATAGTATATGTCAGTTCACCATGCAGTGTAACTCAAAGCAACTTTCACAGGGTAGCTCAGTGAAACTGAACTTGGACTTGGGTTCTGCATATAGGTGAAATGTTCATCTTTTCAGTCTTTTGAGTCAGTTTAGCTAAATTCTTTGTTCAGATTAATTCACTGATTTGTTCAGTTGCATGATTTGCCCAGATGTGCAGTCTGATCAAGCTGAGACAAACACAAAAACAGCTTATGCAGTGTAAAATAGCTGATAATTGTTGCTATTTTTATGACAGTTTATTAAGTGCTTCTAAGACTGTGTTTAAAAAAAAAAATCACAACTAGCCCAACACAGACTACTGCATCTACATAAAATAGCCACAACACATCAATTTTACAGTGGGTTTGGCTCTTGGCCAAAAAACATTTTTTTTAACCAAACATGCCGATGGGCAATGAAGTGTGTATGTGTGTGTGTGTGTTTATATATCTAACCTCAAATTTATGTTCAAGGGCAACAGTATAATTTTTTTAATTTGTAATCTTCTCAAATATGACTTTTGTTTATATTTTATTTTTTAATTAATCATGAAACATGTGGAGAGTCAAAGTCTCTCTATTACTTTCCATCTCCCTCTTTTGGTGTGTGTGTGTGTTTAAGTCTCCCACATTCTTGTTATCCAGTGGGCGTTTTCCCTGTAATTAATACAGAGCTCTTCCAATCAAGGAAGAGGGAACAATCATGAAACTTATTGAGAGGAGAGACAGCAAGAGGGAGGAGAGGAGCTGCAGCTGGAGAGAGAAGATGGAAATGGAGGTCTCATGCTCTTGTAATAACTAACCCCTCCTGCCTGTGTGTGTGTCCCTGTGGGGAAGCAGCCTGTGTGTGTGTGTGCGTGCATGTGTGCGTGTGTGTGTGCTCATTATGATCCCGATGCACTGCTACTCAAATCAACAAAATTAAAATTTCTCCTTTTCAATTTACTTCCTGAGACGAAAATGTCAGCAGACAAAAGGCTGTCTGTCTATCTGTCTCTCTCTCTCTCTCTCTCTTTCTCTCTCTCTCTCTCTCTCTCTCTCTCTCACACACACACACATACCCCAAAAGAAGGAGATGGAAAGTAATAGAGAGACTTTGATCCTGCATTGTTTCATAATTAATTTTACACACACACACACACACACACACATATATATATATATGTATGTATATATATATATATATATATATATATATATATATATAAATAAACAAGACATTATCTGTCTCACACACGATCTTGGTTTCTCTTTCTCTCACTCTCTCTGTACGCCTCTCTCTCTCTCTCTCTCTCTCTCTCTCTCTCTCTCTCTGTGAAGTCACTGTGTTTGTTATACAGACTTTCTATCTATCTATCTATCTATCTATCTATCTATCTTGATGTGTGCAGGTTCAGAGAGAGCAGAACACAGTTCCACTGCCTTCCTGTATGTTCTCATTAACGTGCATGGGTGTGTGTGTGTGTGTGTAGCATAATGCAGATTGGAACATGCAAGGTGGGAAAGGCAAAGACAGAACAAAAGAGTGAAAATGCAGACATGTATAAGGGAACTTTAGTGAAGTGTATGCTGCAATATAAGGGTTAAATAGTTTAAGTCACCCAGGAAGTTAAGGGGCAACAGAAAAGTGTTAGATTCTTCATCAGAAGATCATGAGTTTGAAACCTGATGATGCAGGAGTTCAGAGGGATGTTCTCTGGGTGGGAGGGACAGCATTACTTTCTCTCCCCTGTCAATCACAGTAACACTAACCAATCATGGGCACCTGTGAGCTCATGCACTGTATATGGAAGAGGGTAGTTAGCGCTTTCCTGCCCTATAGTGGTGCATTGTTCAAAAAAGATGCAGTGGCAGAGCTGCACCTGTCTTGGGGGAAGCCTGTGTTTGTTCTTACTCTCCCTGATTGGCAGCTGTCATCCGATAGGGGAGAATTAGCGAGTGGGTGGGAAATAGACATTGAGAAAATGGGATTTAAAAAAAAAGGACTACAAATATGTGCACTAGGTGTTATCAAACACAAATCTTCAGCTGATCCTTTTTTTTTAATTCAACAATGAAATATATGTAAGTCCTTAATTGTTATGGTTTCCTAATGACTACCACCTGATCATGACTATCCAAAGAACCCTTGAGGAATTGTTCTCCATATGCGTGATCATCCTTTCAACCACCTGCTTGTATTATTTGGTAAATTTAAATCTACCATTTTAAGAGATCTTTTAGGCTGGTTATTTGTTTATTTATAATCATTTACTGCTATTATCTTATTATGTTACTGGTATAAGGATCAAATCACTTTTTTCTTCCTAAAGCAATGCCTGTGCATGATCCTGTCACACTTCTACCACTGTGGCTTCTCTCGTCTTACAGACCTGATTACTCGATGCTCTACTTCTGTACTTTCTGCTGTTGTGGATGGTGCCACATGGATACTCTAAACATTTGCATGTCCCACAAACAGTTATTCCCAAATCCCATGCTTGCTTCAGTGAATCCTCTCCCCTGCAGGATACAGTAGATTTGTATATAAGAACTACTGCTGTAAGCATAAAGACTGTCCTGTCCTCGTCCCAGGACTCTTATTCACAATATACTCATACTGACCATCGCTTCACACACACTCAGTACTGTTTGGCTTCACTCTTCTGGTTTCTCTCAAGAGGTCATGTCAGAGTTTTTCTTGCCCCTGTCAGTTCCGACTTGCTCATTAGGGATCGGAATCTACATCTGGATTTCTGTAAAGCTGCTTGTTTCTTTTCTTCTTCTCTAACATACAAATGAAGTTTATCATTTGTATTTTCATCTCAAACTCTGCTTTCTCTTTTATTTTACTCAGTTGTATTCTTAACACTTGAATAATCAGAACACACCATTTGGTGAAAAATACTGGAGTCTGGTTGGAGAAAATGGAGCATGTCTATAAATCAGCAGGAGTGACAAAGAGTTGGGTATGAGAATGGTAAATACAAATGATTGACAGTTTAGCTGTAAATGAGTTATAGGAGAGGACACTGGTTTAGTATATTTCTATTTATTAAACACTGCAGCAGATCTAAATGAACATGTTTTCTTGTACATGCCACGAGAGTGTGTAATGCTGATTGACAGTTTTCTTCTCCAAAGTCATTTTACTCAGATCCTTATTTCCATCTGAAGCAAAAGTACAGTTTGTGGACACCTGACCAGTACATGCATACAGTATGTGCTTGTTGAACATCTCATTCCAGATTTAGTCCCCCTTTGCTGTTATAATAACCTCCACTCTTCTGGGAAGGCTTTCCACTAGATTTTGGAGCGTGGCTGTGGGGATTTATGATCATTCATCTACAGGAGCATTAGTGAGGTCAGGCACTGATGTTGGGCGAGGAGGTCTGGTTGTTCAAAGGCTGAACACAGAGGTGTTCAGTGGGGTTGAGGTCAGGGCTCTGTGTAGGACACTCGAGTTCTTCCACTCCAATCTTGGCAAACCATGTGTTCATGGATCTTGCTTTGTGCACAGGGGTATTGTCATGCTGGAACAGGTTTGGGCCTCTTAGTTCCAGTGAAGGGAAATATGTATGTAACAGCTTACAAAGACATTCTATACAATTGTGTGCTTCCAACTAACAATTTGGGGAAGAACCACATGGGTCAGGTGTCGTCAGGTGTTCCACAGCCTTGCTCATAATCTGCATATTTTTGCTTTATATCCAGTGTTTATGTATATGGTTCTTGTTTCATGGTTTTGATTGTTTGTGTTACACATTTTCAATAAAAATCTGCACTTGCATCTACTGCCTCTACAAAATCCCTGACAGAAAGCTTGACCAAAAATGGATGCAGCAGATTTGTTTCAGCACATGTGGGCCCAGGGTGAACAAATCCGGGAGAACCAGAGGCAGCTCGACCTGATTGGGACACTTCTAGACCAACTCGTGGCTAGGCCTGACCTCATGCACATCCTTGGGGAATTTTTTTGGGAAGGGGGCTCCCGGTCTAGCTGGAGCCATCTCCCACCCTCCCTGCCCCACTTCGGATGTTGCTCTGCCCTCATGCTCCGCCTTGGATGTCGCGCCACCCTTTGGATATGCGGAGGAGTTCACTCTGCCTGGTTCCTTGGTGGGGGGTCTGGCTGTCCAGGACCCCTTTTTTAACTTGTTTCGTATGTTTCTGTATGTTTCATTGTCAAGCTTTTGTTGCTGTCATGTGTTCCACTGCCACAGTTCTTGTTTCACAGTTTTGGTTGTTTGTGTTACACTTTTTTCAATAAAATCTGCCCTTGCATCCGCTGCCTCTACAAAATCCTTGACATATTGTGATATTGACTGACAGGTCACTTTTTTATAGTTCAACTCTATTACACAAATCAAAGATTGAACATAATTTATTAAATAAACATATAATTAGTATGTTCTTAATGTTCTCATGCCATTAGCATGCATGCTAGTTTGCTAGTTCACTCAACCCTGTTACCAATTTAAGACCAAAATGCAGCCTTTGCCAGCAATTAAACCCTGTAAGAAATTAGATTTTCTGGCCAGAGATGGTTTAACTCATTTTCTCAAATGATTAAATGCATGTTTTCAATTCAACATTGAAGAATGACATTTACAGTTGTTAAAGGGCACCACAACCATGGAATCACCCCTAAAACAATAACTAGAATTATGGAAATATTTGTCTTAATATTCTTAGTGTTTATATGTATACTTTACACTCAAAAACAGATAAGCATGACAAGTTCTTAGCACCATACAGTAGAAAACATGCAGCTAGCAAAAATTGTTATCTGGTTAGCTGAGTCAGTGTCTTAGCGCTCACACCTGGTGCATCTTTTTAGCTCATGTATACAGAATAGAGCAATTAACGATCTCTTCCTAAGATACTCAGATACTGGGTAGAAATTTTATTTACACCTAACTTGAAAGAAAAATTGGGTTAAAAATGGACTCTTCCTATCATCGTTGTAATGATCATTAAGTACAGATTCATTTTGAGGCTTGTATTAGAGAAGATTTATGCCATCTTGTCTGTGGCATGAATTTAAATAATAAAAACGTTTTTGGCAGAGCACTCAGATGTTTGGGTGCAACCGTAAACCTCCATATAAGTGTGTGTGTGACATCAGAGCTATATTAAAGAAAATTCCATACACTCAGCTGGGAAAATTTTAGGTACTATATCCCAACACCGAGCGTGAGTTCATAGGTCATCACTATGGTGATTGAGCAGTACCAGCCCCTGGGCCTTTTTGGCCCATAATGAGCTGTTGGATCAGCACTGAGGTTCCTCCCTTATATATTACACTCCTACATTATTAAACATTAGTGACCTGCTCAGCCCTACCCAAAATGAGCTTAACTCTCTCACTGCTGGAATAAAATAAAGAAAAAGAAAAAAAGGAATTCATATCAGTGTGTTCACTGCCTATGTTTATCTCTTTAGATTCATTTCAGCATTCCCCAATCGATCATCTCAGTGCTGATCAATGTAAACAGAATTTTGGTGGCACATTCTCTAAGGCTACGCTGATGCAACGAGCCTAACTGCTCAGTTCCCAGTTTACTGCTCAAATCCGATTTTTGTTTAGGTTGCCCATATGATGCTGCGTGTAAGTAAACGAAGCTAGTGCCTGCAAACATAAAATGTTTTTTGGTGCTAATGTGCAGTGGATGTCACAGACACATCTTTAAAAAACACATCTTATTAAGAGAAAATAAACAGATTTATAAAAATGTAATTGTTGATATGACATGGTGTTAAAGTACTCTTGATGTCGATGTTAAAGTACTCTTATTAGCTTTTAAAACTCGTAACATTGCACCTGTGTATTTAGAAGAACGCCTGAAGGATTACACCCCAAATCTTTTTTCTTTTTTTTTTTTTTTTAAGATCAACAAATGCTGGCTTCCTTAAGGTTCCTTTAAATAAGAAGAAGCTTGGTGAAGCTGCTTTTAGTGTCCATGCTCCCAGGATGTAGAGCTGATTCCCAGCGTATATCCGTAAGGCACCTTTACTAAATGTATTCATAACACATTTATTTACCTTTAATTAGTCCTCTTGATTTTATGCTTAAAACGGATTTTTAATTATCTTGTTAATATTTAATTTTTATTTTTATGTTGTTTTGCATTATTATTGTTTCATTATTATTTTATGATTTTATTATATATATATATATATATATATATATATATATATATATATATATATATATATATATAATTTTATTATCATATCTAACATAAGTGATCAATTGTATGGATAAAAAGCATGGCTGAAAAAAATAAAAACTTAGTGTTGACAAATTGTTGTTGTATATTAGAATAAAACACTTTGGGACATGCTGTTATAGGAAAACAATTCATTTCAGGGTGATAAGAGTAACTCCACTTCATGGCGGGCCGCATCACACAACCCCGTCATTGAATATTTTCCTATAACAACGCATCACAAAGTGTTTTATTCCTTCCATGAGATTATTCTATATCCATTTCTTGTTGAATGTTTACATATATATATATATATATATATATATATATATATATATATATATATATATATATTCTTAATGGCATTGCAGGAGAAAGAATATGAGGCACTGCAGGAGAAATGATTAGGAATCAAGCACTTCAATCACTAAACCAGACATTGTGAACGAGTGGGCCGCAGTTTGATTGCACACCCAGCAACATATTTTATTGGAATGATAGATGTACTTGAAAAAAATCCTGTAGCATAGCAGATCAAGGAGTAAAAAAACTACATATAGTTCAGTGACTCTAGTTTTCTAAACTTGGACAAGTGCAGCTTTTGTAGCAGAGCCTCTACTGCAGTTTATCCAGTCACTTGCCTTTATGTCAGTTATTTAGCTGAATGCAGCTCATCGGACCAGAGACTAGCTATAGGGCTAGAGACTTTAGGTCAGAAAGGGGCGTGTTTTCACAGACTTTGGTAAGTTTTTCATTTTACTGACCCTCTCTGGTTTGAGCGAACTGACGACATGTTTAAAGAAAATTCAACAATGCAAACAATGTGTGTGTCCAGATCTTTGTAAACAATGAATTTTCTGTGACCAGAATTTAAGAAATTTAATTGAAGATCCCTGCACTAAAAGGTATATTATTTTTGTTTTGGGAGGATTAGTCCTGTTCCCCTTAGGTCAAAAGTTTAAAGAGGTTATTTTGATTAATCATTGCTGTATTACTTTATGTTTGACTGTTATTAATTCTAGATAAAGAATGACCTAGATAAAAAATAAAAATAAAAAACAATGCAACGCCCAATTACTGATAAATTCTCTACTGAAGATCAGAGTGAAGTACTGTGCTTTGACACACCTGATTGACATGATCAACTCTGGAGGATAGAAAACATGGAGTGTGAAATATGCCACTATAATCTTAATTTAAAATTCACAAATGTGAATATGATTTGCAAATGTGACTGTTCATGCCTTTACTTTCAAAACACTACATCCTTGGCTTAAATTGGCTGAAATGGTGGCAATCAAATCTTCATTTATGGCATTTGGCAAATCTGTGCTCTTTTGCTTGTCTTGAGTCACTAGATGTAGTGTTTTGAAAATTTGAATCCAAATTTGAAATGGATTGAGCCATCATATGTTGAAATATTTGAAAATTTAATTATTACAAAATTGTATATGGATCCCAGGAATGGCAAAAGAACTGAGAATTTATACTTAAGTGAAGGTATACATAAAATGTGTCAAAAACTTAGTTAAAAGTTGAAGTATCCAGCCAAAAATATATTAAAATGAAAAAGCTGATACTTTTAAATGCACTCAAGCATTAAAGAGTAAAAAGTATTTTTTTAACTGATGAAATTAATGTTATGTCTTCATGTGAAAAGTAACTATTACTTATCTAAAACTGTGATAAGCTGATTTTCATTCTCAAGCATCTACATTGTTTTGCCTGAAAACATAATTCAACCTCTGCACATTTGCTGTCACCTGCATTACTAATGCTACATAGTTTCCTAATTAAACAAATCAAAAGTGTCATAAATAAACAAAAATTACCATTAGCTAGAATATGACTCGCTACCTAGCCAATTTATGTTAGCTTCTGGAGCCAATGCAAGTCTTAAGTGTCATTAGCAAAGAAAACAAGCTAACTTTGTTAAATATAGCCAGTTAACTGTCTATATTTATAGGAGTCTTTGCTTACTCCAACATATTGAAATATTTTAGTGAGGTAGGCCCAGGGACGCTCATAATCAAGTTCCACACTGCAGTCCAGTGGCTTATCCATACGGAAAAGCACACGGATATCTGTAGCATTAACTACATTGCGTAACATATGACAAATTGGCATAAAGATTTTACTAGGTTGATGAACTTGGTTAGATGCTAAACCGAAATGTACGTAAAATGCATCAGGAACTATTCGACTGCTAGCATACAGTCACTGGCTGGATAAGACAAGAAGACATCTTTGAGATTTATAACAAGCACTTTGAAGGCCTATATAAAATGATAAGGAGTAAAAAGTAAGATTTTTATTGGAAATGGAATTAAATGAGTATTAGTATTCAATTTCCGTAATACTCGTGTAAAGTATAAATTTGCCAAAATAGTAACCAAGCATAGTAACGAAGTACAATTACTCAAGAATTTCCCCACCCCTGGTCAACTCAAGCCAGGAAAAACTATTTCAGTTTGAATTCGACTACAAAAAACGTCATTTATAAATTGAAATAAAGGCATACAAATTCAGATTTGTAAAGTTTAAACTCGGATTGCCGTGGCACATTTCTCCCTCCATGATAAGACTCCAGTTAGAGTGTGTTAGAGAGAGGTTCCACTAATAGCCCATCTCTAACACCTTGTTTTGCACATTTAAGTGTGTGTCTCAGCTGATTCTGCTCATCATTACACATTTAGTGAAGATGAAGCAAGCGCCTTAGAATAAACCTTGGCACGTGCTTGTATTTGTATGGCCGAGCGCGCGGATACAGAGGAAGCACTGAGACGCAGAGACAGGACATTTCCTCCTGTAGGGGACGCTGTTGACTGGTGAATCATCCACACATCTACTACAGCAACAAGCGCGCGCGCGCGCACACACACACACACACACACACACACTACTCTGCATTTCATTTCACCGTGTGTGAAACAGACTGTGTGTTTAATCCTGGAAGATATTAAAGCACGAGTTTAATATGTTTTATTCATACATCAGATCAACAAATGTCTGTTCTCTTTTCTTATATGCATATTTTATATTATTTGCACAGATCCAAACAATTTTATTCTGTATAAAATACGTGTTTATTTAGTGCAAAGACTGAGACGTGTATAATGAATGTATAATGAATGAAGCGCGAGCTCTGTGAGTTTTAGTGCTGCATCCTTGCAGCATCTCTGTGACCGTTTCATCCTTCTGTCTGTAGTGACACGGATTCCAGCCAATCAGCAACTAACTTGGCTTCTGCGTGCATCCGCGCGCCAATGGAATGACCTGGGGCGTGGCTTGTGTAATAAACCACGCCTTCGCTCGAGCATAACTCTAAGTTTAGAGGCAGAAATGCCAGTCCTGTGCAGGAGAGAGGAGCTGTGTCTGTCTCCCTGCACTCACAGACGCGCACAGCCGCACGCGCTGCCGCGGACAGCAATGCTGGATTAGCTTTCTTTCTTTCTTTTTTTTTCCACACTAAAAAAATAGTAATAATAAATATAGTAAGAAACCTGGGAGCTAATGCATTTATGCATCGTTGAACTTGACTCTCTCGTGCTGGGATAAAATATGGGATGTGTCTGCGCGTCTGTGCAAAACAGGTGCTTCTGAATATGAACGTATCTCCTGCATGGATTTTTTTTCCCTTAATTTTTTTTCCATTTTTAATTTTTTGTTTTTGGGCGAACAGTTTCCGGACCTGCTGTTCATAACTAGCACAGGAGGGTTTTAATGTCGGAGCTCATGCGTATCAAGAGGATTTTATCAGTCACTATGCACGACCTCAAGAGTCACTAACACACACACACACACACACGCACGCGCTCGTGCGCGCGCATATAAGGGTAAGGTATGACTTTAATCTCCATGCTTACATATTGCGTGTTTTGCAATGCATTGATGTTTTTGTTTTTTTTTAAATAATGCATGGTTGGTGACAGAAGTATTAGCCCTCGCATGTTTACAGACGTTTGCTGCAAATTCTGCGAAAGGTCCTTGAAAGACGAAGCCAGTGAAAGATGAATTGTCTTACTCAGTGCCATCAAATATAACAGGATAATACAGCGGATGTTGCTTTAATGATAGAGATATTCATGCAATTTGCTGATTAGGAGTAATTAATTCCCAGAGAGAGTCGTTTCCCCTGCTCCTTTTTTTTCTTAGAAAGTCTTCTTATCACTGAACTGTTAAAATTATTTAATCAGTACATACAGTGTACATAATGCATATATGCACTCCAAAATGAATACAGCAAATTAGTTGATGTAGCTTCCTATAATAGAGTTGATTTAACAAACCTGTATTGTAATGTTTATTTTTAGGATCATGCTCGACTGCTCCTTATCGAAAAAGACATGGTTTCCCTGAACACATGGCTCTGACCACATTGCAATGAGGATAACTGTTTGAAATAAAGCAGAGGAAAGACATTTGAAGTGCTGTCATGGATTTAAAGGATTTTTACCTATTGGCAACCTTTGTTGCTTGCCTGTGGCTGGATCCAGCCATCACACAAGAGCTAATTTACTCAATCCGCGAGGAGCTGCAAGAGAACGTACTTATTGGAAATATACCAAAGGATTTGAACATCTCCCATATGAACGCTGCCAGCAACAATCTGGTTTACCGTCTGGTCTCGAAAGCCGGGGACAACCCATTACTGAGAGTAATGAGCAACACAGGAGAGATTTTTACCACCTCGAACCGTATTGACCGTGAAAAACTCTGTCCTGGCCCGTCCTTCGAGGATACTGAGTGCTCATTTGAAATCGAAGTGGTTATCCTGCCAAACGACTACTTCAGATTAATCAAAATCAAGATCATTGTGAAGGACACCAATGACAACGCTCCGATGTTTCCTTCCCCTGTGATTAACATTTCCATTCCTGAAAACACTCTCATCAACAGCCGCTTTGCCATTCCCTCTGCTACTGATCCTGACATGGGAACCAACAGCGTCCACAAATATGAACTTGTGAATGGACAGAGCACTTTTGGCTTGGATATTGTGGAGACGCAGGAAGGAGAAAAATGGCCACAGCTGATCGTCCAGCAGAATCTGGACCGGGAGCAAAAAGACACCTATGTCATGAAAATCAAAGTGGAGGATGGTGGGAATCCACAGAAGTCCAGCACTGCCATTCTTCAGGTCACGGTTACTGATGTCAATGACAATCGTCCAATTTTCAAAGAAAGTCAGATAGAAGTTCACATTCCTGAAAGCTCTCCAGTCGGGACTTCTGTCGTACAGCTGCAGGCTACGGATGCAGACATTGGGTCCAATGCAGAAATCAAATATATGTTTGGTACCCAAGTATCTCCATCCACACGGAGACTCTTCGCACTAAATGCTACAACTGGACTAATAACAGTACAGAGGCCACTCGATAGGGAAGAGACTGCAATTCATAAGCTGTCAGTTTTAGCAAGTGATGGAAGCTCCAGTCCAGCAAGAGCAACCGTAACGATCAATGTGACTGATGTGAATGATAATGCTCCAAATATAGACCTGAGATACATTATCAGTCCTACTAATGGAACCGTAATGCTGTCTGAAAAAGACCCCATTAACACTAAAATAGCTCTTATCACTGTCTCTGATAAGGACACTGATGTCAATGGCAAGGTGATCTGTTTTATTGAAAAGGATGTGCCATTTCACCTCAAAGCGGTCTATGACAACCAGTATTTGTTGGAAACCTCAGCTCTGTTGGATTACGAGGGGACCAAGGAGTACATTTTCAAAATTGTGGCTTCTGACTCCGGAAAGCCTAGTTTGAACCAGACAGCATTGGTTAAAGTGAAGCTAGAGGATGAGAATGACAATCCACCCATTTTTAGCCAGCCTGTTATTGAACTGTCAGTCATGGAAAATAACCAGCGTGACCTTTTCCTCACAACCATTAGTGCTACAGATGAAGACAGTGGCAGGAATGCAGAAATTGTCTATCAGCTCGGACCCAATGCCTCCTTCTTCGATTTGGACCGCAAAACTGGGGTGCTGACGGCCTCAAGGGTATTTGACAGAGAAGATCAAGATAGGTTTCTCTTCACCGTCACAGCAAGAGATAATGGTACCCGGGCATTGCAGAGCCAGGCAGCTGTGATAGTTACCATTTTAGACGAAAATGACAACAGCCCCAAGTTCACACACAATCACTTTCAGTTCTTTGTGTCTGAGAACCTGCCTAAGTATAGTACTGTAGGAGTGATTACAGTCACAGATGCAGATGCAGGTGAAAATGCAGAGGTGTCTCTCTCCATACTCAATGATAATGAGAACTTTATCCTCGACCCCTTCTCCGGAGTTATAAAATCGAATGTTTCCTTTGACAGAGAACAGCAGAGTTCTTATACTTTCGATGTAAGGGCTGTCGATGGTGGCCATCCTCCATGTTCATCGGTTGCCAAAGTGACCATCAATGTCATTGATGTCAATGACAACCCACCCATTGTCATCTACCCTCCATCAAACACTTCCTTCAAGCTGGTACCACTTTCTGCCATTCCGGGCTCTGTAGTCGCTGAGGTTTTTGCTGTGGATGGAGATACAGGAATGAATGCTGAATTAAAATACACCATCATTAGTGGTAATGGCAGAGGACTTTTCAGGATAGATCCTGTTACAGGAAACATTACTTTAGAGGAGAAACCCACAGTTGCAGATATTGGCCTCCATCGTCTGGTGGTCAACATTAGCGACCTTGGCTATCCAAAGTCTCTGCACACGCTAGTTCTTGTTTTCCTTTACATCAATGACACAGTAGGAAATTCATCTTTTATCTATGACCTCATCCGGCGTACAATGGAGACGCCTCTGGATAGGAATATCGGCGACAGTAGCGAAACATATCAGAACGTTGACAATCTTAAAACCATCATTGCCATTGTCACAGGTGCTATGGTGGTAATCGTGGTGATATTCATAACCGTTCTGGTCCGCTGCCGTCATGTTTCACAGTTTAAAGCAGCTCAGAGGAAGAAACAAGGTGCTGAGTGGATGTCACCCAACCAGGAGAACAAGCAGAACAAGAAGAAAAAGCGCAAGAAAAGGAAGTCACCCAAAAGCTCCCTGCTTAATTTCGTTAGCATTGAGGAGAACAAACCTGATGATCCAGCTCACGAACCCATCAATGGCACCATCAGCATCCCAGCTGAGCTCGAGGAGCCGGGGATTGGACGTTTTGACTGGAACACAACACCAACCACCACCTTCAAGCCCAATAGCCCTGATTTGGCCAGGCACTACAAGTCGGCCTCGCCCCAGTCAGCTTTCCACGTCAAGGCCGACACTCCAGTTTCGGTGAAAAAGCATCACGTCGTTCAGGAGCTGCCCCTTGACAACACTTTTGTCGGGGGATGTGACACTCTTTCCAAACGCTCGTCTACTAGCTCGGATCACTTCAGTGCCTCAGAGTGCAGCTCCCAAGGAGGCTTCAAGACAAAAGGAGGGACCTTACACAACAGACAGGTAAAAGAACACTTTTACTGGTCTATAAGTAGTCCATATAGCCGCCCTGTTCAGTACTGAAATGCCAGTCTGAGCCCAGTTGCTATAACTCACCTGATATGCATGCATCTTATACAAATAGGATAAAAAAAAAGCCAAAATTCTCACCAGTAGGTGTACTCATCTACTTTGTACCAAAAGCAACATGTAAGCGATGTGTGTTTGATTAGATTCGGAAAGTGTTATTCTGCATTTTGTCAACTTTCCTCATGTGTTTGTGTTTTTTATTTGCTTTTTTCTTTATTTATACATGTCCAATTAAAGGCAATGATAATTCGTTTGTTGCTGAAGGAAACCTGGATATCTGTGTTGAAGTGCGAACATTACAGTGCTCTCCGGATTTGTAAAAGAAACATTTTTTTCTAGCCTGTCTACTCCGATGTCATTTTACCACCTAAAACATATGGTGATAAAAAAAACTCAGAAAATTATCCAGTATTATTAAATATTCAGTGTTGTACTGAACAAAAAGATTTCTCCCCAAGAAGCATCAGAAGAATAACCTGTTGCAATAATGTTTTTCTTTTTTTTTTTTTTGTAACGTTACCGCTCAGTAGCAGTGTACCTTCACTTGCTTGAACCCTTTTTTATTTGCGACTACTAGCACTGAACTCCTACTTACTTACATTGCACACCACAAAGAAGCAAACTGTTGCACAGCCGTCACGGGAAAGCTTCATGAATATTCACATAAACTAACCTAAGCCATTAAGGTAGAACCGTATCCGCTCCAAAGTGGATTAGCTGTTAATAAGTCTCAAATAACATATCTAATCCCGTTTCTTTGAAGCCTCATTAGAATGAGATGCTTGTTATGTAGCACAAATAATCTCATATTATGGAAGGAGATTGACGGGAAGCTTGGGTGGAGGGGAGGAAAGGATGGAGGGATGAAGGGATGGAAGGGAGGAAGGATTTTCTTACCTTTAGGTGGCACTGTTGCTTCATAAGACATGGATTGGCTTTGGGCCAACTTGCAGTGTGTGTGTGTGTGTGTGTGTGTGTGTGTGTAATGTCAAAGGAGATGGAAGAGAGGAGCAGAGCCCCCCCACCTCCAATTCTCTTTCTCTCTCTTTCTCTCTCTCTTTATCTCTATCTCTCCAGGTCTCTTGGCCATGTGTGTGTGTGTGTGTGTGTGTGTGTGTGTTAGTGTATTCAACTCAGTATGCAGCTCATGGCTAATGAAGGTCTGAATGCATGGCAGATTGATAATGGCATTCGCAGATGTAAGTGATAAGGCTGGACTGCTCAAAAGCATGCACACACACACAAAACAAATGATGCACACACTCTTGGCTCAGTGGATTGGGAATTATCAGTAATTTCCTTAAGTGTGAAATATGCACAAAGAGATGCTCCTGTAATTAATTATTTAGTGCCTGAAAACCATATCATGTGTATCAATAGAAAAAATAGATCAAATCTTTTTTTTTACTATACAATAAATCACTCCCAATATGAGTGTGTATATGTATATAGCAATATCTATATGTGTGTATGTACATGTGTGTGTGTGTCTGTGTGTATTTGACTCATGTGTGTAATCCATAGCTGTGCATTTTAGAGCCCTAGATAGCCAACAGTGCGCTCCGAAGCTCCCGCTCCAGCAGAGCATACTCCCCAGAAGCAAGTTTTCTCCAGAGACACAGTGATTCACACTCTTTACTCGCTTTAGTTTAAGATATCTGACAGAATGGCTACTTGCGTATTCCTGTTTAGAAATAGCACGAACCTCACCTCTCTGGTAGCACTGGTTACATTCAGAAGTACAGTGAGACAGCAGCATCTAACTTTTTTTTTTTTAGAATAAATTCATAGTGTTGCACTATTGTTTGCGTTAATGTTCTTTTCTATTGAAAGGTATTTTTTTTTACCTTCATAGTTGTTTATGTATGACGACACATACAGTCTGACGCCTTGCTCCAGCTTACTAAAAGGAGGTTCGCAAGGGTACTTACATATAGGATGAACGTTGTTGATGTTTATTTCCAGGAGCTCCTGCAGATACCGGGTGATTTTGTTAATATAAAATCTGTTTTTCTGTTTAAAATTTAAATGAAAGCTTTAAATACTTACTATTTGAGTCCATAGTAAACCAGAAGCCTAGTGTATTTTGACTTCATCGTGTTTGAATCACTTATGGTCAGCAACGCTGTTTAACATGAACAGGCTAGTCAAATCTAGAATCTACAATGCTAACATAGCTAGCTAGAAAAACAAGGTGACTAAGGTGACTAACAATTCATCATGAAGTAACACTAGACAACACTCAAGCTAACAGTAGTGACTCTTAGAACATGTAAAATAATGAAATAAAACTTCTCCACAGATGCTTAAGAAAACACATCAGCTTTTTCTTGGATTTGATCTGCTTTGTTTTGGAACTGTTTTGGTAATAACTTAGCAAGCTAGCAGCTAAGTGTAGCATGGGCAAACAACATAAATTAGCATTACGGTCAAAATAAATACGAGTCATTTTCATATTGCAATTACTTTACGTTATTCTTGTGATTTTGGGTCTAAAAGTATACACTATTAATAATAAGTTGTTTGTCAGTTTTAGCGAGCAACATCTCCCTGAATTCTCGTGCTGTGCCTCCAAATTAAGACTTTTTAGATTAGCTGCCAATAATTTAGACATTATCTAGGGAACACAAATGCTGTCCAAAAATGCCCCCCACCCCCAGGCTCCGTACTTGTAATGAAATTCAGTGATGGTAGTGATAATATGTTTGACGTTTCTATGACAACTGGGCATTATTTAGGAAAGATGTTTACACCATGTCCATAGACATCACGGCTGTCACTGTTCAAATACTGATCAGATTTCTAGAAGATTAAAATCCATGTTGAAATGTTTAAGTAGACATGAGATCTTTTAGCTCCTTGATGCAAGTCTACTGAAATGGGACTCTAGGCTGTTTGGCTAAATGACCCTTGTTGCGCTTGTTATGGGAAAACAACTCTGAATGAATGCATGTCGTTTACGGCACACTGATAATAGTTATCAGTTTTCAACAGGCACTCACTGGAGATGCTCTTTTTCTGTGCCTGACTCTCAAATCGTCTTGTAATGCACTAGACAAGGTGTACGGAGCGATTATGTACTGTATGCAAGGTGTATTCCAAAGGTGCCAATATCTGTATATAGTTTAGCTGTACCATTTATGATTTTTGACCCCTTGCTACGGTGATACATTAGACACCTGAAAACTACAACCTTGCATTCACTTGACGAAAAAGCTACTATATAGGCTAAGGAGAAAGAAATCGTTACGGGAAAGATGCGTGTTTACTTTTGGTAGTTGTTTCTTTCGCTTCATGCTGACTATCAAGGTAAACTTTGACCTGTGAATTCATGAACCATTGTCATGTAAGCCAATAGAAAACAAGATGTCAGGACTTTGGTCTATGGTCGGTGAAAATGGATAAAGTGATCTTACACATTCAGGTGGTTGCTTATAAATCCAAACATTTCTGCAGATTTCAGTTAAATATCAATTCAATCAATACATTCTTGCTAGTTCATGTTTAGAAAACCTGAAATAAGTAAATAATGAGTCTTGTATAAAGATGTTCAATGCAGCGGATGTTTTTGCATGGATCCGAAATGAGCGTAATAGCAATGACAAGCAAATATTACCAGGGGAAATTTTTTTGATCAGTTATAAGCAGTTAATCAGTGACAGGCCTAACATGAAGCAGTGTTACTATTTCCACCCTGAAGATGATTATTTTCCTATAACAGCACAACCTGAATTGTTTTATTCCTCTTATACCACAGCAATTTGCCAATGTGTGTGTTGTATTAATTTATTAAACAGTGAAATGTTGCATTTTATCTATTTATTATTACGTTTAAATGCTGATGAAAGCCATTCCCTCGCCAGCCTTTCTGTTTTCTTGAAGTTATAAGACAAAAAATGGGTAAACCTCTCTGTCCTAGAGACTTCCCCATGTTGGAAATACATTATGTATTTACATTTAAGGTCTATATATGTACATCTGATACAAAGCACTGACACTGGTGACTTAATAAATATCTCCTCACAGAAAACTAGATCAGCAATTACACACATTATCTTACATGATTATCTGGAACGTACTCCATTCAAGGCCTTGTGTAAGTTTATGCTATATATTTGATAGCATATTCGAACAAGCGTAAACAACATAACATAAACCTGTGATTTATTTTGGTGCCAAAAATGTTGTCTGAGTTGCTGTTACAGAAAATTATTCAACACCTTCTGCCCAATCAGAATGGAGAATTCAACAGTGTGGTGGTATGTCTGTGGCTGTGTAGCATCACAGGCTCATTCATATTCAAATGTATTCAAAAAAAAAAAAATTAAAGGAGTTAAA
Organism: Pangasius sanitwongsei; assembly: GCA_037576675.1. NCBI lineage: Eukaryota > Metazoa > Chordata > Actinopteri > Siluriformes > Pangasiidae > Pangasius > Pangasius sanitwongsei. The sequence continues at coordinate 24,629,827 of CM075004.1, read as the reverse complement.
AATTGGTTAGCCTGAATGTTTGTGTGGTAAGTGTGACCTTCATTGCTCATTTCATGGCCTCAACACACACTACATGCCTTTGCACGTGACACAGTGCTTGATGTAACACTATAGCACACACACACACGGCTGTCAGAGCGGGAGATGAAGCTGCACTCAATGTGAATGACTCTGTTCACTCAGTTCAGCAGGTCAGAGCACACACTCGTCTCTCTCAATCCCTCTCTCTCTCCCTCTCACTCCTCATTTCCTGTCTCCAATGCTCACTCTATCACCCCATTCTCTTCTTCTACATCAGCCTATGCTCTCTCAGCCTCCCTTCATCTCTCTTTCTCTTTCTTCTTTGTCACACTTCTCTCTAGCGTATCATCTGTTTCTCTCCCCTTTTCCCCTCTACTTCCTCACTTCATCTTTCTTCCCCTTCCCTTGTCCTCTTCACTTTCTCCTGAATCCTTCCACATTCCCTCTATCTCTCATTCACATGCTTTTTACGTTGTTTCTATCCTTCAATCCCTTAATCTTTTCTTCTCCCTCTTTCTTCCTGTTCCCAGTTCTTTCTCCCCACCACTGTCCCTCTTCTAGTCCTCTTTTCCACCTCTTCTCTTTTAAATATATATTCCTGATATATATATATATATATATATATATATATATATATGTCTGATCATATACTTCTTCATTTCTCTTTCACTCATTTGCTGTTTTTTCCCAATTCCTCCTTTTCTCTTTTTCTCTTTCATTTCTTGTTTCTCTTCAAGTGTTCTCCACTGTTTCTCTCTCCCAGTATCTCTTTTTGCATCAGTATCTGTGTGTGTGTGTGTGTGTGTGTGTGTGTGTGCGCATGTTTGTGTGTTATTCAGTGCAGCCTGAGGCTCATCACTACTTTGTCATATACTCCACACACACCAATTAACACTGCTGTAACTGAGCACACACACATTGCAGCGCTGCTGAACACTCTCTGCTGCCCCAGTTTCAGTCCGGAACAACAACTTGGCCCCAAAGAATTATGATACATCATTTTGTGCCGGTTTCCCAGTGATAGCCTGATTATTCTGACGTTTCACACTAAGACTTCACAGCAGTGAAATTCACCTACAAACGCACACACACACACACACTCTTGTATGCTGTTGACAGAATGTGACAGGGACTTGTGAGGACCTTTGCATTTTCTGTCATTGACACACAAACACACACACACACACACATCTGTATACTGTACTTGTGAGGACTGAATAGGACAGAGACTTGTGAGGACCTTTTGCATTTTCTCTTTCTGACACACAAACACCCCCCACCCACCCACCCACACACACACACACACACCCACAAAGTAAAATGAGGTATCTAATATTTCATAAAACTTAATGAATAGATAATTCAATAATTATAGTTTCCCATATATTTTAGTGGTTAAGTTCCAAAAACACTACCACTCTCCACAACTTCTTTATTGTCCACAACTTCATTAGTCCTCACAGAGTCTTCAGTTCTGATAGGACTGTTTTTTTTTGTTTGTTTTTTTTTAAAACTAGCCTACTAGCTAGTTAGTCTCCTCAATGTCTTCATTTCTCATGATGGCTTTAGTCAGTCAAAAAATCTTTAATGGACACAATAGTTTTGATATTGAGTCACCTCACTTTTCTATGTCATTATTTTCCAAAAAATGTTGAGTGCTTGCCTCTACAGTGCCTATGATGTGTCAGCCCACAGTGTATCACTCATTGTCTTTAGTCTCAACAATGTTTAGTTCCCACAACATCTGTCTTTAGTCGGAAATATCATTGTTATTTTATGTCTTTGGTTCTCATGGCTTTATCAAATATTTAGCCCTCACCATATGATTACTGGCTACAATGTCCTCCCATTTTCCTCCTGGACATTGCTAATACTACTGCTCACAAAATCAACAAGGAACAAATAGGCTGACTATAAACATAGAATTGATGTCATTTGTGGATTGAATAAATGCTCAGTGATTGTGTCATCAGATCCTCAGAACTAACGATGTAAGAAGGCATGTGATGGGGAACATCTACATGTGATTACATAATAGTTTAGCTCTTAAACATGCATCCAAGGGTGATTCACACGTATCACATGCCACAGTATGTTACAATGCAGCATTAGGTTCCTAATAAGCAACGGGTCAAGCTCTCCTCAGAACCCACACACATACGCATGGCAATTTTTAATGTATGCCCAGAACGGCGACACATTAAGTAGGCACTCAGGAAGTGTATGAAACATTTAGGTTATTGATTAAACTGAACACGCGTAGAGCCGTGGGCTCCTCAACAGACTCGATTAATAAACCGAAGACAGGAAATTGAATTTGGAAGCGACTCCTCATCGCTGACTGCAAACAGACATTACGCACTCGCTTATAAAGCCGCTCCGAGGGCTTAGGTTTCATTACAGAGAGGTTATTTTTACAACGCTCTTCAAGACTGCTGTGTCTCTTTTTTCTTCTTCATCTTCACTCTGAGTGTGTAAGTGTTCGCTTTAGAGCGTGATTTATCACCTCAGGCTTTTCATTTCATGAGTGCCTTTCACCTCAGGACTTACTGTACTTACAAAACTCTTCCCTATCACATTGTAAAGGGCTAATCAGATCTGCAGTTAGAATGCGCTGAACTGGAGAAAGCTCTTAGTGCCCTTTATGCGTTTAGGCTGACCATATCGTGATCTCATTACGTAGATGTGAAGAGTGTGAGGAGAATCATCGACACTGCATGCTTTTACTGAGCAGATTATTGTGTATTGTTATTCTTGTAGTATTTGCTACTTAAGAGTGAGTCCTATGGTTTTAGTCTGTCTTTAGATTTTAGAACCAGTTAACTGTAACCTTTGCTACAGTTGTCACAGAGGAAAACAGAAAATTAGCCAGGACCCTATGTAAATTTACTCTTGTCAGGATAGAGCTATTATTGAACTAAATATGGTATGATTACACATTTTGGTTTAAAACATTTTAGTCCAATAGGTGTTCACTGAAATATATATTCTTATTAGTGTCCCCCCATGTGCCCCATGCACACTATAAAGAGCTGGAGTTAGAGGCAGGACTGAGGTGCGTATACTAAGCATTTGGCTTATTAAACACTTAATCTTAAAAATCAGAATATCTGAAGTTTGTGTCATTATGCATGCAGAGTTAATGAAACAAATCCGTAGTCAGAAATGAGGAAAACAGGCAAAGGTCTGGTGACTCGATACTTGAAACAGGAAACTAGGGACACACTTGGAAACAAGACAATAAACCACTCTATCAACGAATAAACGTATTAGTATTATCAGAACGTATTGGTTGTAGCTTTCGGTATTTAACTGATGTCCTATGTTCTGTGGAAAATAGCTAGAATTGTAATAAACCATAAGAAACCCTTGACTAGGAGTGTATACTGTATATCCAAACAAATTTATTTTGTTCTTAGATACCAAATGAGCCGTTTTTATCTTAATGCTAAACTAATTTGTTGAATATCTCCATTTATGTCCATCTCTCATGTAGCTACAGCATTACCATAGCAACAAGAATTGAGAATTGTATCAATTAGACGTAACAAGTAGCTAAAATTAGTTCAGCATGTTAGTTTTGTGTTAACATCAATTGATGTGTTACTCAGCAAAACATACTGCAAACGTCTTTACTGAACAGAAGCAAGCACGCACAAGTAAATAAATGTTTAAGGTTGAACATGGACAAAATGGTTTCTTTTTTGACTGAAAATTTTGCCTGTGGAAAAAAGATTAAATAGGCCTACAATGAAATGTCACATTAGCACTTTGCAACTCATTTTATTGGTACAGAACATTAGAATGTGATTAAAAACATTGCTTGTGTCTTTTCCTCTTTTGCACTTTATGCAGATTTAGCAAAAGTCTTCTCTATATACGTGCTCGGGCCCATTATCACCATTTTTGCATAGCTGTTTTAACGAAAGCCATAGCAGGAAATAATGAATGTATAAGCAAAACCTATTAATGTCTAAAATGTAGGATGTGTCATTCTTTAAAAAATAATTACGTTAATCCTTAGCACATTGCTGTGGTATAAGAGGAATAGAACACTAAAGTCAACATCAGGGTGGTCTGTACTGCAGCTATAACTCTGCTCCATCACACCAGCTCATTGCTGGCTATTCCCTTTAACAGCAGACCCTGAGTTGGTGGTGATGCTTTAGGTCTTAAATGGTCAAGCCTTTTATTTTAACCACTTTTTTGCCATCTAGTAAAAATGAAATCAAGGAAACAAAGAAAAGATGCCGAGCACATGTGTAGATGGCATTAGGGCGACTTTACGGTCTAATCTGACATCAGTGTTAATTTTGTGCTGGAAGTCTGTTTATGGGCATTTCTGTTGCAATGGTGCACATGATATTTGGCAGATGATAAATAAATGAAGAACTGACTGTTGTACAATGAGAATTTTGGCTGCACTTGTATTACTCAATGGCAATATGAAATCAGAAGAACGTTTTAACTTAATAATGAATGTTTTAACAAAATGCTCTTCATTAAATGACTGACAACTATTTTTGGTCTACATTTGGTCGAAGGCGGATATTAGTGTTAGGTATCTATTCTCTCTACTCTAATGAGGTCATTGACATAGTGCATATTATTCTCCAGTGTAGAGAATAGGAAGCAGGGTGGCATTTGGACCACAGCATAGAAAACAGGCACTGGTAATACTCATGCAAATGTTCTTACACACACACTTTCATTTTCTTCTTGTTTAATAAATGATTGTTCTTGTTCATTAGCAAAACTGAGCCAAGCTCATAAAGCTGCATGTTGGACAAAAATATTTTTAGTATTGTTTTATAATGAGCCTGCTCTCCCAGACGAAGGAAGCAGAAAGAAAACGAGTTGTAAGTCACATGACTTTGTGTGTTCAGCTCAGTGAAACGCCTTATGTAAAGTGGAAAACAAAACTGCACCATATGTGCAGCAGATAAAGGCTACTGTCAGGGGCAATGAGGAAACAGCACCATGGGAATTCAACAGCTACGAGTTGCCTGTGTGTGTGTGTGTGTGTGTGTGTATGTGTGTGTGCTTAGACGGATCATATTTTCTCCAAATATATTGATATATAGTGAAAAAAACACTTGACAGTGAGAAAACTGGAGTCTGTAAAAATAACCTCTCTGAAATGAAACCTAAACCCTTGAAGCGGCCTTATAAACGAGTGTGTAATTTCTGTTTGCACTCAGCAATGAGCATCACTTCCAAATTCAATTTGTTCCCTTTGGTTCATTACTCGAGTGTATTGAGGAAGTTGCTGCTGACACAATTTTATGCATTTATTTGTAAAAGTAGTCTCTTTTTCAAGAAAAAAACAATACAAGCATTATATCTGTGTAGTAAAAGGTCACTGGCAGTCAAAAGTTTTTGAACACTCTATATTTAAGAATTTATGATCTCAATAAAATACGCTAAAATTTGAAAATGTAACCAAGGTATAGATAGAAGTAAATCCAGAAATGTTTATTATTAAATGTTTACTGAACTGGGAAATTTTACTAGACCAATGTATTTGATATAATCTAATCAGGAAAGGCCAAAATCATTATTACACTTAATTAGGCACTTCAAGCACACCACATTTATATATATATATATATATATATATATATATATATATACACACATTTATTTATTTATTTGTTTTTAGGCTTAGTGGTTTTACCCTCCAACTGCGGCTGCCTTTAATAAAGCCCTCATTAGGATCTTCGAGCGAGCAGTTAATAAGTCCCACAAAGAACTTATCGCTCATAGCTTTCTCTATTTAACTGCAGTTCTGTATTCTGTTGAAATTAGATTAAATTGTAATAAAACATAAGAAACTTTTGACTAGGAGTGTATATATCCAAACAAATTTATTCTGTCCTTAGATACTAAATGAGTTGTTATTTTCATGCTAAACTTTTTGCTAAAGTTTTTTTTTTTTTTAATATCTCCATTGATGGTAGCTGAAGTGTTACTATAGCAACAGGAAGTGAGATTTTTGTCAGCATGTAACATGTAGCTAGCATATTGTTAACGTTCACATAAAGCAAGTAAACAAATGGTCACCAAATTACCAAAATGGCATTTTTAGGGTTCGACTTAAATAGAAATCAGCTGAAAAGTTTGCCTGAAAAACCTAACAGGCCTACAACAAAATGTCACATTGGCACTTTACAACAAGTTTTAATGGTTAGAAACACTGTTTCCTTTACTCTTCTGCATTGTCAGCAGCAGATCAATGGTGAAAATGTCGTCCATGTAGAAATATTTCACTGTGTCTATGGGAAACATTACCAAGTAATTTGTACTGTCCTGCAAAGTATCAACAGAGGGTACTAAGTTTAATACACCACTTAAACATGATATCCTGCTTGATGTACAGAATATAGCAACAAAACAGAAGCAAAAATTCATGCTAGCATGCTAGTTGGTACTTCAAAATTTACAGTGCCAAAGTATAATTAGTGCAAAGTATAACTAAAAACAAAAAAGCCATGGAATTCATTGCCTTGGATGACAGTCTTTGTTGTTGTGGACACTGGATTTTGTATGCTAATGGAACATGTTGGTCCTTGGTACACACTGACTAGTACATGCTATTTTTAAGATATCTGTCCAATAAATGTACAACGTGGTTTGAGCTCAAATGTGTGGTTCGAGCTCCAAAAAAAAACAAAACATTCCAGTTCTTAGTTTCGGTTTTCAGCCCAATGTGTCCAGAATTTCGGCTTCCATTTCATCCAGGAATTTTCTTTTTATTGCCTCACTAGTTAAAGTATATGGATATTGTATTACAGTATAATCTGACTCCATATAAACCCTCAGCATTACAGTAATACATAGTGTGCGTGTGTGTGTGTGTAACTTCATTTCCCTCATAAATGTTCTAACCTGATAAAAAACCTTTTTGCTAATCCCCTCAGGTTTATAGTGCATTTACTTTTTTTTTATACATATAATGATTTTTTGCTAAAATCTGACTAAGTGGTTACGTTTCATGTAGCTTTAGGGATATTTTATTACATTATCACAGGAGAAGATGTAACAATTCACTGCAATGCAATAACACACTCACTGTGTTTGCATGAGAGAACATTTCCCTTTTCCTTTTTGCTATTTCATAGATAGAAGGTTTAGAAGAAATAATAGAACATAAACATGCTTTTATGCTTCTTAGTGATTAAAATTAGTTTTATCTTTAGGGAGATTTCATTACAGTATCATTGGTGGCGGTGTAAAACCTCACAAGTACAGTAGTGTGTGTGTGTGCAACTGAGTGTGATCATTTCCCATTTGATTTTCCGCTCTAATGAATTTGCCAGTTTAATGCATGCAGTGATGCTGTGTGTGTGTGTGTGTGTGTGTGTGTGTTTGATGCGGTGTAAGTGTACACTCTTGCCTTAGGGAGTCGTTCTTTTCTTTCCAGGTTCATTTGGCACATTAATAAGAGATTAGTACGGACAGACTGTGCGGGATCACGGCCCCAGGTTTGAGCAGATTAATGGGGTGTGACATTATTGCACCTGGGGGGAAGAGTGTATTACTGGGCATGTGTGTGTGTGTGTGTGTGTGTGTGAGAGAGAGAGAGAGAGTCAGAGAGAGGGAGTGATATCACGAGAGAGATAGATAGAGGGAAGCTGGTGTCAGAGATGCAGGATCGCTTTATCACTTCATCTAACATCCTATCTATCCATTTTTTAGGAGAAAGAAGTATGAAGTACACACTGGGGAAACTGGGCATGTATGGATAATGCATTCGATTTAAACTCACGTTATACTGTCATGGATATAGGAGTAGGTTGCCTAGGTAGGCAGCATTTTAGGGCAGCATTTTCTATGACAGCAGCTCTCATATTGATTCCAGCGGTTTATATTAATGTGCTTGTTCTTACACGTTGTCATTTCTTATAGTAACCACTAATTCACAAGAGCTTGTATGGTGGACACTAAATATAAACAGACTAAAAATGTGTGTAAATGGTGATAAGGTAAAGTTTTCCGTGAGACGATGTTTATTTAGCATTTACGGAAAGAGTCTCCAGTGTCAGTGTTTTGCCACAGGCAGAGGTAAAGCTGTAACTTCAAGTTTTCCAACATGGGGAAGTCTTTATGACAGCGGAGCTTACACTTTACAGTTTCTCTGTCATGAAAAGCTACCTTTTTATCCTATTATGAACAACAGAAGAGAGGCCGGTGAGGGACGACAGTTTATAACTGCTGTAATTGATAACGGCAAGTAGGTTGTTTTAACAACATTAAAAGTAGCTTCACACAATAATTAACTTGGGGTTGGCAACAGCGACTTCGATTCACACACAACCACATCATTGATAATTTTCCTATAATAGCATGCCCTGTCATGTTTTATTCCCTTACGCATCTGAAGGTGGCATCTCATTCATCAATTCCAACTCAGACACTTCTTAAGTTCCTGTTTTTTTAAAAAAAATTCCCATAAGAATAAACTATCATGAACTGGGCAGTATCAATTTTTAATATCAGCACAGCAATTCTTTATGTTAAAAAAAAAAATCCATACATACATTGCTTCTTTGTATAAATCAATGTAGCCTACTGGGATAATTTGAAAATTGGTTGTTGGTCAATACATGAAAGCTTGAACAATCCATGTTGTTTTACTGGGAGTCTCTGATGGCTTGTCAAGTACTCATTATAATATGAGGCCACGCCCAGACATTTCTCAGTTTGGTTTATTCAGTGATTTAAGCTAGTGTTTAAACAGTATCGCGTTTCTATTTTTTTATTCCTACAAACCTTGCTGGATGGTTAATGTAACTCTCAGGTTTGGTATCAGACAAACATTTCACATATTTCACACCATAATTTTTATGAAATTTTCTGTGGATTTTCTGTGGACAGGCAAGATTTTACACTAAAAGCACTAAAGGAGAAGAATGGATAGTTACACAAAGTTTTCGTAAATAAAACACACACACACACAAAAAAGTAAAAGAAAGTTAGTCACCTTGATTCATTACTTCTAAATAGTTTAAATGTCTAACACCATAAGAATGATGCAGGAATATAAATGGCTGGCCAGAGAGCAAGCGGACTGCAGAAACTACCTACGATTCATGAGTAGATGCCAAAATCATAACAGTGTACACTCGAGACGAGGTTATACAGCTAAGAAGGGGCATTGCTAGCTCAGCAGTTACGCTTCTGTACAGGAAGGTTGTGAGTTTGAAGGGTACATGAGCAAGACCTTTAACCCTCGACTGCTCAGCTTGATGCTGGTATTGGATTCTGCCCAGTCAGTTTGGATAAAACACTCTAGAAAATGAATAAATATAAGGATATTTAATGGAAACCTCAACAACAAATGCGATATTAGCAAGTGAAACAGATAACCTTCAAACTGAAGGAACAATCAGATACAGCACAGTTTTTTTTTTTTCCACGGTGGTTCCTGATGTGGAAGGCAAAAGCCGAACTTTGATTCCTGATAAGTCGGACAAGTGGAGGGCTGAAATTCTCTTTTCTCCTTCTGATCAAAGCTGTGAGAGAGATTTGGAGGGAAAAGCCAGAGTTTGGGGTTCTGCTGCTGGGCTTTTTGATGGTGTATTGATGAGAGGGGGCGTGATCTGTTTTACTGCGGCGTTGCCTTGGGGCTCCGAGTTGAAGCCCGCTACAGCACAGAGAACTTCCAAAACAGAGATGGTGCCCTGCTTTGTAGCCGACTCAAGCGTTCCTTCTTTTATTCATTTCCAGTGAAGTGTGTGAAGTGTGTTTGTGATGGTGTGTCTGTGTGTGTCTGTGTGGCTGAATTTCACACACACACACACAAACACACACACTACTTTTTACACTGCCAGATGAAGCCCCAAGCTCTAGGTAAGGGTGAAATTAAGAATTTTTGTGCAGCATTTGCAAAAATCCCAGGAATTTTAAAGCCAATTTACTTTCAGAATCTTTTTATGTGCTTTTCTACTTTCATAAAATTGAGTATTTGAGTATAAAACACAACCATCTTGGAGAAACAGAAAGTGTGACTCGTTACATATTTCATTCACTGTTGGTTCTTTAAGCAAGGCCCTTAACCATCATCTACTCAGGTAAATTATGTCTCTTTGGATAAAAGTGTCTCCTAAATGAATACATATAAACCATTTTAAGACCTTGGTCTGCTTTTGTAAAGGCAATTCTGGTCATACATCATGAATAAATGCAACAGTTTCCTGTTTATAGCACACACTAAACAGGATTGTATAGGAGCCACAACTGACCAGAAACAGATGAAATACAGTTTAATTACACACTCTTATAACATGTATTATTCTGGACACAACAGTAAACCAACTGGGGATCTACTGGCATATCATCCGTAGCTTATTAATGCCCTCCAAACCCTTTACGTGTTCTGGAACAAGGGTCTTCTTTATTAACACATTTATCTTTTCATTACTGAGCATGCATCTCCTCTTTAGTCCTGAGCTTTTTGTGAAAATGGAAGGATGGTCGATTTACAGCGGCTTTTAAACCACAATTTATGTGGACCGCTTAGTAGGTGGTCTCAAGTACAGTCCCAAGGTGTTTTGGATGTTATTAGAACATTACTCTCAATGGTGTACAACATCTACAGCACTATTCAGCACACACTGACCTTTTCTACCAATTCTATAAAAAAAATGGTTTTAATTATCATATTTATCATTTTATGTACATATGAAATCGGATTACTGAGAAATCTATCTGTTTAGAAAAAAAAAAAATTAACATATGCTACTTTGTCCAATTGGATAGCTACAGTAGCAACTGGATAGCATATGACACGTAGACAGCAATTTCTGACAACCATGTTTTTTTGCTTACAAGAGACAATTTCATATGAACGGCCCTCTCCTGTGGGGTTTACATTGAAAATCAAATGTTTCTCACAGCACTGGATGAGTTAATGAGTCATGGTGCAGTGTGGGATTTCTCAATATAACGGAAGCAATTAATGCTAAGTGGAATTACTTTTTTTTTTTTGTTTAGTCTTTTCTTAGTAATACACCAAAATATCTGAGGTAAATGCTGATTTCTCAGGTCCCTTGTCAGTGTTTTATAAAAGGCAACATGCTAGCTTGCTGAATCACTTCAGGCTTTCAGCGTTCTTATTGTCCACCAGAGTTTTTAACGGCTTTCAACTGAACAGCAGTGATATTATGTGTTCAACTTCCAATCCGAATATAGCAGTAATTAATGAAAGTGTGTGATTTTTGCCTTTCTATCACAATAGCTAATACTAATACTGAATACAGGAAAAAGAAAATCATTTTATTCTCATCGATATACAAAGTAAGTGTTGTTTGTATACGTGTGTATGTATATGTCTTTGTGTTACTTTGTTATTCCTTGCCTATATCCGGGTGGCAGGTAATTTGTCGAAGTAGCTGAAAAAACTCAGCCCTATCCATCTTAAAGTCATTCCACTGGGGGAAGTGATTGATAAGCGACCTCAGAAAGGCTGCATGAGAACACGTAGCTAAATAAGCTTTTCTCCACCCTTCCTGGGCCTCTCGCTAAAGCTATTTTCATGCTTTTTAATCCAGTGCTTAGAGTATTTGTGCTTCCGAATGAGTATCCGAATGAGTTTATAGACCATTGTTCCACTTAATTATGCTTTGACTAAAAAGATGGCCATGACAAGAGCATAACTCACCCACCCACTACACACTTAGTCACTAGCGTGTGTTTCCATCCATCTGGATTTTATGCTAATGCTGAATTTGGTCACCTGCATGGAGACCAGAAATTCTTCTTCTTCTTTTTTTTTTTTTTTTTTGTAAGACTTGTACGAGTTTTGATGGAAATTGTCAAAAATCATTACTGAATGATAACTGAAAGGCATTTTTTAGCATGTGTGTTTCAAACTCTAATTAACTGTGTGTAATTGATGGCTGTCCATCAGAACAGCAGCTGATAGAAGTGCACAACTCTTCACATTCCTTGTTGACCTCTTTTCATAAATTCACTTAACGTTTGCATAACACTGGGATGGAAACATAGGCCTTCTCTCAGGACGGAACAGAGGTAAAGGCAAGAGTAGATACGGTGGAAGAAAATGTTTCTTGACTGCTACTTGTTTGTTGGAGTGGAACTGAGAGTGATGGTGTTTTAATGGTTTCACCCTCCATCATCCTTCCTCTTTCTCATGTTTTCTTTTTAATTTCATGACATATGCCAGTGGTGTCTCCTCATTCACACACACACATACTCTGTAGGCTCCAAAGTCTGGCCACTACCAGAATCTTTTATTCAATCAAGTAATCAATTACCAAAATAATTATAATTATAGTTCTCTAACAATATGACAGTATGAGAGTCAGGAAAAATTGGAAAAATTAAAGTGAATGGATATAATAAACTATATATCAGTCTCAGATTCTAAAATAATAACTAAAGTGCACAGAAACAGTTATTGGTAGTGCACTTAGACGTTTGGACCCTACACACTCAGCCTTTCATTTTCATAATGTACATTGTATAGCTTACATATTGTAGAAAAGCTAAACTCGACATGAGAAATGTGATCATCTTCTTTCATCCTTTATCCTGGACTCCACCACATGTAATTTATCACGTACTTAAATAATGTTGTATGTAAATGAAGCTCCTGGTAATCTTGCTTAATGTGCTGTGTTATTCTGTAATGGACTGTTATGTTTTTTTTTTTGTTTTTTTTTTTTAAACTTCTCCATTTTTCCTCCACTTGATATAATGTAATCGCCATCCGCCGTCTGTATCCAGCTCTGATGCACAAGTGATCTATTATTATTACTGTTAACTTTTTAAAAATTGCTTTCTGTTGAAGTATTGTTTGAATGCTGGTATTTTCGTAGTTTTCATTTCATAATAAATGTTGAAATCTGATTTCTTTTCTGATTGTTTTTTGCATCATTTAACTTTTTTGACTGAAGGAACAGTCAATCCACAGACAGAGAGTGGATACGGTTACATTTAAATGTTAAATCAAAGCTGTTACCTCTAAACTAAATGGGTTGTACACGGCTTGCAGTAGTCTATTAGCTACTGTATTATGAATGATACAGTGGTTGTAAAGTGCATGATGATATTATTATAAATGTGATCATTGGAGCCAGAGGTGGTTAGACATCACAATTTCTGGACCCAGAGCGAGGATCAGATCACATGCATACCAAGTGATCAATAGGAAAAATAATACTCATAAATCTGAAAATAAAAATAATACAAGCAGATGGCAAAACCAAATGATAATGGCTTTAAATAGCAACAGGAAATCTAGGAAACTAGAGACTGAAAACAAGAAAACATGGAACTGGAATCTAGAATATGTGTGGAATAATAAATCACAGGCTGGATTGAAGGAATCTAGGGACTTAAAAATAAAAGGAGAGACTCTAGTAAGGCTGCACGAAAAAAAAAAAAAAACCTCATAAAAACTTTTATGTGTTTGTTTCTCAATGAAATTTGATTAAAGAACAGCTTCAATTCTCTAGCATTTGCACTTGTGCAAGCACTGCATAAAACAGAGTGCACTTGCACATTGCGTAAAACCCATGCGTGCACATGAAGCACAGTGAGTCTACAGAAACAATGTTGGAATGCTGTGAGTGAATTTTAAAATGACCCAAATGACCACTTTTAGTGAGAACTTGTATGTTCTGAATATTAAATTCCCAACTATTAACAAACGATGACTAAATGTATGAAATAAAGAATGAGCGAGTCATGGCTGCACGCAATATGTTCAGTCCCTGCCAGATTACGCACAGAGAGCGTTTATCAAGACTGAAATTCACCCACAAGTGGCTAATGAGTCGTTCTCAGAAGAAGAACAGAAACATCCCCACAACTAATGACTTAACCAGCTGATAATATTACTGCTTTCCTTTTAACTTTGGAAGGACACACTGTGCGCCGCTAATTTGATGAAACTTAATTAGCAATTATTTTTTTGTTCAAAGTTGTTGTTCACAAACCTCAGCTAGGAAAATGTAGCCATCACACTCTGCTACAATAATGTAAGGATTTAATGAGCATACGTACAAACACAATTGGGCGAAAGAGCTTGATTGAGATTGAGAATCATGATCTCAATTTTATGCCAAAAAATTTGCTCGATGATTTCTGTTCTCACCAAGAATCGTGCAGCCCAAGAGTCTAGAGAATTAGGGATTGAAGTGTAGGAAAATGTGGACTGAAAAAAACAAAAAACAGAATATAAGAAACTAGTCTGCACACATAGGGGAAATTAACACCTTTTAGCAAAATTTCTTCCAAATTTTTTCAGATAGTATATATAACATGAACAATGTTGTGACACAAGACAGATTTAAATATATTCACTGACTAAGAAACAAGAGGGACTCTTGTAAATGGAAACTGAATGCAGGATAGAAACCCAGGATCTATGTACAGCATACTGTGCTGGAACAGGATATAAATAGACACATAAGAGAATAGCTACAAGACATCCACACCACAGTAAAAATGATCACTTGTGTAATAAAAGTTGAGCAGTGAATGCATTTTGAATGAGTACAGAATGTAAATGTGTACACATACTGTGAACATTTTAATAGTGCAGGTTGTAGTGTACATTATTTGTATACACAAGCAATTCTTATTCACGTCGATACATCAATTGGTGACCTACATGCTTCAGCCTGACAAATGCATACAGTAGTAGTTCTATAGTAAGACTAGTGTATTTATCATACCCAAGCATGCGTGCATGTTCATACAGTGTAATTGATGGTTCATTGTTCACTGCTTGGTCTTATTTGGAAGCTGCTTTGTTCAGACTCAATACACACATGTGCTGAGATGTAAGTGGCAGTGATGTGACTGAGATGCTATAATGGATTATAATAATATTCCACAAAGTATGCACACACTTTTTGCTGGGGATTTTCAGAAATAAAATAAAAATCCAGTGAAATCAGATTATTTACTGTCTACTATATAAACAATTGCATTGCTGTATTCAGGGCACTGGGGCAAAAGAAGGGAGTTGGGGTGGGGTGAGGGGCAAGGCTATTGCATCTAGCTGTAATTAAAGACTAATCCATTTCAAACACTTCACTCTTATTCTCCAGAATTACTGATCATTTTCTGTGATTGATAAATTACATGTTATCCGTGTAAGAAATAAAACACAACGGCGTGTAATCCTTTTGTCTATTTATAGTTACATTTACTGTTTTGTACCATCCACAAAACAATTTCATTCCTGTCATCACTTGCATTACAGCATCTAAGATGCTTTGTTCAGATCCAGTAAATGTGCAAGGTGTAAGTGGGATATCAGAGTGCCAGGCAGACACACCTATTCTTCATCATTCATCTAACCATGCATCAGAGTTTACTGTTTCTGCTCCATGAGTGTAGAATGTTTGGGTTTTTTCATTATTTTTTTCTTAGCAAATCTCGGTATACTCAGGCATTGAGCTTATACCTTGACGAGGTCCTGTAGAAGTGAACTTATTTTAGGTAAATGCAGGTGTTGCAAGGAAAGAGGAATGCCGTTGCTATGGGTTGCTAAGGAAAGTTTTCTCTTGTAGACTATATGTGACATTGGGCACCCAGGCAAGTGTGATTGAAAGAAGAGTTTTACAGGAGCTGGGGATTCAGAACTTGAAGTCATAACGTCTACGCTGTATGCAGGAAGCTTTAATTAAACCCATCTACATTTTCCTAAAATATGTACCTGCCTGCATCTCTTTTCTGAAGATCTAACGGGGAGAAAATTCTACAGTCTAACATCGACTGCCACAGCAGTAAATTCCTAAGAATAACTTCATGATCTCATTTTAATCAGTGTTTTAATGATTGAAGGTTAACAGGTACTTCGTAAACAGTCTCACCTGATATAGTTTATTAAGGTATTAAGGATAGTATATGGTTCTAAATCGCATGATGGTATTATAATTATATGTATATGTAATTATATTCTGATGGTATTACATATGATACCTTTTTTATTTTGAATGGAGCCAGAGGCATAGTCTTAATCTGGGTTCATCGATGAGATTTGAGAACTTGAGAGTGAGGGTCAAATCAATTAAAGTGATCAATGGGAAATCCAATACTCATAAATCCAAAAATAATGCAAGCAAGGTCAGACTAAGAATAGAGCAGAAAACATAGTATTGAATATAAAGAAGGATACTAGAGACAGAAACATAGAAAACTGGAAGTTGGACCTAGCAAGCTAACAAAAACTAGAATACTAGGACCAAAAATTGGACACTTGGAACTGGGGTAATAGGCGTAAAAAATGTGTAAAGTAGAAAGATATACTACTAGAAAAGTACTAGAAATATGCTAGAAAGTAGGAACTAAAAACTAAGAAACTTTGGTAACTTTTCTGCTAAAAAAAAACAAACAAGAGACTTAGAACTTAGGAACTTTGGATTAAAACTAGGGACTGAAAATTAGGATCTTGGAACTTGGGAACTTTGGACTAAAACTTAGATGCTAGAAGCTCAAAACTAGGAAAAAAAAGGACTTAGAACATAGGAACTTTGGTCCAAATACTAAAATATAGGGACTGAGAACTTGGAGCTTGGGAACTTTGGCCTAAAACTAAGAAACTAAGGACTGAAATGGAGGAACTTGGAACTGGAGAATTTTGGATTCAAACTAAGAAACTAGGGACAGAAAACTAGGAGCCTGGACACTGGGAACTTTGGAATAAAACTATGGAAGTAGGGGCTAAAAACTAGGAACCTGGACCTAGGGAACGTTGGACTGAAACTAAGGAGCTAGGGGCTGAAAACTAGGAAAACTATTTGGACTAAAACAAATACATTTTTCTAGCAAAATAGAAAATTAGGGACTGGACGTAACTTTTAATTATGAAATGAAAACACACACAGTGCTAAAAGTGCACAGGTTTGAATACAAATGCAGGTCAGATTTTTTTTTTGTAGAAACCAAGCCAGACAAACCAGTGGAGTGGAGCAGGAACTATAATGCAGCAGAAAGTCAGGCAATCAGCAAATGGGCAAAACTATGCAGAGATTTAATCAGAATAAAGAATTTAAGTATTGTGCTATAAGTGCTGATATTAAATGGTTTAATATGTTACAATATTAACATTTTTGCTTGGTTGTTTCTTAACTTAGTACGTTGTAGCATAGAGTAAAAGTTATCCTAAATTAATCTAAACAAGTGAAACAGTTTTTGTGATCTTAAAACTTAAAACTACCAAGGCAGCCTCCTCCTGAATGAACACATTTCAGTGGTAGCAATATGGTAACAATATATATATATATATATATATATATATATATATATATATATATATATATAAAATTGCATGAGTGTTCAGTATAGTATGTGTTCTATGAGTTTTAACTTGATGTTGTTTGAAAGAATGGCTAAATGATATTACATTATACATTACCTTATGAAATGACATTTAAGCTTACAGAAAGGATACATTTTAACTCGTAAGTAAGCATTAGCTGCACCACATACACAAACACTTAAAGCTTCACTAGATCATTGTGAATAAATTGGATAATTAAAGTCTCACACACACACACACACACACACACACAATGCAGAATGCTGGCAGAGGCAGCACTATTGTCTGCCAAAGAAACAAATGCTTTATAGAAACTCGATGCTGAATGACATTATAAGGATTCTTTGTGTGTAAGCATGGAAGATAGAGCGAGAGAGCGAGCGAGAGAATGAGTCATTATAAACTCACGGATTTGATCGATTTGAGACACAACGGCTCTTTCTCAGCAGACTTCAACTGTGCGATCAGCTCTTTTTCGAGGCTGTCGGGCCGAGTTTGAATTTAATATCCCTCACCACTTTGTCACGGCGGGCAAATCTGAGACCGTAAAAGAGTCGTAAAAATGACAGCTCCAGCCTCCAGTTAATGTTCAATCTCTCTTTATTGCTCTGCACTTACAGTTTTAAGTCTTGCGTGGAAGAGGAAGTGTTCTGGAGTAGGCGGCGAAAACGAGTCTACTCGATTGCAGCCATCGCGCTTTTTGATTTCTTGATGCCAATAGGACTGATTTACTTCCTCTCAGGATATGGATGGAGATAACAGAACCTGCATGGCTTGATTGTAATGACACACTGAGCACCAGCCGCTGATACACTCCTCTCCTCGTCTCTCTCTGATTGTCTGGGTCAGTGTTTACTGGACTGTTTCTTTCACACTCTCCAGAGTTATACAAGTGGCAGTATTAACCGAGTCGGGATTGAAAGTATGAGTGTGCTACTGAGACCTGGTTTTATTTCATCAGTTTTCAAACTCGAATTTTTTGAGAATCTGTGATTTAGCACTGAGGCAGACCCATAGTTTAGTTTAGTAGTGGGATAATTCTTATTGGGAACAGAATCAAAACTCCTGATTGTAATGACTCTTTATAGCTCATTCAAATAAAAATTCTTCAATCTGATTGGTTAGAAGGTGTTGATTCGTTTTTAAGGTGCTAATGAGTTAAAAGTGAGCACTCGATCATTTCAGTGTGCAGCAATCGCCATCAATAACGTGTTAACGCCCGCATGGAAAGCATGCTCAGATTGGCAGTGTGTCTCACCATCACTCCACTGCACCATCTCCTCCATTTTTGAACAACAAATGGTGGATCTCTGTTTGTACGTATGGTGTCATGTGTTGTGCCAGTCAGTACTGAAATATGTTATTTTACATTTGTTCACTGGGTAGACAAAGCTGACCTACAGGTGAAGCAAGCTGCTGAGGGTTAAGAGCTTTACTCAACAGTGGCAGCTTGACTCTAACCACATTAGACCCTCAACCTTCATTTCCTTAGCCCAGAGCCATAATCACAGAGTGACAGCTGCCCTAGCCTTGTACAGTTAGTTTCTGCTGGTACCACTCTTGAGTGAGGAGGAAAAAGCACAGAACTGGAATCTTTATTGCTGCACAATTGTCTGTGACAAAAGACAGTACCAGTTTTCCATTACCACACTTTTTAGAGTTGGGAAACATCCAGTGTTAATTGTTGTGACTGAACAGGAAGCTTTGTTGACGAATACTTACTGCAGTATAGTTGGAAACTAAAGACCATAAAGCAGCCATACTACAAATCCTTTCCTTATAGAGGTGCCTGTTGTCAGTGTGTGATGAACGATGTGTGTTGTCGGCCTGTTGGATGTATGGACCATAGATGAGTATCGATCCTGACTCTTTCCACCAGAAAAGTCAGCGTGGTGATAAATCTACCTGAGAATAAGCCGTCATAGAGGTGCTTCGCTGGGGAATGTTTAACTCAAACATGAAGTATGATGTGTCCATGGTTTTATTGTTAAGGGTCTACAAAAGCGTTTTAACCCTATTCTAGCACTCCCTGCTTAGCGATGTTCATTGCCCCAGGCCCAGACCGTCTCTATATATTTTACAGTAATGAAACAGCAACATTTATTTTAGAATCCCTAATCTATTTTTCACCATCCTCCAATGCTCGGAGCTCCTCCTGATGGCAGGTGGGAGTGTAAAAAAGACATGGAGGGAATGTGACGCTGCTAACATCACCCTTCTGCTGCACATTTACAAACAACAGGCATTTCTAATGAACCCTTTTATTCCCTCTCATTACTCTCAGCTTTAAATAACTTGAACATCAGCTCTGTAATAGAAAATATTTCAAGCACAGTGCAAGTCTTAGCTGTTCTAGAATTTTCCTTATTACAAGTGGACTTATAAGGCGGGTTATAAGGCGTATGCAAATTTATACCACAGCACTGTTGAATTCTCAATTCTGCTGATTGGTTTTCTATAGCAGCAGCTGTGACAGTTGTTAAGCGCCAAGACAAAACACAGGTTTTCATTAATGTACTCATTCCAATACATTATCCTTTCTATAGAATAACAGCTTATGCATGGACTGGGATGGCAGATGCTCCTCATAAATGGATTTAAAAAAAGGGGATATGGTGAAGTTTTCTGTGAGAAGAACTGTAATTCGCATTTCTGCAATCAGTGTCCAGTGCCAAGTGCTTTGTAACCATCTTTGTAACAACTTATAGTTTTCATAGCTTTTTTTCTTATTCATTTCAAGAGAGAGAAAAAAAGAGCCTGGTGAAGAAATGACTGTTTATAACTGCTATAACGAAAGTGATAACAGAAACAATAACGTCTTATGGATGTTCCATAACATTAATTGCAGCCCTAAATGGATAAAAATGTATGACGTAATTTTTTTTCATAAACTTAAAAACAATGCTTGCACTGGCAAATTGCTGTTGTATAAGAGGATTAAAACACATCGGTATGTGCAGTTATTGGAAAATTATTAACTTCTGCTTCATGTCAGCCCACATCACACCAAAGTTTCATTGATTATTTTCCAATTAAAAGCATACCACAAGTGTTTTATTCCTTCCTGACTCATTAGTGTAACAGTATTCTAAAAGTACTGACAATATACCCATGATAATCTCAGAGAAGTGAGCCATGGAGTAATTTATCATGAGATCAATTTCTCCAGTGTAGGGAATATGGATCATAGTGGTATTTCGGAGCACACAGCCCGGGAAACTAAAATACTGCAAACTTGCATGATGGCATTCACATACACTTTTATTTCCCCGCATAATGACTTGGACACCATTTCTGTATAATAGTTATGATTAAACGTTTGCTAATGTTCATTAGAGAAACTGAGCGCGTTCGGGAAATTATGTTTAGTATTGTTCTACAGTTAAAAAGATTTTGTAATGAAATAGAACATTAACACTACTTTTATATTTTGTGGCCTGATGCCGCCACATGACCTTTCTCTGGTCGCTGTTGGTGGATGCTCCAATCATGTCTGATTAACTAAACAGCACTCGTTTGCATAAAGTTCAGCTTAATGGACACGCAGGGTTCAATTGTGTAACATTCCTGACCTAGAAAGATGCAGAATTCTCATGAACAGCAGGGTAAACTTGTACATTGTCATGGTACAATGAAACGGAATTTGGCGCGGTAGTTTGGTTTCAAGTTCTCTGTTAATCCTGAGCTATTAGATCTTGTGTGTCTTTATCGAGAACCAAAGGTTCACTCTCTCATCTCAGTTTAAAACGTCAACAGTACACTCAGTTCTGTGATTGACAGCTCCTATAGCCTATCAACCACCAGCTTTTCAAAGTTCAGTCAGTGCCAGTGCCCCACACACCCCACACACTGTGCCCCTGTAAGAGTTAAAAACACATAGTGTGCTTTTCCAGGCACGGACTCACGACTGTTTCTCTCACCGCGTCTCACAGGGAAAATAATCACCCGCGGATGAATGTTGCTCAGGCTGTGACGTCTTATCGCGGCTCAATTATCCGCGGAGGTGTAAAACATTCGCCTGCCTTATTTAGCTGATGCGATTTTGTCCCTGACGGAAAGCTGAATGACGGAAGGAGGGGAAAATTGCCTTCTCTCTATCTCGCTCCAAACACAGACGCCGAGACCTGCTTCTGCCTCACACACCATCTCGAGCAGATAATGCTGCCCGATAAAGTAAATGTGGACCAGGATTTATTTCCCCTGCACTTCACGTGTTTATTTTAATTAGTTATTTATCCAGCTGTTTTATGTGAATTTTGAATGATGATGTAGCGAGCACGTGGTTCAGTCTCCCCATTCCTGTATTGAGCACTGCGCACTACGTTTACTTTCACTAGCCCGTGTTTCCATTGTCCTAAGATTTTTTTTGTTTATTATTTTCTTAGTTATCCTGTCGTGCATTGTTCTACCCAAGATTTGCGCACTTCATTTCTAGGTGGTTCTAGCAAGTCGTGGTACACTACATTTCACTCAATTTCACAGCGAACACACTACTCACAATAAAAATGGACTCTATATAGTGAACATAGTGTGGGTTTGGTGGTGTTTATGAGGCCTATATAGTGGGGGTATGGTTTAGGACATGTCCACGTGTCCATCCTGTTTTTGCGCTTTTCTCTTATCGACAAAAAAGTTTGTAAAATTTGCCGCCTCCCATCTGTTTCCATCCAATTGGCCTTTTACCAGTAAAATAGTGTGTGACGACATCATCCTGAAAAAAAAAAAAAAAATTGTTGCATAAGTTTTCGTGTATCGCAAAAGAAATCTGCCCTTGAGCCGTTTCCATACCTTTTGTGCCCCACATGTCCTCAAATCTTTGTAAAATGGAGAGAGTATTGAGACAATTAGCTAATCGAAATTGGTCAGCTTACTGTCATTTTAATTTTACAAATAATCGCAATTGTACGAAATATCAGAAGACGGCGTCAGAATGGAGCAGTTGCTCGTCTCATAGGGCTCCAAGTAACTGCGCTTATGTGACGAAGCCCATGGGACAGAAGGTCTCCTGCTGCAACATTTTAGAGTGCTATGACGCACATTTGAGATGCTGTGCCAATCGCAGGTTGCCACCGACCACCGGTTCTGACGCGAAAGCGGATTGTCATCGCCCTGTTCAAGCTGGCAAGTACAGAGTAGTGGGGGAAACCTTTGGGGTGTATATGCTGTGTGCACAGCTATTAAAGAAAAATGAATGCGGCGTTATATCAGGCTGCCGGTAGCGGAGGCCAGTGAAATTGCATACCGTAATTCCTTGGCCCATCTTGTGCCACAGGCTTGCGGTGCGCTGGATGGCACGCACATCCCCATTCTTCCCCCGATGAATGAATAAATTCTGCCATGTGACACTTTTTTTTTTCTTGACAAAAACTGTTTCCAAACTATTTTTTGCAACATTTGATGTATCAACATAGCATTTATGTGCTAAAGGTAAATGAAAAAATATTATGTCAACACTTTATTAACTTTATTATCAACTATATCGGTAAACATTACAATGAGCTAAACCTTTTTTCGCAAAAAAAAAAATCCTTGGATGGAAACGTAGCTAATGATATTGATTATATAGACTATGTAGCGAATATGATGTGTAGTTTGGGACATGTTCAGAGGTGACCAAAGATGGTGAGTCATTTATAATAGTGATTACATTATATGGCCTATACAGTGAATGTTTATTTGGATTCGTCCGCGGTGGTCTAATGATACGGAAATGTCTCTTTATCGTAGATTCTGTGGTTTGGGACATGTCCATAGTGTATTGATGATGGTGTGGTGTATGCAGTAATGCATAAGTGTTCTTCATAGGGTTCTTTATTCCTGTTTAGGGGTCAGGGTTTGAGTGAGGGGGTGTGGTCTTGTAGTAGCCTCTTCTCCAGAATGGATAGCTCAGAGAGACAATGTCCTCCATTCATCCTCTAAACTATACACGCCTGAGGTCACACACATGACCTTGAGCAGTGTTTGGAGTCGCATCGCCAACAATCAAGCTGTTCATCTCCACTGATTCCTTCGAGCCAACCTTGTCTCAGTGGAGATGACCTTTCCGGATGCTCATCTTGAGTGAGATGTAATAGCATGTAAAAATAGCTCAATCGCTCCGTCACGACAAAGTCACATGATCTAAATAAGGCGAGCAAATGGTTTACACCTCGCTGTGTAACTGGGTCGTGAAAAGACGTTACTCATGTGTCTGTGTGCATGTTGTGAGTGTATGTATGTGTATGTGTGTGTATGTGTATGTGTGTGTGTGTGTGTGTGTGTGTGTGTGTGTGTGCGTGTGGGTGGTGGAGCGAGTGTGAAAGCATTCACTCCACAGAAGTGGAGGAATGTCTTTAACAAACAACACAACACAATACAGTGTCCTCTTTTACTGTACGCAGCGTTTAAACAGAGACATTCACAAATACAGAAAACGCTCATCTGTAAGATTATCAGATTTTAATAAGCGCATCATTAGAAAGCTCATATCTGATCATGATGTAATAATAATAATAATAATAATAATAATAATAATAATAATAATTAGATGTGAGTGAGATATAAATGTAATGAAAGTGTAACGAAAATCAGATTAGGATTTAGATAATATTTAGCTCAGACATTTGAGATGAATATCAGTAAAGATTATAAATTATGTAAAATAAATATGATTATAATTAAACTGATTAGATTACATTACATTCAGACAATGCTGTAGCTGGTCAGATTATAATCGATAAATAAATTCATTTTTTAAGTGAAAATCAGATTATAATTTGGGTATTTTGATTTGGAATTTGGACTTTTTGATCAAGATCAGATTGTGATTTAAATAAATGTTAGATCGTGTTTGAACTTAGATTACCAGATTAGATTATGAATTAGATAAATACAGATTGGATTGTTATGTAAATGAAAATCAGATAATGATTTATGTGATCAGGTAATGGTTTGATTTAGATAAAGTTTGCATGCAGATTCATTTGTTAAATTATGGATTTAATTATCATATCAAATTTTGATATATACAAAATTAGAGTCTAATTTAGTTGTCAAAAAGTTTTTAAAGCGATTTATATTGAATTATATTTGGAATTACATAGGAGCTGAATAATTAGGCTGCTAAACAAGCGCATTTAATTAAATAACTCCAATATTTTAAATAAAAAAAATAATAATTAAAATCTTGTCTATATTCCACTGCCATATGGTTTCGAGTTAATTACTGGTTGATAGATAAGCTAGGTAGAAAGTGTTTTGGATCATATAAACTCAGTAGGATTGTACACGTCTTCTGAACCCTGGCACGCTTCGCACCTAAACCACAAACATAGGCATCTCGTTTTCAGCGTGCAAATATTAGTCAACGTGTCGACTGTAATTGGTACGGTGCTTTGATAAACATGCCAAGAAATCTCAGCGCCGTTCCAGACAGCATCACTGTAGTGGCTCATGTTCAGAGCCGAGGAATATATCCTCTTATAAATTTTGATTACTGCAACATCCAGAGAGATTATTGGTGTTATTTATATGACACTGGTGACATTTGAGGAGATTATTCAGTGCTGAAACTGAAGAAAGGGCATTTGTGGCAACAGTGAGGAGTTTGGCAACAGATACGGGGAGGATTTGTAAATTTGGCGTACAGCACACACACTCTACAGATCTGCAGCATCTGGCCAAGTGATGGATCATCAGCACATAATCTTCTGTAGATCATCTTAAAATTATAGACGAGTGTTTTTTTTTCTTCAACAGAATGAAAGTTTTTATTTCATCACTTATTATATACTAATCCAACATTATATTTCTCCATCACTCATAACTTACATCAGCCCAGTACACTGTGTTCTGGTAGGCTGAGAGCACTACAGTTTGTTCTGATTGGCTGAGAGCAGTACTTTATTCTCTGATTAGCTGAGAGTACTACAGTGTGTTCTGATTGGCTGAGAGCAGTGCAGCGTGCTTTGGTTGGCTGAAAGTACTACATTATATCCTGATTGGCTGAGAGCAGTAGGTTATGTTCTGAGTGGATGAGAGGAGGGCAGTGTGTTCTGATTGGCTGAGAATGGTACGTTATGTTCTGATTGGCTGAGAGTAGCACATTGTGTTCTGATTGGCTGAGCGCAGTACATTTTGTTCTGATTGGCTGAGGGTAGTACAATGTGTTCTGTCCAAATGAGTGTGTTCTGATTGGCTGATAACTGTGAATTCTGATTGGATGAGAGCACCCATGTGCTCTGGAAGGCTAAATGAACTATAGTACATCAATCAATGTCTACATGTAAATGTATATGGTGAATAAAATGATTCTGATTCTGATTGGCTGAGAGTAGTTCAATGCATTGTGGCTGGCTGAAGGCATTACAGTGTTCTTATTAGCTGAAAGCAGTACAATGTTCTGATTGGCTAAGAGCAACTGCTTTTTCCTATTTTCCCCTCCTCCACCTTCCAGTGTTTCCTTCCTTTTGGTCTTCTTTTTATTTGTTCTGTTCCCTAGTTTCCAGTGACTCATGTTTCTAGTGTTTACGTTATACACTTCCCAACGTTCACATGAAGTTTCACATCTAGTTTTCTTGTTGTTCCCTAGGTTCTCTCTCCCCGGTTTACTCATTCCCTAATTTCAGGTGTCCTGTAATTCTCTTTTCCTTGTTTTCTTTTTCCATAGTTTCGAATTTTCCAGTTTCCAGTGTCTGTAATTTTTTTCCTTCTTTCCTTGTCCCATTGTTTCCTTCTTTCCTATTTCAGTAGTTTCAAAATTGTTCCTAGTTTTCAGTGTAACTGTGTCAAGTCTTTCTAATTCCTCTCTTTCTTAATTGTGAGGTGTGTCTTAATTTCTTCTTCCTCTTCTAGTTTCCTTGTTTGCTAGTATCCAACGGCCCACATTTCCTTTTTCCCTATTTTCTGTGGCCTGTAGTCCACTTTTACCTAATTTCCTTAGGCTCTGTCTACCTCGTATTCTTCCTCCCTATTTTCCAAGCATTCCCTATTTTTTTTCCAACCTAAATTCCTTGTTCCTATTTCCTGATATTTCCTAGTTTCCTTCTACTAGTGGTCATAAGATAAGGTAAGATAAGTCAGTGTGATTACATTAAAATCTGCAGTCTGATATTTATTCATACATTTATGCATTAGGACCCCCCGTATCCGTGGAGGACAGGTTCCAAGCCCTGCGGCGAATGCCTGAAACCGCAGATAGTAGCAAACATTGTATATATATATATATATATATATATATATATATATATATATATATATATATATATATATATATATATAATGGCTGGGGAGTGTATACGGTGTGGATACGCTGAACAAAGGGACGATTAACGTCCCAGGCAGGACTGCACGGGATTTTTATCACATTACTCAGAATGGCGTGCAACTAAAATTATGAATGTTTACTATATTTCTGGAATTTTCTATTTAATTTTTCAGACCATGGTCAACTGTGGTTAAGTGAAACCGCGGTAACTGAAACAGCGGATACGGGGGTTTTACTGTATAAACTCATTGTATGCTCTCTGTTATTACAAAAAAACATACTAAATTGTCAGTTGTAAAAACATTAAATTGTTCAATTATGCTGTGTTTATTCAGTTATAACATATTCCAAAAAAAGTTTCTATCTATGGTCAGATTTACATTGCCGTGACTGTGGGTCATTTGCAGTGCGGTGATGTCTTGCCCAAAACTTTACATAGCTGCCAGTACTCCCCTTGTTTGCATGTTGGCAATGTGAAAAAAAATTATATATATATATATATATATATATATATATATAGTAAAGCCCTTACGATACATTACTATATAGCACAAAGCATCATAACCTTTTCACATTATTACTGCTCAATACAAATTCTGAAATAGTTTTACTGTTTAAATATAATAAAAGTGCTAATTTAATTAAATGACAATTGACACCAATTAAGGAAAAGCATAAGTCAGTAATATTTTTATATTTATTTGTAACTTTGCAACCACAGCATCTTAGTGTGACTATTTAACTACCAATTACTTGTTAATCAGTTGGGGAAAACAAATAAGCCCATAACGGAGATGTGGTGAAAAATACCTTAATTTAAATGTAGAGTAAAATGAATGAAAGGCTTTACCAAACAGCTGTAAGGGGGAGGGGGACACAGAGAAACGCTTTGCTAAAACGGCTATAAGAGGATTCCAACTCGTGAGCCTTCCAAGAGGAGGACTATAAAATGGAAGTGCTTCTTTGAATCGTTCACTTCATCGCCTGTCGTGTAATGGTTTTTGTAAAGGCAGTCCTAACAGTTGTGATAGATAAATACATCGGGATGCACCGCAGTATCATAAATGGATGGTGATTAAAGCAGCGCAAGAGAAAGAGTGAATCTGCGAGTTCGGTGTCAATCTCTCTCAAGCAGGGACAGAAGAGAGTAGGATCATTCCTATACCGGTGAACACTGAGTACACTTCAAGCCCACTACAAGCCCTTTTATTAATTTTACCTGACTGCTTCAGCGGGACAATGTCTTCAGTGACGGCGGTGATGGCGGTTGACTGTGGTTGCCAGGGGTGGGGAAGAGTGGAATTCAAATAAAAACGCACCAATTACAACAAACTGCAAAAAAAAATGCAGTTAAAGGGGAAGCTAACACAAGAGTAGATTAGGGACTTCTGATCGGCAAGACAAGTGGGTATACCGAGGGTGTACGCTAATATTGATCCTTAGAAGTCGTTATCCGCAAACATCCCTTGGGAAGAAGTAAGCATACGTGTGTATGGCCCCGACTACACCACTGCCTTCTACCTAGTATTCTTCTTCCCTAAGTTCCAGGTGTTCTATAGTTTCCTGATGTTCCCTCGTTTCTTTTGACTTAGCTTCTGTCTGTGTAGTTTCCAGCTGTCCACTAGTCCCCTTCTACCTAATTTTCTTGTTCCCTAGGTTTCTGGGGTCCCCTAGTAATTACCTAGTAAGCTTCCTCCCTTTTTTCCAGACACTCCATAGTTTCTTTCTACCTACATTTCTACCTAGTATACTTCTTCCCTCATTTCCAGGTGTTCCCTAGTTTTTTCGACCTGTTTTGCTTGTTCGCTGGTTTCCAGGCGTTTCGTTTTATAAGTGGTTGTTTAAAAGTGGCAAGTATGAATACTGTGGCGAGATGAACAGAGGGAAATGGTGGCTAAGTGCGTGCTAACTGATGGAATATAAACAGCTGTGCAGTCGGGCTGTGTGATCACTGGGCCAGCGGCAGATTATTCATTAATGAGTCTGCAGAGTCAGAGAACAAAGCCTGCAGCTCTTCTTTTCCATCAGCTACTCTTCTGAACATTGTGAAGAGGAGCAACAAGATGATGTCATCAGAAGAGCACGAAGAGTGGCTGGAACACACACTCACTACATCATTTAATCATTTATTCCCAACACGCACTTTCTGCTCCCCTTTACCGCTTTTATTATTACTTCTTTACTGAGATCGTTTAATTGTGAACAAATTAAACATCCGCCAAATAAATAAAGAACGAGAACAGCACTACACTCTCCATTTATCTCTCGCTACTCTCTCTAGTTCTCTCAACGTCTCTCTATTTCTCACTCTCTCGCTCTCTTTCTGTTTCTTGCTCTGGTTCTTTCTCGAGTTTCTGTTTCTTTCTTTTCTCTCTCTATTGCTCTCTACATTTCTCTCATTCCTTCCTCTCTCTGTTTGTCTCTACTTCTCGCTATTTCTCTCTCTATTTCTCTCTGCCTCTCACTTTTTCTATATATTTCTCTCTCACTCTCTATCTCTCAGTGTTGCTCTCTCTATCCATTTCCCCTCCTCTCTCTCTGTAGTTATCTCTCAGTAGTTCTCTCTCTCTCTCTCTCTCTCTCTCACACACACACACACACTCTCTCTCTCTCTCTCTCTCTCTGCTACACGGAAACATTATTAATTCTCCCTCAGCACATTTCTCCCCGTCAGTCTGGAGTCTGTTCATCTCGTGTAAACAACTGTACGTTTTTATTAGTTTCCCTCCCGCTGACAAAAGGGCTTCAACTTCCACCTGCACCTTTATTTACACTCACTGAGTCGGAGTGAAGTGGTGTGATTCTGTTCAACTCCACCTCACCTGTGGCAGTCTTTTCAGGGGCGCCATGCACCCATTACTTTTGAAGGGTCACACACACACACACTCTCTCTCTCTCTCTCTCTCACACACACACACACACACACACACACACACACAGACAAATAATAAAGAAAATGAATTCCAATTAAAATTATCCGCCTTCTGACCAGTCAGAATCTACATTTCACAGTGATGTGATATTAAATTTTTATATGATAACACTGATTCTGCCACATCTCTTATAGAGAATTAGCTTTATAAATCAGTGAACAGTGTACGGTGACAGTCGGCCCTGCTGCAGTGACAGTTTACTTTAGCTTTAGTTGCCTCCTACAGGAGCTCACGCTTGTTTGGGAAAGATTAAATTCTCAAACAGCAGAGACTGATGCAAAGTAAACACACGCACATACACACACACGCACACAGTTAAACCCAACCAGCACATGCATACACACACACACACACAGAGTTAAACCCAAGCAGCACATACATACACACACACACACACACACACAGAGTTAAACCCAAGCAGCACATACATACACACACACACACAGAGTTAAACCCAAGCAGCACATACATACACACACACACACACACAGAGTTAAACCCAAGCAGCACATACATACACACACACACACACACACAGTTAAACCCAACCAGCACACACACATACATACACACAGTTAAACCCAACCAGCACATGCATACATACACACACACACACACCAATGATATGTTAATCACAGACAATAAATCTGCTAAATAATAAACGTTTGTTATAATACATTTGTTTAAGACATTATTCCTGTAGACATGTCATGTTTTTGTAGTCAGCTGGTGGTGAGTTCTTACTGTATGCCAGAAGTACAGGACAAGGTTCCACTAATTTACTCGAGTTGCTATGGCGATGTGAATGACTTTTAGATTGTCCATTGTGGAACAGATTGTGTGTAAGAGGTGCGAGTTGAGCCTAGTGCAGGAGGCGGGATTTGTTGGAAAATGAGCAAGAAAGAAAAATACATGTACACACAGTATGGTTAGGGGCGTAGGGTGTAAGGTTTAGGGTTTAGGCTAAGTTAAGTAGTGTTAACTAATGTAATATACTAGTCAGTGGTAATATCAGGCAAAGATGGCAATACAATTGTGTGTTGTGTACACACACACTCGTGCACACACACACACACGCACACTCATTTTGCTGTATTAGCTCAAAAACCTCAGTGAAAATGTAAAGACATGGTTTCTTGCTGCGTGTGTGTGTGTGTGTGTGAGTGAGTGTGTGTGCCAAATAAGCCACATGTCTAGTAGTAGATCTCACACACGTTTAATCATGCAGCACTGATGCGTGCGCACACACAAACACACAAAATGCTCATGTTTTGATAGTTCATAAGTGTGACTGAAAATCTAATGACACAATTGTTGGCACTGTTTGTGTGTGTGTGTGTGAGTGTGTGTGTGTGTGCTTGCTCAGCTGCTGCATCACATCATTGTTGGTGGTAACTTTTCTACTGAACCACTGATGGACACACTGATATGTTCTGAAGTGTGTGTTCTTTTCCTGTGTATGTGTGTGTGTGTGTAGCTTTCGTCAGTCTTGGCTCAGTGTACAACCTTCTGTCCTATCAGCAGTGCTCCGTAACACGGGCTTCACAAGGCGACCTCACACACACAAACACACACACACACATAGAGAAAGCGAGCCAAGCAGCTCTCTGTGTTGCCATGTGACACACGTTTTCTCTCTCTCTCTATCTTTAGCGTTCTCTACCTCATAACACACACACACACACACACACACACACACTGCCATAGCACAGAGATTCATGTTTGGTTATCTCACCAAGTGGATCAGGAGGGTTTAGGTGTTGGTGTAGCATCTCATTATTGAGAAATATTCTGTTACTCAGACACACACACTCACACACACTCACACACACAGCCAAGCAAGTCTCTGTGTTGCCATGTGACACATGTTGCCTATTTTTCTCTCTCTTTCACTTCTTGGATTTTAGGTGACATTCTTCTCTCCCTCCTGTCTCTCTCTCTCTACATCGTGTGTCTCTTTAGCTCTCGTTCTCTCTCACAGAAACTCAGGCTGCAGCACAAACCTGCCATTATTACCCAGTGTGTTAGACAAAAGTGTCTCTGTGGGACTCGTGTTGTCACGATACCATCATTTTGACTTGACAAGGATAGCATCACAACTCCTGATACCAAACAACACGGCAAAATCAATTATACAATAACAGCAGTTCAGGAGTTTAGGTTATGATGGGAGGCTGTGTGTGCTTAACATTGGTTTCTACACCAGTGTTCGTTAGCTTTTTACATTAGCTTAGTGTTCAATTGCTGTCTCACTTGTTTTTTATTTATTTATTTTTATTTTTAGTGATGCCCGTCTCCTCCAGATGTCCCTATTAAGCAGAAGGAGGTGAAAGGAACAAACCCTGCATCGTTCTTCATCGAAATTGTTAGCTGGATGCTCTATAACCAGGGTTTCATTTATCAAAATGTGCATAGAACAAGTTGTGCGCAAAAGCCACTACACACACAAAAAAAAGCTATTTATTAAAGATGAAACAAGCAAGGTGCAAACAAAAATTAACTGTGATCACAAGGCACAAGGAAGCACACGCAGACTATAGGCGATAAGTTACACACGAGAAAACCTTGACAACGAAACACAGAGAAACCAGAACATATATAGGGCTGCTAATTAGGTGCAACAGGAAACAGGTGTGATGGGTAGTGTAGTTCTCGGCCATTATGACAACACACAGCTGTACACGATGGCCATTGAGAAATCCCACACATTCTAAATTGATGTGCTTGTGCATGGTCACACTCATTCGCATAAAGACACACCCCAATTGCCATATATGGTGAACAACTTCCCTGTAAAAAGTCAAGCAATCGGCTCATGGCACTGCCGGTTAAGGACGACATGGACCATGTCAAGTATTCTGATTGTCAAATTAATCTCTTCTATCAAAACTTGAAATAAATAAACTAGTGCAAAGCACGACGAGTCATTCACACCATTTGAATTGCACATGCACATGCAAGAGGTCGTGACTCGTAATTCCTGACAAGTGACATCAAATCAACATGGCTGCTCACAGGCTCAACAGTAAACAAAGGAGCACTTCTTATCTTTAAATGAGTTATACCATATATGGTATATGTTACAGGTATTTGATTTAGCTCAATCAACATACAGATATATTCACTTGTTAAATCTGTAACATCAACTATACAGTTGGCTGTTCTGGGGAGGAAAATATATATCTCTCAGCACACATAGCTGGCTAGATTATTGCTGCAAAAAGATGAACATGGAGGCGTTTTTTTTTTTTTTTTGTACTTTGTAGCTTGAATGCACAGAGGTACACAATGACCTCATTTCCCACTTCCAAGGTAAAGCGAATGCAGCATTCTTTATACTGTGAGTAAGGAACAAAACACTCGGGGACATGCTGTTATAGAAAAATAATCAACGACACAAAGCAGAGTTACTGTGACCACCCTGAAGTTGATTACTTTCCTATAACAGCACACCATGACATGTTTTATTCCTCTTATACCACTGCAATTTGTCAACCCTTCCTTCCTCTTACTTATTAATTTACCAAGGCAAAAAAAAAAAAACATAAAGCATAAACTCCTCTGTCCTGAAACTTCAATACATAAACATCTCCTTACAGAAAACTTCGCCATACCAACAATTACACATGTTTATTTTGTTTATGTGCTTAACGAGCACATTAATATAAACCTGTGATTTGCCTTGCAGCCAGAACTACTGTCAGAGAAAATGAATCAGTTGTTTAAGGTATCTTTGAAAGTATATGATTGTTCAACATCGTCAGGCGCTTGCAGATTCTTTGAGTAATTTCACATATGCAGTGTTTTGTCAGTGTTTTTTTTTTTTTTGATCCCTGGTGTATTTTCCTCTTTGGTGCGTTCCGTTTGTGCACAGCAAGCACACTCGGGTGCCGACCAAAACAACCACTCAGCGAGGTGTTCTTGATCCAGCTCCAGTCGAACTCTAGCATGCTTATATTGCAGTGAGGAAGTGATTCAATCCTGAATCGACCCAAATACAGGAAGTGAATCAAACATGCATGTGTTTGGGTTGTGGCCGACATTTTTCTGTAGTTGTGAGCTGCTGAAATGAACCACGAGGCACAAACTGTCCCAGTTGCCCAGTCGTGGCCTAATGGGCCGAGAGTCGGACTTGTAACCCGAAGGTGAACCTGAAGGTGGTGGGTTCGAGTCTCAGGTCCGGCAGGGATTGTAGGT
>CM075004.1:24573188-24596033 GCA_037576675.1 Pangasius sanitwongsei | reverse complement strand
GATGGGTTAAATGCAGAGCACAAATTCCGAGTATGGGTCACCATACTTGGCCACAAGTCACTTCACTTCTTCACTTCAAAGGACTGCGTTAAGTGCTGCAGTGTTCGGGAGGTATGGGTTGATGAACAAATAGAGAAACTAAATGGTTAGTGTAATACACATAATGTTTTCTTTGTAGATTTCTACACACACTTGGCAAAGATTTGTTTCCTTTTTTTGTCGTTGTATGTCTGACCAATGAATACAAGAGTTTTAAGCATGCATTTTCAGCTCTACACACTCAGCCAACTTTTTTTTTTTTTTCTTCGCACTTTTTGGTTCATCTAATGATGTGCAGGAAGAAAACAAACCAAACCAAATAGCAAATGAACCAAAAATATAAACTTCGCTCTGATTCAGACTCAGTTTCCAGAATAATAGACGCAAAAGTGCCCTTAAACAATTCTCAAAGTTTTTATTTAAAGTGATAAAAGTTAAAGATACAGCCGGGTCTTAGCCCCTGATCGATTCAGTTCTTTTTGTCCTTATGACTTCGTAACTATGAAATCAACTCTCTGTCATATGTTTGAATTTGTGCAAATTTTCCATGAGGGTTAGGTTTGAATACACTTTTATAAGTTTAACGGTACATTTAAGAAGCATGATTTCAGTAAAATGTTGTAAAACGATAGGAATATGTACTGGAAGGAATGGATTGTAAAAAGTAGCGGCTTGTCCGAGATTGGGATAAATGCTCTTTGGGAAATATAGCTCTTGCTTGTGTCTCCGAAAGTTCAGAAATGCGAACTCATTTCAGTCGATAAATGTATTGTAACTGAATTAGTATTTGATACCTGATGGAATATAAACAGCTCTGGGTAGTGCACTCAGACAGATGGAGCCGAGTGTGTCTGGGTTTAGAGCTCGGACATCGTGACTTAGTGAGATTTACAACAAAACAAAGCATCTCTTTATTAGAAAGGATCATAAATTGAACATCATGCACTCAGATGATTTTGTGGGAAAATCGCATGATTGCAATGTTTTTTGTTTTTTTTTATATGAGTGTCCTCTAAGGCACTGTAAAGAGTGTGTTTATGAGAAGCAGCAACAACGCACACACACATTCAGGGTCCCTTTCTCTCTCTCTCACTAGTGTATTAGAGCAGGCTGGCGTCTGTCTCTGTTTATCGGTTTTGTTTTCAGCATGCTGCCTTTCGCTGCTACTGCTATGCTAACAGGCCGAGCGCCAGTTAGAGTATTAATTAACGCCACGATACCGTGTACAGCTCAGTGGAAATGACATTTTGTGTTAGCGCTGAGTGCAAGGGTTTGTTAGTGACTTTCCCTTTGTTCTTGTTTTTGTTATTTATTATTTTTCACATGTATCGCTTCGAAGATTTGCCATTGCCCTTTAAACAGAGGACATTTTGCTTTTTCTGGGCTTGTTGGATTTGAGCTGGAATTGGAGATGGCCGTGTGTGTGTGTGTGTGTGTGTGTGTGTGTGTGTGTGTGTGTGTGTGCATGTGTGTGTGCGTGTGAGAATGGGTTAGTGAGGTATGAAACTCTGAAACTTTTGCCATGCCTTTTGTCCTAAGGCAGTGATTGAACGATAAATACATTAGCATGGAATATTCAAATTATTAAACTGATTAATTTCTAGTATATTTGCATATGATTTGCCATTGTTACCATGGTAACTCATGCAAATTACAAATGTTCACTTTTATTGGCTCCTTCAATATGTTCTCACTGCTGTCGTTGTGTTGCGCTCAAAACTTCAGGCTGGATTACAGCTCTGATCTAAATCGTAAGTGATGGAGTTAAAAATGAACCTAAACACATCTTCACTACAGAAATTACAGATTGTTCACGTCAGGTCACAATTACAAGTAATTACAAGCTTCCGACATGTTTAACTTTCACGTGTTCATGAGTTTAAATATGTGTGCGGAGGCCTGGGAAAACATAGTCATGTGGTGACATTTTTTACTAAATAGAGAGCTAATAAATTTGAGCATTTCAAAGTCTGGTTATTGACCAAAGTAAAAACGGACAAAATTGCATTTAAAGATTGTATTATTACATTTTTGACAAGGGCATGTGCCCGTGTCACTGCAGCATGTAGCTATCGACAACGTGAAGATAGCATGACGTTCACTGTGCGAGGAAGCTAGCAAAGCTTTAGCCATTTTCAGTCGACTGTTTTTACCGCCGTGTTTATTAAACTGACTTCTCTCCCAAAATTATCTGTGCAGGCATATAGCCAAAGTAAAAAGTAAATAAAAACACTTCCATGTTGTTTTGATGAATACATTTATTGTGTCTTAAAGTTGAAGTGTCAAAATATGTTATAGTCAGAAAAACTTTACAAAACTTGATTTTTCATCTTTTTTGGCTGTTTGCCACAGCAACATCCAGACATTCACACATACTATATATACATTTTACATATACATTTCACACTTTCGCCAAAGATTCAGAAATTCAGCGGAGGTTTCCGTCATGAGCTGTGGCGTTCCTCCCATACACATTCAACATGTTTATATTGAAATGTTTGTGATGTGTTTAGTGATTCTGGTGCTAACTTGCTGTTATGTTGTATTTTCCTTATTCCTGGGAGAAGATCGTGGTTGGTTTTCCATGCTGTTGTTACAGGGGGACACTGTTTTGTTATGCTGGTGCAGTTACAGTAGTGTTTAATAGGAGAAAAAAAAAATCAACACTCTCAAACATAAAGAATAGCAGCCAGGTTTTGCTGTTAACTCCTAAAAACAAAAGCGCTTCTTGTCAGTTCCAGCATAGATCCAATGGTGATATTAGCATGAAAATTGAAGCTTTGGAAGCTTTGAGCAGAGTATACAGATGAGGAGATGAGAGAGCTGGAAAGGCTAAAGGACTAAAGCGCCATTGCATCTCTCGCTTTAGGGGGCAAAATCCTACTGGCACTATCAGCTGGTAGTCAAACAGCATTGTGGGTCATGCAAGAAAATGTTAATCTACATGAAAATAGACCAATATGATGAAAGAAGTTTAAAAGAAAAAAGTTTAAAAGAAAAAAAAATCTGGGATGCCACAGAAGATTGCATGTTGATTATGTAGGTTACTATGCAAGTCATGCAGGCTGGATTTTTCCTGTAATCAGTGTAGTCTCATACGTTGGGGTGTCAATTAACCAGTGGCATATGACTGACTAGTCCACAACTCAATAATTATTAGGCATAAATGTGACATTAGGAACATACTGTATATTAACAATGATTAAAAACTAGCATGAAAAACAAGTTTAGCAAAAGAGCCGCATGTTTTGTTGTTATTATGTCGGTCATGCCGGCGGTGGCTACACGCCTGTGTCCTGAAGCCCCTTATCACATGTTGTTCATGTGAGCTGATTAAGTACTGGAGCAGCAGCGGGGATTCAACCAAGGGCAATCTTGAGGCCAATGGTGGACAATGGTGCTTTTAAAAAAAACTGGAACTGACGCTCAGAGTGTGTGTGCCATTTTCTCGCAGTGACCTGAGGGGCTTTTGTAAAGGTGATCCGATGAGGCGTTTTCCACCTGGACCTCATTAGGTAAAAAGTCACACCACGACCTTTACTAGTGACGGCCAAGTTACAGCGACTTGTATTACTGGGGACTTGAGCACACCTCGGTGTAAAAGTACACATCACTACATCATCATTTATTCCACACACTCTGTTGCCTTCGCCCTTTATCACTAACGGTTAGAGTTTGGCATACTAATTAGTGCACTAGTATGACAGTTTGGGATGCAGCCACAGGCAATGAAAAGGTTTACTGTGGCTGTTAAACCACTTGCTAATGCAACATGCTATTTTGTCGCATACTATTTTGACGGTCTGTGTATTTTGCATATTTATGGTTCGGGACTCTGGAGAGACAGGACACACTCGATAGTTAGGTGTGTGTGTTATTTTCTCTTTTCCATTCAAGCCCTACCTCAATTATTCTAAAATTTTAATTAATGAGCAGCTACTTGCTGCTGTGCGTGAATGTCAGCCGGCATTATGGTACACGGCAGCGGCTCTGAGAGAGAGAGAGTCCTTAGGGAGGTGTACTGTTTCAGTGTGGTGTTCCACAGCGATGCGGCACGCGATAGAGATGTGAATACGTGGCAGCGAAACAGACAGGTGTGCACGTGAGCATGTTCACGTTCTTCAGAATGTTGGTTTAACATCCCGTGAGAGACATGTCGGTGACTGTGTACCGATGTTTCTGTCAAATGCTTAAGCAGGTGTAGTAAAGGCTGCTAGCTACACGAGTGCTTGCTTTATGAGTGAGTGTGTGAGTGTACAGTACGTGTGTGTCTGTGGGTGTGTGTGAGTGTGTGCTTTTACCGAGTTATAGGGTGCATCTGGGGCTCCATGATCAATTAGGCTAGCATAAATACTGGAAACACTGCCCTAATATACATTAACACAGTCTAATGCTTATTGTACTACAGCACTGTTAGAAGGTGTTGCTTAATTTTCTATAACAGCAGCTCTGTCAATAGTCAAGAGCCATAAAAAGAGAGGCTGGTGAAGAAAAGTGAGAACCGGAACTAACGTCTCACGGATGTTCCACAGCATTAATTATTTTATTGTGCATTTAAAACCGGTAGCCGAGTTTAGGAAGCCAGTAAGCTAGTTAACATTAGACAAACCTGCTTTACCTAGCTAAAGTTCAATATTGCTTGTCTCAGTGTGTCATTGAGTGTGTGTATGTGTTTCTGGTAATATATACGGCCACGGCATGTGCGTGTGTTGTTGGTACCAACACGGCAGCCTCAGTTTGCAGTGTGTTAGTGCAATCTCAGAGCCGACACTCACACCGACACACTCCATTTTCTCTTCATCCCATTCCGGGCTCTGCTATTCTCTTTCATCTTGCCCCCTATGCAGCCTATCTTTTTCTCTCTCATCCCATCACTCCTTTGCTGTGGTGTGTGTATTGATGTGTTTTATTCCACAGAAAGGGCACGCAGTGCGAATCAAAGTCCGAGATAAGATCACAGATTGCTGAAACGAGGCTTTGCTTCCATTTCATTATTATACAGAGGAGCAGGATGTGAACATGGAGGCCTTTCAAACCCACTCGGTTGTATTCCAAAACTATATGGGTCTACGAGAACGAGTCCACGAGAAAGAACTGCCTGTCAGTTATTGAATACTAAAACAGAATTTAAATGTTGAAGAAAAGCTGGGTTCAACACAAGATAGCTCAGGCAAACTGTATCATGAACATTCTTAACATTGTGTTAATTTTGGCTTCTCTTAAATGACAAACACCTGATATTGACTCCGCTAGTACACCAATCCTTCAGATTATACTTATTACTAGCAGATGTAATAATAATCATACAGTGATATTAATATTAGAGTCTGTTAACCTTCAGTTGCTCAGCCCTGTGCTTGGATTGGATTCTGTTTCAGTCTCTTTAGATAAGAGCATCTACCAAATGAATAAACGTGTTATGCTTTATCGTCTCGGCTGCTTTCAGTCCAGAAGACCTCACTGTATTGGACATCCTTAAGCAAAGAGTGAAGGAAAACTGTATTAGTGTTCAATATCTGATGAAATAAAAGTCACTCTTGGTAGTGCACTTAGACTTTTTTTTATTTGACTCTAAATGGGCTTCTTACACTGAACTGTAGATTTAAACTTTACCAATCAAATCTCAAATCTAACCAAAAACTATCCACGTATATTACCAGAAACTGCCATTAGAGTGAACTAGAACAGAAGTAGCACTAGAAGGAGAAGTTAATGTATATCATGCAATGGAGTGGAGTAGAATAGAATAGAGTAGAATGCAATAGCATAGAGTAGAGCACAATAGAATAGAAGAAAGTAGAGTAGAACAGAACAGAATAGTAGGTTAGAGCAGAATAGAATGCAGTAGAGTATAGTAGAATGGTAGACTAGAGCAGACTATAGTAGAGTAGAATAGAGTAGAGTAGAATAAAATGGCAAAAGAGAATAGAGTCGAATAGAATTCAGTAAAATGGAGAATTAGTAGTAGTGGACTAGGACAGATTAGAATAGAATAGAGGTGTTTAGAATAGAATCTGCTGAAATGAAAGCCATTCTTTGTAGTGCACTTACATTTATTCATATTTACTTCTATGGAGCAGAATAGAATAGACTAGAGTAAAGTAGAATAAAGTAAAACAGAACAGAATAGAGCGAAGGAGTTTAGAGTAGAATGGATCAGAAGAGTGAAGTATTAGAGTGTAGAACAGAACTGAGTAGAACAGAAGAGAATATAGTAGTGCAACAGAGTAGTATAGAAGACAGAAGAAAACACGAGAGCATAGAGTAGAAGAGAGTAGAAGAGAGCATAGAGTAAAAGACAGAATAGAGTAGAATAAAATAACAGCATAGAGTAGTTTAGAATAGAATTTGATGGAATACAAGTTTCTTTCACTCACACGGAGTATAAAGTACAATAGAATACAGTGGAGTAGAATAAAACAGAGCAGAATTGTGTCGAATTAAACAGTACAATAGGATAGAATAGAACAGACTAAAATAAAACAGAGTAGAAAAGAACAGAGCAAATTAGAGTAGAGCACTGGCACATTAGAGAGTAGAAGACAACTGAGTAGAGTTGAGTAGAAGAGAGTAGAAAAGAATAGAGCAGCGTAGAACAGAGTAGAGGAGGAGAGCAGAATATAAGATAGACAATAGAAGAGAATGCAGTAGAGTAGAATAGAAGAGAATATTGTAGAGTAGAATAGAATAGTATTGTAACACATGGGAGCAAGTCTCAAATGCTATCCACAAAACCGGCAGTCGGAGGTAAAAAGCTGAAATATGAAAATGTAGGCAGCAGTGGAACATCAAAAGAGTGAAACATAAAACACGGAGGAGATTGCTTAGAAACGCGCAGGACGCACGGGAGACTTCACATAGAACATAAAGACGAATAAAACTGAGTGTAAAGGCTTGCACCCCTTTTAGTTTTTGAAGGGGAAAGGGGGAAATGATCTCTTTTTTCTAATTTATCTGCAAAACATTATAATCCCAAGATGTTAAAAAAAATAAAACGTGAATCCATCTTTAAACAAGACAACGATATTCTATTACAACTAATTACAACTGTCAGGATCTAAGTGTTGTTCAGAGGATAGTAAAGAGGTTGGAGGCAAAGTTATGAGTAAACATTTATTTCACATTCAAAGTTTATATCTTAACATACTCTATTTGGCAGTTTTTGTTACTTATGATAAGCAAGAGACATCTGTTTAACCTAATGCACTAAATGCCTTTTGTGTCCTAGAAATGATCAACTACTTTGTCTTAAGTAGGCATTGAGTAGGTATTGATTGGAATGACAAATCAACATGGAAACCTGGTTCAAACTACACAGTGATAATTGGAGGTGTGGCCAGGGTACATGAGTGTGCCAATCAGGAGCTGTTGTTTTATGATGAAAATTATAGTGGAATAAAGTTTTAGGTTCCAGAATAGACAGAAAAGATATGAAGGCCCTGATTTACAAAGATCTGATAAATTGTGAATGTACAAACCTACTAAATATAGAGGTAGGATGCAATATTCAAGTTTTTTTTGTTTGTTTGTTTTGTGTGTGTGTGTGTGTGTGTGCGTGCTATTTCTTCTTGATTACTGTGCTGAGTTTGGATCTCAAAGAAACTCCTGGAAGAGTAAAACTGAAACTTGCTACACTTTGCCCTTAATTACGGATAAAGAACAACATGATTAAATATGATGAGAGGTGTTGGGGGAAAAAACCCCAAAAACGATTCAACATAAGATCTGTCTGAAACTAGGAAATAAGAGTGTAAGCATGAGGAAAGGATAACGCTCATTCTTTCTGGCTTTTGAGTGCTGTTGCTACTGGAGGTGAAAGCATTACTGATGTAATAGTCAGAATAATAGTTTGACATCCTGAGACAAGATTTTGAGACACTTTAACAAAGGGTTTAATTGATCTTCAAAAATGGTAATAAAGTGCTTCAGCAAATTTAATACTTGCCCTTTCTTAATGTACAATCCCTGTTTCTGAAATGGCTTTTCAAGCTGCAGTAGGTAATTCACAGTAGGTGTTATCAAGTTAGCGTATGTTTTTATACCAGCAGAACCTGAATAAATCAGGGCCAAACAGTGTAGTTTTAAATGACGTTCATTTTAAAATGAACTGCAGATAAAATGCACTATATATTTGTGTCATTTATTTGAAAGTCTTAGTGGATCTAGGCTTTCGGTTTGGTGCTAGGGTAAGATGCTTCTGGAAGCTTCTGCGTTGCTCTGGGTTAAACCCTGAAAGTCTTCAAATCCCACACATGGCCCTGTTTATCCCATAACACTGAGGCATGGTGGGAATGGGAATGAATGGGGAAGCGTCCATCGCGGGCATGTTCTGATGAATTCACATCCAGCTAGAAAACAGCTTTCCAGTGGATAGAAAACACCTGGTGAATTTAGATGTGCCTCTGCTCACCTCCCCAACAAATCATAAACTACTTTTATTTCCATAAAAAAAATCAAATTCGGCTTGTGCGAATGTTTCCGTGTCAACAGTTCCAGTGGAAACTAAAAAGCGGCTGCCACTCGACAAAGGCACGTAATTGTAGTGGTGCTTCTGAAAACCGAAGCACTTCATCGACTGGAGAGAATGAAAGAGAGAGAGAAGGGAAATGAAGAGATGGAGGAAGTGAGGTCAAGTGAGAGGTTGAAAAGCTCTCGCTCGTCATATTGTTTTGACACTCGTATCTATCAGAGCGTCACGTTTCACTGCCTTACACTCATCCCTGTGAATATGCGATGGAGGCAACACAGTCGGCATCGCACTACCCAGAGTGTGGAAGATAGGCGAACCGATGGATGGATAGCAGAAGAGGAGGATGGACAGATTAGAATGTGAAAGACGATGCAAAAGGAAGGCGGCAGATAGAGATGTCCTCAGTAGGGTGCTGTGGATGGAGTATGATTGCAGTGCAGTGAAAAAAAAGAGAGATATCCTGTACACACACACTGTGTTTTCTCACACCTCCAGATATCATTATCTGGAGAAGGAGATGATGGTGTCATCGATTGTGGAGTCGGGAGTGTTTCATTTGCTCCAGGGGCACACATCTACTTTTCTCTTTCTCTGTCTCTCTCACTCTCCACTCTCTCCTCACTCTCTCTTGCTCTATCTCTCATGCGCTCTCTCTGATTGCTTTATTGCTCTGAGTCACCAGGGAAAATTAACGGAGAACAGGATGGGAGGATGGAGGCAGGAGGTTTAGTCGCTCGGAGCTTCACACAAACACACGGCAGCTGCTCCAGTTTCGACTCCCCTGCGTTTCATTACTGTTTCCAGTGTGACCTCACCGACTTCCCCTAATGACCCGGGAAGTGATCACCTACTTTTGTCATTGAATTGTTCAGCCTGAACACACAGTTGAAGCAATTTTAGCTGTGTTCCAATCTGGATCAACTGCCTTAAGTATCCACCTCTGTTGATAGACCCTGTTTAATTAGGCAGCATTTTAATCAAAAACATCCCTTGGACAAGTATCACATTCAGTATGTCAATCAATTCTGTTTTTATTTGTATAGCACTTTTAACAATTGTGACAAAGCAGCTTTAGAGAAATCCCGATGTAGATTTCGACCCCTAATGAACAAGCCAGAGGCAACAGAGGAGGGGAAAGACTCCCTAAGACAACCCGGGGACTCAGAAGGAACCCATCCTCTCCTAGGTAACACCCGATATTGGAATTATACTGCAAATCATTACTTTTCTAAAATGATATACTATAAAGTCAAACACTTGTTTTTAACTACGTCTACACAAGATGGCTGCCACATGTATTCTGCAGTATTTTAGAGCGTTGCTTGTACACTCCTGGGCATTTGTTTAATTCTTGCTCATTTTATGACCAATGATTTGTTGTTAAGACCATTAAAAGCTTAATATTTTGCCATTTTGGAATTGGCCCATTTTTTTTTTTTTTTTGCCCAGGAGTGTACGTGTCTTCAGAAATTAGTGCCATGCGTCTGCATGGTGTAATATTGTAATGTAAACAGAGGGAGCGCTGTAGTATGAGAAACATATGTGACATACATACTCACCGTTTTCATGGAGAGATTAAGTTAGAGATTAATTTCATGAAGAGATTAAGGTAGAGATTAATTTCATGGAGAGATTAAGTTACTGGCATAACATACCATCTACGTTGGTGCTGCTGCAACTGTTTCGACCGCCTTTGCAAGATAATCAAAATTAGCCTTTACATCCACCATGTTCATTGTTGACAGGCAAAATCATAAGAAGTAGTGAACGAATATATTTCAGCGTTGGCCTGAGATGTTTCAGCCCTACCTTGTGCCCTAGTGGATATAAAGTAGCTGCTTATTCTAGGATGAGCACAGGACAGTCTTTGTGATTACAGCAGCAGTATTTACAAATCTACAGTATTCACTGTTCTTCAGGGCCACTTATATATATTCACTGAGCAGACATTTGTAACCAAGGCTGAACAGATAAGGCATAATTGCCTTGCTCAAGGACCCAGTGACAGCTTGACCGGACAGGGATTCTGACTCCCAACCTTCCAATCAGTAGTCCAGAACATTAATGCTGAGACACTACTGTCCACTCAATCCATGTTTCTCAAAACTTTCATAAGACTTTGGTGTTGTGAACAGAACTGTGGGATTGCAGACATCAAGAAGGACAGCTGAGACACTGCCTTCAGATTTGGCCCAGCTCACAGGATACCTGTCTTCTAAATTGTAGTCTTTATCTTAAGAATGTGCAAATTTTTCCCAATAATCGTTGCCTACCAGTGACCTTCCTTCCTATTAGAATGCAACATCAGTTTCCTTTTTTGAAACAGACATGCTAATTAGTGAGGGTGTTAATTTGCTAGCACAGTAAAGTAACACACTTCCAGCCGTCATGTCCATGGAGGAGTCAGGTGTCATGTCCATGTAGGGTTCAGGTGAATAAAAACCTCATTTATACAGACATGCAAAGGTTACAATTCTGAAAAATGAAGCATTTTATTTGTGTCAGATTGCAGCAATAGATTCTGGGCAATTTCTGTTCTGCAGTGAGTCTGCATGGTTGGCGTCAGCTGTCAGGGTAATGGAACAACACTTTAAATGGCATCGAGGGGGGTTGGCGACAGTATAAGTCTGGTGATTTTTGTGATGTGTGATCTACAATAGCCTCTTTCTCAATTTCTCAATAGCATCTT
Source organism: Pangasius sanitwongsei (assembly GCA_037576675.1). NCBI lineage: Eukaryota > Metazoa > Chordata > Actinopteri > Siluriformes > Pangasiidae > Pangasius > Pangasius sanitwongsei. Next base: position 24,584,835 of record CM075004.1, on the reverse strand, counting down.
TATTCGCAATGACGCCGCAAGGGGCTGTGTGAATTTCTGCTTACATTTTTGATTTATTAGTTTGCTTCATGAGCATGAGCATGTGATCTCAGAGCACCAACAAACACTATTTGAATAATGAAGGGATTGTGAATCTTACAGTCACAATCTAAACTATATGGTCAGCTTGCATTTCTGCTAAAATATATAGCATTTTCCCTGAAGATTAACATTATATTATGTAACAATACTATATGAATGGGTCAGGTTCAACACTGTGTTCCCAGGGCTCTAATTTACCAGCAGTTTATGTTTCAAGGGCACAATATCTGCTAAATGAACAATTTTAGGAAACAGCACTATGGTATATTCATCCTATATTACAAGAATGCTATGTTTCAAGGTCATTTGATTCATCCATTTATTTCTATGATACATATTCTGAAAAGACCTAAATTGTGTTAATGGACATGCTCATTTTCATTCAAATACAGCCTTAATAAAGCCTACTTGGGTTTAAATGAATTAGTAAGTGAAATTCAATGACAGATTTGAAAGTATTTCTTTTAAATTATCTTTGAAAAAAAAAATACACAAAGGTTGACATCTGGGTGTTTTATATTACCTTCTGAATATGGTATCCAAAATGTCCAAAATAAGTGCTTTAAAAGAAGTATTTATTTTATTAAAGTACCTTCTAATCTATGAATGGTCATAATAAAGGTTATAACAACTCATATGCCAGGACAGTGTACATCAGAACTATGTTTATGAGCTACAGCTTAGTATAAGAGGTAGTTAAATTATGACAGAAACCTCGGACACTAGCAAGTAAAGAATAAATCGTTTTTTAAGACAATTTCATAACATTTTTCATTTGTTCGTTAATGTTGTGGAGCAACAAGTTATTATTGTTTATGTTATAAAAAAGATAAACAGTTGTTTCCACTGTTGGAATCTTTCATCTTGCTGGTGAAGTTAATAAGACACAATAACGCAACCTGTCATGTTGCCAAGAAACAGGAAAAAGACTTTCTCATGGTGCCAAACCTCGTGACTGTTAGAAAAGCACTAACAATGGAGACTCCTTCCATGAATGTTAAATTAACATAACCATGCAGAAAATGTCACCATATCAGTGATGCTTGTTAAATAGCAAGACTTTTTTTTATATCCTCTTATTATTAGTCTTAGACTATGTGGAGCATCTGCCATATAAGGTCCTGTGAATTAGCTGTTACGATATAAACTATCATGTATTAGAATGAGTGCATTAATATAAATCTGTGATTTGAATTATAGCCAGCAATACTGTCAGAGGTGCTGTTATAGAAAATTAATCAAACCTTCCGATCAGTCAGAATTGGGAATTGGAACACATTTAGATTAGTTGATATTAGGCTATCTTTCATTACACAATTATTTGACTTTTTCATTTGTATACCAACTCGCATCTTTAGAGCCATTCCTCAATGATAACCCTGATGTACGCTCATAGTGAATTATGGGTAATACTGATGCTCGCTGGTATCCCTGGAATAACGCTGTATCTATAGACACCTGAGCATAAAATAACCACTATAAAGAAGCCTCATTAGGAGGGAATCAGTGTGTTCTAGGAATGGGAAGAGACTTAAAATGACCATCGAGCTGGTAAACAACATTGGCTTGGGATGAATCGTAGCAGTGGGGACACAGCCAGACTGTACAACCCTCTCAGTGGGTGGTCTTGACATCCCATCATGCACTGGTAGCTCATCTGTGAAGTGTGTTTAAAAAGAGACTGGAGTTTTATGGGGCAGAACGGACAGATAGGTGTCAGAGGTGGGGGAGAAGTGATTGACGATGCCATTCAACACACACACACACACACACTCAGAGAAACGTGATGCCCTTTAGACTGATGAAGCTATTGCCTCTGGTGCATCTTATCCATTTCCTATCCACCGTTCATATCTGATATATATAACTTATTCTGAGTGCATTACCGAGATCAGATTTTTACCACACTGATCCATATTATTCAAAAACGTATTATCTAATCTGTTGTTTATCGGTGTGAAAATGAAAGTACACTGAACACACAGTATTACATTTATACTCAGACATACAGATATTCTTTATCTCTGACTAAACATAGTGCCCCCACAGCCATTTATCATTGTGCCCTCTATCTGATGTGATTAATACGGCAGGTCTGTCCCCTTTATGTTTGCTATAAATCATACAGGCGGGTCCAAAAGGCTAGGTCCACTCACAATGAACTGTTTTTATTTCACCATTTATCAAAAGCTACAATAAAAGAAAGTTATTCCATTGATAATTAATACTCGAGAATACATTATTTCAGACCGAGGCAAATCCATTGTTTTGGCTGTTTGAGAAATCTGGTACTGCTTTATTTTAAGGTTTTCCAATGAATTAACTGTGATTAAACAATTAATAATGTGCTAGGAAACGAAGACAGATGAATTGCAGGCAAAAGTAGAATTTGGGTTCCAAATACTTTAGCTTAAACCTACCTTCCCTACAGCCTTATTAGCCATTTTTGTATATTAATATTTAAAAAGAATAACACATTTAATAAATGAAATGTTGTGCTCAAACATACAGAGACATTGTATAGTTCTATTTAAACATTTACAAAATGATTTGTGGAATCATCGGTCCATGTGCAGTTAATATTTCACAAAGGAAAAACAGCACTGACTCGCTTCCTGTAATGTCTTCCAAGGTTAGAGACACTGACAGACACTTGATGATGGTTGAGGGATTTTACATGTGTGCAACATCATATTTATACCTCAGGAAAACAGGGCATGGTTAAAGGCAACAACAGAATTCCTATGGACTAAGAAATAATAAATTCTATCTATCTATCTATACACATATACATATACATATATATATATATATATATATATATATATATATATATATATATATATATATATATATATGTTTTTTTTCAAGAATGATAATTTGTTTGTATTCAATTATACAGCTCCTTGGGGGTGTCAAAAATTCTGACATATATTTTTGAAAATACTATTGTCCCAAGGCAACACTCTACAGTGTCTATTAACATGTCATTATGATATGCATCAATTTCCATTATAAACCTTACAAACCACCCCAGCTACAGTGCAAACATGGTCCCCAAAATCAGTTGTTTTTTTCTATATTCATAACCAAAAATCCCCATTTCTAGCTCAACTGCATTCCATGTTCATTCCATCCCTAATTAGAAAAAAAAATTACAGAAGAATTTCAAAAATGTTGAGAATTGTTAAAATACCATTGGGTATTAACCTGAACAATGTAATAAAATATATTTTTCATAAAAGTGGAAGGTTTTTTTTTTTTTAATTAAACTATTAAAAAAATATATTCCAACAAAATTGTTTCTTTTGAGTGTGTCTTTACAGGGTAATAAATATTTAAATTCTAACAAGATCAAAGGAGTAATTTTTTTTTTTTTTTATTAAGTATGCATATTCATGCATAATTACTTAGATGAAGCCACATTTTCATGAATAAATGTAATTTAAAAAGTTCCAGTACAAAAAAATACTTCTTATGACAAGGGTGTCCAATCTTATTGGGAAAAGGCCGGTGTGGGTGCAGGTTTTCATTCCAGTCAGGCAGGATTCACACCAAATTCCACCTGTTTAATCAACTGATCTCGGTTTTCAGTACACTAAGGTGTGGCTCCTGCTTGGCTGGAATGAAAACCTGCGCCCACACCGGCCCTTTCCCAGTAAGATTGGACACCCCTGTCTTATAAGAATATCAGCATCATCTGGCAAAGATCAATTGTGATTAAAAAAAAAATCCATCTGTGCATTCTGAGATGCTCTTCTGCTCACCACGGTTGTAAAGAGTGGCTATTTGAGTTACCGTAGCCTTCCTGTCAGCTGGAACTAGTCTGGCTATTCTCCTCTGAACTCCCTTATCAACAAGGAATTTTTTTTTTGCACCATTCTGTGTAAACTATAGAAACTGTTGTTGAAAATCCAAGGAGATCAGCATTTTCTAAAACAAACAAACAAACAAACAAACAAACAAAAACCCTCAAACCAGTCCATGTAGCTGCCTGTGGTTGCCTTGTTGCCTAGGGTTGTCTAGTAGTTGCCTTGTTTTTTGTTTTGCTATAACAAAGATGAATATATTATTGTTTGAGTGCTGATCAGAGTGCTGATCATATCATACATCACTTTATATGTTTAAAGTTACTACAGACTGTAGCCCATCTGTAGTTCTGCAGAGTTTGTCAGTTCCCCCTTTACGCCACCCGTCAGAAAGGGACCACCGCTGTGCAGATATTCCTTCTCAGCACACTTGGATGTAACCCATCCCTATGAAGTATATAATCTACTAAAATATAATTAAATTTACGATGATCACTCTTCGTAGGCAGCGTGGTGTTTATTACAGCCTTCAGTGCTGAAATATGACCATGTTGAAGTCTGTAATTGTTGCAGACTGTAGAAAATTATGTAGTGAGCAGAGATCCCTAATCACACTCTATTTGATATATTGTGCACTTCCTAGTGTGATGCCAATATATCATATCCCATGTAGTGTAGAAAGCTGAATGGCTCCATATTGAAAGTGTAGTATGCTAGATTATTTCGTAGCATACATACTGCACTTATAAGCAGAACACCAGATTAGACATAATTAGATACAGTATATATTTAACTAGATAGGGTTTTATATCATACCCTGTATACTGCACAGTCTGAATGGCTCCATATTAGGATTAAAGTGCACTAGATGCAATGTAGAAACTATTATTTCATATGCTATGTTGTACAATAAGTAAAATAAGTAAAACGGAGATGAATCACAAATTCCATTTCTTTCTTTCTTTCTTTCTTTTCCATATGTACTACCTGTAGCTGACTTTGAAATTGTTATTTTTATGGCATATAGTTCACTAGATGTTGAATTGTGTAGAATTCATTAGTTCATACCTGATTTAGTGCACTACATCATCTGGTATGCTAGTAAAATGGGTCCAGAATCTCAAATGGCTTATACTGGACATATAGTGTGCTAGATAAGAGTGATTATTTCATACCCTATGTAGTGCAGTAATAAAGGTAGTAGGGAGTCACAAATGGCTCCATATTGGAAGTGCTGTGCACTAGACAAGTGTAGAATGATTTTTCTGTTAGTAGTCTTATTTTGTAGCATACATACTGCACAAATAATGGGAACTGGAAGCAGAGTGCAAAATCAGACACTATCATATATATATATGTATTACACTGGATAGAGTGTTATAAAATACCCTAATATGAAGTGTTTATATCATACCCGATATACTGCATGGGCTGAATTGGCTCCCCATTAGACAGATAGTGCACTATCTCGGCTGTAGTAGCCATTAGTTCATACCCTACATAGTGTACAGAGCTGAATAGCTTCATGTTGGACTAGATAGGGGGTAAAATGTATTATTTTATACCCAGGCTAGCATGCTAGTACAGGTAAATAGGGCTTGACTCTCAAATGGCTCCATACTGGAGAAGTAGTGCACTAGATAGTGTGTAGAATGGGTTATTTTATACCTAGTCTATGTGCTAGTATTAGCAAATGTACAATATGGTACAAATAGTGCATTAGATAGGATGTAGCAGTCATACCTGTTCTCTGTGCTGGGAATATAAAGCTATTGAAAGTGTGTGTTTTGTGTCATATGTCTTTCAGTGAAATGTAAAGCAGTTGTGCTCACTGGATTTTAAGGGTTAAGTGACTTAGCACTTAGCCACTGCAGAACCTTTAAATGCTCTCTCCACACAGATAAGCAGAGTTTCAGTGGTTTATCCCATCCTTTCTTCATGGTTTTGTGTTCATTCGTCTGTGCAGTGGGTGAGATGCTGAAGGATACACTCCAGTGATCGTCGTCCTAAAAGAAGCCCTCCCCTCCATCCCGCCTTCTCTCGCTCCATTTCCTAGTGCTGTTCCAGATGCACACCACTGCACCCACATACAGACACTGAGGAAACGGCGAGATAGAGAGAGTGAGAGACAGGGTTCATGGGAAATGGGAAGGCAGGGGAGGGGGTGTTTTCTTCTCATTACTTGTTGCCTGCAGCTCTTATGGACATATAAAATCTTTTTTTCTTTTTTTCCCCTATCGTCATTTTCCAGTTTCATCATTTTTGTAATTTATCCATTAAAAAAAATAATAATAACATTTCTAAAAAAGTATGGGACTATGGTAAGGTAAGCTAAGCAGGTAAAGCTAACAAAAGTAACAAGGCTCTAACTAATGAAGCTGAACTAGTGAAGGCTATGGTGCTAACTTGGGACTTTAGCAGGCTGAGCTAACAGTGGTGTTCTTCATGCAAGCTAAGCACAACAGCAGGTCGAGCTAACCTACGCAGCCTCTACAGCATAATCTAACAAAGGCCATGGCATTTACTAAGCATGCTGCACTGATGAAAGTTGTGGTGCTAACTACCTAGGAAGCAAACTGGTGTTGCTCAGTGTCTTTTTTTGCGTGACTGTGTTGCTCCTCCCTATGCAACATTGTGCAAACATTAGTGAAATGTCATTTTTCATAACAGCCCTGCCAAAGTTCACCCAATGCTGACACAATGCTGGCAAAGGCACACGTTTCATAACATCCCTCTACGTTGGGTGCCAATTTTCATTCCGTGGCACCTGAAATTGACCCATTAGAACAGCTGCTGTTAGCCCAACTCTGCCCCAACAACAGTTAGCTACTTGGGTGAGCAGGCTGACCTAATGAAGTCTATACTGCTAATTAAGAAAGCTGAAGTAAACAAGTTGATGTAGTGCAAACTATACCACTAAGTAAGTGAGCTATTACAACAAAGACTGTGGCACTAACCAAGCCAGCCCAGTGCTAGCTTTTCTGTGAAAATTAGCATTTGCCAAAGCAACAACCTAAAACCATATCTAAATGGTAAGAGGACACATTTCTTGATTTTTTTGTAAGGAGCCACACAGAATCCGCACCAAATCCAACACAATGTAACTCCATCTGCTGTGATTTCATCCATGTGCTTGGCCTTTTAGAAATCGTTCTAAAAATCTCTCTATCCTTTCAGGTTATCAGTGTAAAAGACAGCTCAGTGGTCATTTCAATCAGCTGCTATTCTGCTGAATATGGAATATAAGTGCTAGAATAATTACACTGAATTGAACTAAATACTAAATATGAGAAATGAGCACATCACCAAATGAGCACAGCCAGGCATCCAGTAGAGTATTTATACAGGCAAAAGCTGCTTGATAGTTGTTGTCTTCGCTGTTTTGCCAAGACAAACCCTGGACTGAAGCCTATTACTGCCCCCGCCTCCATACACACAATCTGATTTATTGCCAGTGATAAAGAGATTGTGGGCCTGATAAGGATTAGACAAAGGTATTTACTCTAGGTGCACGTGTTCATGTGTGTGTGTGTGTGTTTGTGTGTGTGTTTGTGCATATGTGGGTGTTTGTGCACAAACCACAGACCAATTAAAAGGGCAGAGGAGGGAATATTTTGCAGACGGGGAAGAAGATAGGTTAAATGGGGTGTTATGATTTAAATGCGCACTCCTGAGGATAAAAGCGAGGAGCAACAACAACATCCTGTTTTCTGCCTGTGGTGTTCAGTTTATGAATTCAATTTATAAAGCTACAGTGAAAGGAAAGTGTCTAGGACTAGTTCCAAATGATAGGTATCCATTTCCTAGGATATTTTAATGCTGTGTTTGATTAATTGTCATTATACCCCAGTGCTGTTGAATTCTTAATTCTGGTCAGATGCTGTTAATTAATTTTGTAGCGTGGTTCTGATAATCGTGCTTGCTTTAGATGAATGCGTGTGTTGTAATGTGGCGTTGTTTCTGTAGTAAAAACTCAGTCTAACACTTTCTGTAGTAAAAACTTTCAATCTATCACATAATAAACAGATTAAAAAGCATGTTATTTACATAAGAAAAACATATACAGTCATTGCAGATATGGTGAAAGGAAATGTTTATTTAACATTTATGGAAGGAGTCTCCAGTGTCAGAGGTAAAGCTGTAACTTTTCCAACATCTTCAGGACAGAGGAGTTTGCGTCCCCCCCCCCCCCCCTTTTTAATTTATTAACTTCAAGAGAGAGAAAAAATAGAGGCTAGTGAAGGAATGACTGTCTGTCGTAGTGTATAGCATATGACAAAAGCAGCTAACTAGATGTTCTACATCTTTAAAGGTAACTATAAATGGATAAAGAGTATGACATCTTTTTTTTTTTTAATAAATTAATAAATAAATTGCTGTGGTAAATTATGGTAAATTGTGGCAAAATTAATTATGTTACCAGAAATCTTAGCAACAGCGTGGAAATGTGTCAGAATATCCTGTTCCCACACCATTTGATTCTTTCTCTACCTGCAGTTTATGTCTGCTCTGAGATTCACATTTATTCTGAGACTTTTCTGGAAGCGAGACGCAAAATACAGTATGTCCACACTTTTATAGGTTCGGGACATAATGTAGCTACTGGAGCATCTTTAACCTTTTAGTACTTTTTTAGCACTAGTCTTGTTAATAGTTGTTAATAGAAGAGGCAATGTGGCTTATGTGTCTTTAAACAGCCAAGATAAATAGGATGTAGAGACACATTATTATTTCATGATCATGCAATTAACCGTCTGAGTGCAATATGAAGAACTGTTTTTATTCCATCAGATATCAAATGTTAATCCGTCATTTCCCACAGATGATAATTACTATTAAGCCTTTATTTAACATGGGGACAAATTGTAAGGCACAGAAGTCAAAGAGCATGGATCTAATTACAAAGTTATTTAACTTAGCATTAGCATATTTCTGGGTTTTTTTTTTTTCCACTTTCATTTTCACAAAATTCCCAAGAAACAGCAGCAGCTTTTTTCTTATTTTAACTTTTCTGTGTACATAAAATGATTAACAATCCTCACAAGTGCAGCAGCTCAGTAGGTGGTGATAATAAGATTTATAACGCAGCGCTGCTGAATTCTCCATTCTGATTGGTCGGAAGGTGTAGATTAAATAAGATTTCAAATTGTAGTTGCAACATGATGACGTGCAAATGAAACAACACACTAGCTACGTCTAGAAGTCCTGAGGTCTGTAAAAAGAAAATGACACAGGAATGATAGATCTGTGATTTCAAAACCATCTGGTTTCAATATCTATGATCCGATTGGGTGAAAACAGACAATACAACTCATAGAGCAAAAACAAAAACAGGTTAAGAAGACAAAACAACACTAATGGCAAGTTTACAAGGACATTTTGGAATTCATTAGGAAACACATTGCTATGAATTGCTGCTTTGATGGTTTAAGAGTTATTTTCAAGCAAACACAAATGCTTAGCATATAGCTTAGTCAGAATCTGAGACAATATATATCTACGGTACTATACTAATCTATAATATCATATCCTTACGTTTCATTTGAAATCGTATAATGGAGGAGGAGGAATAATAATTTTGAGGAGCAAATAGGAGACTAATTGTATCAATGTTTTTGTTCTGCTTCAACAAGCAGCAGTGTAGCAGATCCTCCATGTCATACTGTCTTGTAGCTATGCTAGCTACCTAGCTGCGTTGAGGGTCAACTGAAAAGCTGAATACATTAGCAGAACACAGATTTTGGATTCTGAAATAAGATTATTTTTAGCCATCTTTCACCTCTAGTTGTGCAGCGAAGCCAGAAAATCTGCTCCCAAATATGGCGACTGCAGCAGAAACCAAGTTGCTAGCTACTTCAGGATAGTGCTTCACTTTAGCGAGATGGTCTTTAGCAGTGTATGACATGGATGTAGATGACTGAAGCTCCGCCCTGGATGGTCTCCTAATAGGCTGACGCATGGGTCCATCACAGTATGGTCCATTAAAATTCAGCTCTAGTAAACTATGAAGAATTGAGTGTAATTTTCACAATCATAATGTTTTAGTGTCTATGGATATCATCTCAGAACGAGATCAAGAGATGGAAGGAAGGATAAAAATAGAAGGAGAAATGACTATCACAAAATCACAACTCAGCTCTGCAGTAATAGTCTCATTTTTTCCCATTGAATCAGATCAGCAACAGGTCAGGTGATGACATCACACACACACACACACACACACACACACACACACAGGTAAACGGTGCTGAAGGCCCACTGGTGCAGCAAATGAAATTTTATCTGTTACACCAAAATGAAACAAGTGGATTATTGCCGTGTGCGTGTGTGTGTGTGTGTGTGTGTGTGTGTGTGTGTGTGTTCTCAGTGGTTGGCATGTGTCAGTGTTGATAATTTCCCATGAGTTATTAAATTCATTTCACAATTAAGCTGACAGAGATCCTGCAGATGCCAACTCTCTCTTGTCATCCAGTTCTTCATCCTTTCTTACCTTCCCTCCATTTTTCTTTCTCCTTTTCTTTTCCCAGGGATTTTTCATCTGTTCATCTTCTCACCTTCTATCTTCTTTCTTACAGTTTCAATTCTTTCTTCCACCTCCTCATCTCCCATTTTTTTCTTCTTGTTTTCCTCCTGGGTTCCTTCTTGTTTTTATCTCTTTTTTTGTTTCCTTCTTTCATCTCCTGTTACCTGCCTCCTTTTCACTTCAGCATTTCTTCTTTATTTCTTCTTTATTTACCTTCCATCCATTTTCATTCCTCTGTCTTTCTTCTCCATTTTCAGTTCTCCTTTTCTTTTTTTCACTTCCAGTGTCTTCTTTTTCTCTCGTCGTTTCATTTCCTTCTTTCCTTTTTATTCTTGTTGAGCCCTCTCGGATGGCTATGACGTTTTTAGTGTTTACTCAGGTGTACACGGGTGTTTCCTTCATTCAGATGTTCACTCAGGAGTTCACGTCACTTGCTCAAGTGTTCACACAGCGTTGACTCATTCACTCGTTTTTACTCACTCACTCAAGTGTTTACTCATTCACTCATGTTTACTCATTCACTCGTTTTTACTCATTCACTCATGCATTTACTCATTCACTTGTTTTTACTCATTCACTCAAGTGTTTTCTCATACACTCAAGTGTTTACTCATTCACTCAAGTGTTTATTCAGTCACTCGTTTTTACTCATTCACTCATGTTTACTCATTCACTCATGTGTTTTCTCATTCACTCGTGTTTTCTCATTCACTCAAGTGTTTACTCATTCACTCGTGTTTGTTCATTCGCTCGTTTTTACTCATTCACTCATTTTTACTCATTCACTCATGTGTTTACTCATTCACTCATGTGTTTACTCATTCACTCATGTGTTTGTTCATTCGCTCGTTTTTACTCATTCACTCATTTTTACTCATTCACTCATGTGTTTACTCATTCACTCATGTGTTTACTCATTCACTCATGTGTTTACTCGTTCACTCATGTGTTTACTCATTCACTCGTGTTTACTCATTCTCTCAGGTGTTTACTCATTCTCTCATGTGTTTACTCATTCTCTCAGGTGTTTACTCGTTCACTCATGTGTTTACTCATTCACTCATGTGTTTACTCATTCACTCATGTGTTTACTCATTCACTCATGTGTTTACTCATTCACTCGTGTTTACTCATTCTCTCAGGTGTTTACTCATTCTCTCATGTGTTTACTCATTCTCTCAGGTGTTTACTCGTTCACTCATGTGTTTACTCATTCACTCATGTGTTTACTCAT
>CM075004.1:24565110-24573178 GCA_037576675.1 Pangasius sanitwongsei | reverse complement strand
CTCATGTGTTTACTCATTCTCTCAGGTGTTTACTCGTTCACTCATGTGTTTACTCATTCACTCATGTGTTTACTCATTCTCTCAGGTGTTTACTCATTCTCTCAGGTGTTTACTCGTTCACTCAGGTGTACACTTATTCACCCAGATGCTCAGTTATTCACTTGAATGTTCACTCATAGTAGATTCAAGTGTTTACTCAGGTGTTAAATTTTTCTCTCAGATGTTCACTCTGGTGTTTACTTATCCACTCAACCCATTCACGCATTCACTCGTGTTCATTGAGGTGTTCAGCTGTTCTCTCAAGTGCTTATGTTTTCACTTACGTTCACTCAGCTGTTTACTCATTTATTAACTCGGGTGTTCACTCAGGCGTTTACTTATTCATTCAGGTTTTCAATAATTCACTCATATAGTCACACAGGTGTTTACTCATTCACTCATTCAGGTTTTTACTCAGGTATATTCATCCAGGCATATTCATCCTGATGTTTCCAGTGTTTACTCAACAGGTCACATTCACTCAGTTGTTTACTCAAGAGTTCATTCTTTCATTCACCTGTTCACTCATTCACACACAAGTTCATTCATTAACTCAGGGGTTCACTCATTCAGGTGTTCACTTATTGACTCAGATATTTGCTTAGGTTTTCATTCAATCACTCAGTGCTCACTCATTCAGGCGCTCACTCATTCACTCAGGTGTTCACTCATTCAGTGTTCAACCATTCACTTAGGTGTTCACTCATTCACTCAGGTGTTCACTCATTCACTCAGGTGTAAACTCACTCACTCAGGTGTTCACTCATTCACTCAGGTGTTCACTCATTCACTTAGGTGTTTACTCATTCATTCGACTGTTCATTCACATCTTTTCCCCTTTACTCAGGTATTCACTTATTCACTCGGGTATTCTCTTAAGTGTTCATGCATTTTCTCAGGTGTCCAAGTATTCACTCGAATGTGTATTATACTCAGGTGTTTCCTCAAGAGGTCACATATTCAATAATTCAGGAGTTCATTTATTCACTCACATGTTATACAGGTATTCACTTGTTCACCAATGGGCATACTCATTCACCCTCATGTTCAGGTATACATTTGGAGGTTTCTTTTACTCATTCATTCACTCTTGTATTTACTCATTCACTCAAGTGTTCACTTATTTACTAAGATCTTTCTCTTATCCAGATGTTCATCAATGCGTTCTCTCAGCTATTCACTCAGCTGCTCATTCTTTTACTGTTTATTCAAACACTCATTGTAACTCAGGTGGTCATCTATGATATATTTATCATATTTACTTATGTGGTGTTCAGCTCTACGTTGGCCAGTGCACATATTCAAGGCTGAAGGTGGTAACACACATCACCACCTTCACCATCTCTTTTCATTGCCTTCACAATGCCCTTTTCAACTCTCTGTCTATCGCTTGCTCTTTCTTTCTTTTCCTCTCTTGATTCCTCCTCAAGAGTGAATGAATCATCAAAGCACTCAGAAGAAGTAAAATGTCCCCCTAAGCAAATCTCTCTCTCTTTCTCTCTCTCTCTCTCCCTCCCTCTCTCTCTCTATCATCTATAATGTACAGCACTAGTGTGCCTTGAGTTACTGCTGATTCTACAGGCTGTTATCGTTAAGTCAGGATTTTGTGAGGCCACTACCCCCTTCTCTCTCTCCAGAGTTACTGAAGTATGCCATTTGTAAAGTTAATTAATTCAGCAGTTAATTATATAACTCATTTATTTAAGAATGTGAGTGGGTGACACTAGGCTGCTGGAAATGTATAACTTGCTGTAATTGTGGAGTGAATGTGAGCTCAAAGAGGTTTTCGCTAATTTGAACCCGGAGGCAACGGATAGGACGCAGCTCCACTGAGAGAATGAATCTAAGGCAAACTCCTCAATTATAACCGGTGCTGTTTTGCATATAATATTGATTTTTGTCCCATATAATACATGCAAAAAATGTTTCACAGAGCAAATGTTACTGTGTTAAATTCATAAAGTCTGGACAAGGTGAAAGTATTCTAGACTCACTAGTGCTTAGGACTTTGGAGATGCACAAAATCCCAATATGCACAACCAAACCTTTATTTTTCATTAAAACTCCAAATTCTTCAGAACGTACCCACAGTCTTCATCAAACACCAACGCACACCAATAAACATATTAACAAATTACCATTAAGAACCAACACACACCACTAAACACAGCAATATTCACCACCATCAAATAAACACCAGGATTCATCATCAAGGACCAACACATACACCAGCAAACATACACACCAACATTCTTAATCAATTATCAAGACACACCACCAATCACACACCATCATTCACCATCAAACACCAACACACCACCAAACAGACACTAACATTCTTCAGCAAACACCAACACACACCATTAAACACACAGGAACATTCACCATCAACAACTAACAGATACTCCAACAAATAAACACTGCCATTCACAAACACCTACATGCACTAACATTCTTCATCAGACGCTAACACACGCCACCAAACACACACAGATATTTCTTCATCAAACACCAACATACACCAACATTCACCCTTAAACACCATCACACACCAGCTACCACATATCACCATTCACCATAAAAAAAACAAAACAAAACAAAACAAAAAAACACCAGCATTCACAATGATAGACCAACACCATCAAGGAGCATCACACACTAACAAATGCCAACAAAAACACACCAGCATTCACCATAACACACACACACACACACACACACAAGGGAAGCAGACATCACTTTACTGTATTTCAGACCGCAGACAGAGACAGAGAACTTGAGCCTATATTGATTTTCTATCTTTAGCGGAGTGTTTAGTGTGCCGTTTCTTTTTTGTTCTGTAGTGTATGTGTACAAACAGATGGCATAGCACAATGGCATTGTAAGAGCAGATGTGTCTCTAGCACACTTGAGTGGGTGTGTTTTTCTGAAACAATTCAGAAACGCTGAATATGAGAAATGTTTGAGATGCTGAATGGCAGGAGAAGCAGTGTGGGCGATTATTTCAGCTTATTTATGCTTTATATCTCTGTTGTAGTGTTTCTTTCCTGTGTGTACTCAAACAGCGAGGTTTGGATGCCACAAAATGCCACTTAGGTGTCTCAGTTATGCAGCGCTTGATTGGAAGGAAATTACTAACTGTGTTTTTAATGTGGTTTTTATATATTTTTGACTAAGGACCTCATCATCTTAGAAGTGCAGTTCAGTCCTCCTGGAGTGTTGATTACTTAGCAATGTGGTGTCCCACTGGCCCAGGTCTTCTCTTTAGGTTTAATGCTAATATAGCTGTACCATTTATGCAAATATTTCCATTGAGGAAGCTAAGCCAAGCTTCATGTAAACACAGCCTAAAATTCACTATCCAGGACCAATTTACCCCAAAAATAACACACATCAACATTCTTCATCAAACACCAACACACAACACCAAATTACACACCAACATTCTTCATAAAACAATAACACACAACACCAAATTACACACCAACATTCTTCATAAAACAATAGCACACAACACCAAATTACACACCAACATTCTTCATAAAACAGTAACACACAACACCAAATTACACACCAACATTCTTCATAAAACAATAGCACACAACACCAAATTACACACCAACATTCTTCATAAAACAGTAACACACAACATCAAATTACACACCAACATTCTTCATAAAACAGTAACACACAGCACCAAATTACACACCAACGTTCTTCATAAAACAGTAACACACAACACCAAATTACACACCAACATTCTTCATCAAACAACAACACACGGCACCAAATTACACACCAACATTCTTCATCAAACAACCACACATGACACCAAATTACACACCAACTTTCTTAGTAAAACAATAACACACAACACCAAATTACACACAAACATTCTTCATCAAACACTAACACATAGTGTCAAATTACACATCAACATTCTTCATCAAACACTAACACACAGCACCAAATTATACACCAACATTCTTTATCAAACACCAACACACACCACTAAACACACAGATGTCCACCATCCAGGACCAAAAAAGACCACCAAACACACAGCAACATCCTTCATCAATCACCATTACACATCACCAAACACACTAATATTCTTCATCAAACACCAGCACACATCACCAAACATACACCAATATTCACCAACCAGGACCAACATACACAGCACTAAACACACACCAACATTCTTCATCAGACACCAGCACAGACCACTAAACACACAACAGCATTCACCACTGCTAAACAGACACCACCATTTTCCATCCTGGACCACTACACACCACCAAGCACACACCAACATTCTTCATGAAGGACTAACACACACTATTAATCACACACCAACACTGACCATCAAACATCAACACACACAACCAAACACACACCAGTATTCACCAACGATCAAATCCCAACACATTCTTCAGCAAACACCAACAAACATCAACATTCTCCATCAAACACCAACACAGTACACTAACATTCTCCATTTAAAAACAACATACACAAAGACACATCATCCCACACTAACACACACTATGTTTTTTCTATGAAACACCAGCATACGCCAATACTGGTCATCAAACACCAACACACACCATGATTTTTTTTAAAATAAAATATTGTCCATCAAAAACCAGTGTTCATCAAACAGTAACATTTTTATATCTACACCAACATTTCCAATCAAACACTGAAGACACACACATGGCCTCTTGTCCTTAGCTTATCCTCCTGCCTAATTGATCGGGACTTTTTTCAGTCAGTAACCTTGTCCTTCTGAGTGAGTATTACATGTCATGTGAGGTCAGATAGAGCGGAGTGGAAGAGAGAATGTTGTCCATCATCTGAAATCCTTACACAGGCTACATCAGAACTCACGAGATGTTAAGCACTGGTAAGGCATGTTAAGGAATGTGGCACTTATGCAGTGGCAGTTTAAGAAAAAAAGGTCTTGTGCTTTTGTAGCTATATTCAATTCAGCTGACTGAAAGAATTATGGGATCACATTTTATTTTTCCCCCTCAGTGTGATTATTTTGGGCAGGTAAGAACAGCACAATCACACAACCTGTACAAGTGAACTCCATTGCAGTTCAGTGGCAGTAACAAAGCAATCTGACCCTGAATCAACCCAGCTCCAGGAAGTGAACCAACCCTACTGTATGTTTTTGGGTTTCGGGCAGCATTTATATTTTTGTTAAAATAAAATGCTGGATACAGTACTGTCAATGATTTTATTCCTTTTTTTCTATGATTTAATCATTTATTTCTCATTAGCACCTCTCTAGCGATAAACTATCAATTTCACTCCATTTTGGACTCGTCAAATGAGATAATAGGTGTGAAAGCACCATAAAAGACACTCCTTATATTTCATGTTATATCACATGATGAAAAATTGTCAGAATTATGAGTCAGACATGCCTAAAGCAACCTGGCATCTCAGTGTATGTGTATAACCTGGGATATTTTGGCGAAAATGGAATTTGTATTCATCTCCAATGTGTGAGTTATTTGTATTCCACAGAAAGGCTGGATTTTTTGAGAAAAAGAATACAACCTGAGAATCTGTAAGTGCCCAGAGTTATTTTTAATGTTAGCAATGTTAGCGAGGTTAATTATCATAATTTGACTGAATTAGTGTAATTCAACAGAAAATGTAAGAAAGTGAGTTCACACATCGTTTACACTGTCATTTTCAGTCAGTTTTGGATGACTTGCTCAGCAAAGATATCGCAACAGGCTAGAAACTGTTCAGGTGGTGCTCATTACTAGTCCTGTTTTTTTTTTTTTTTTTTTCCTGAGGGTACTTTATGGAGCAGGTGGTTTCACTGTTGATCTTTTCAGCTCTCATCCTGACCCTGGAGTCATGCAGCTGCTTGTTTGAGAGCTGCTGAGGGCCAGTTGACTTCGCTGTGGTCTGTCTGTTGCGCGGTGTTGTGGGTGTTGAGCTGAGCTAAACAGTGATGGATGAAGCAAGAACGGATTCCATGCTGGATCTGGAGAAATAAGACAGGGCCGACTGGGAGACGTTCAGAGTCCTGAGGTGTAGTTAAAAGGGCCGAGCGGTTGTTGTCCATTTGTTTGAAATTAGTGGAGATGGAATGTGAAATACTTCACTACACTGACTGCTGTTTTATTAATTACAAATAGGTGATTGAGCTGATTTGTCATTGGTGCTGATATTCAGCTACTGTTCATAGAGTACCTCACCATTTCTCTTTGTTTATATCCTTTATTCCAGCCTTTATTCATTGGTGAGTATTGCTCCATGCCTGGAGTCAGCTTCAAAGACATTGCATCAGGTTGAATAGGAGTTTTAACAGCACAGTCTCTCTTTCTTCTCACTTTCAGTTCAGTCTTATTCAATTCAAGACAGCTTTATTCACAAGCCTGTATGTAGTAGAATGTCAGTAAATATATAAACTCACCAATCACTTTAAGAGGAACATTTGATCTGGCTTGCTCATTAGGGATAAATTTGTACATTTAAAATTTATATCCTGAATTTGTTTCAGTGTCCATTGTTAAAAGCTTTGAATGGAAAATTGAAATCGAACATTTGTACACTGGCTCGTTCATGCAATTATCCAATCAGCCAATCATGTGGCAACAGCGCAAATCATGCAGATACAGGTCAGGAGCTTCAATTCATGTTCACCTCAAGCATCAGAAAGTGAGAAAATGTGATGACAGTGACTTGATTGTTGGTGCCAAATGGGTTTGAGTATTTGCTGATCTTCAATGAAACTGCTGATCTTCTGGGATTTTCATGCACAACAGTCTCTAGAGAATTTACACAGAATGGTGCGAAAAACAAAAAAACAACAACAACAAAAAAACTTCTAGTAAGCAGCAGTTCTGCAGGCTTTCTTGATGCAAGCAGTCAGAGAAGAGTGGTAAGACTGGTTCAAGCTGACAGGAAGGCCACAGTAACTCAAATAACCACTCTTTACAACTGTGGTGAGCAGAAAAGCATCTCAGAGTGCACATCTTAGGCTGCAACAGCAGACGACCACATCAGGTTCCGCTCCTGTCAGCCCAGAACAGGAATTTGAGGCTACAGTGGGCACAAGTAGTCCTTAAGGTCTACTTACTAAACTTAAATCATTTTTAAAGGTATAAAGATGCATAATAAAAGTATGTTGAAATCATGTATCATTGATGGTAGCACACCAGTGACAAAGAGAATATAATGTCTCAGTGTAAAATGCAGTGCAATGAGGCATGGTGCAAATGTGTACACTCAGCATGTAGTTCATTAGGGCTTTTGCAGAAATCATTGTCATTGTCCATAGCGGGGGTCAAAACACATGCAGACAGGGTTAACCTAGGACAATCCATTATCATAAATGGTGCAAATAGGCATGCATTTAAACCAGGACCTTGGAAACAAGCGGACAAGGCTCAGACTTTACAATACAAATGCACAATAAGGCTTCACAAAGACATTGTTATAAGTATACAATATAAATAAGCAAGTGGAAAATAAAGAACATGATAACACAATCAGGGAAATGAACCAAATGACAATATGAGGGGTGGAGAAACTAAAACATGATGACATGGCTGGCTCTTGTTGCCATGGGAACCATTATTTAAGGGGAAACTGTGACATATAACTTACAATGTGCAGTTAATTTGAAAAATTTGAACAAATGTGAGGACTTCCAAAAGATAATTTGCTAGTGCCGAGGGTTTTTCCTCTGAAGACTTGCTAATGACATTGACATAAAAACCTTCTGTGTACATAGTGACTGTTTTAATAATGACAGTTATTACACTCTAACAGCATATAGGTTTGATATACATTTCTTTTGTATTCATTTTCATAAAAAGGAAAAAAAAATGTAATCGCATTTCCTCTAACCTAAACTAGAAGTTGACTACAGCTACAGAGTCACCACTTATTAAGATATAATCTCATGTAGAAAAAAAAAAAACAATAATTAAAGAAAAAAAAAACAATCTTGTTTCTATGACAACTGGCATCTCTTATAATAAGACTTTATAAA
>CM075004.1:24529680-24553310 GCA_037576675.1 Pangasius sanitwongsei | reverse complement strand
ACCAACATAATATTAGCCTGTTGGTCTTAATGTTATGGCTGATCGGTGTGTGTGTGTATATATATATATATATATATATATATATATATATAAACATAAGGAAAAATTAAAATTAAGACATTAAGACATCATCATCTGGCAGTTAGAATTCAAATTTCCCAACATTCCCCAACATATATATATATATATATATATATATATATATATATATATATATATATATCCCACATATACATAATACCAGCTGATTTAAAACTTTCATTTCATCCCTACAGCACTTCCAGCACTTTTTTTTTTCAGCACATAATTTCCATCAGGAAGTGCACATCTAATTAAGAAAAATAAAAATGGTGTAATTGAGATTTTAACACCCGTAATGACTCTCTAATGTAATTTGGCAGACACAGCTCAGTCCTAGCAGGACACACTGTGCCAGAACAATCACATCAGTCAGCAGTTTTAGCACTGCAGGTGTCTGGAGGAGTTTTTGGAAAGGCAGCACTCCACAAATTACTAATAACCAAAGTGATTTCTTTTTAATCCAAAAAAATAAATAAATAAATCCCTGAAACACTACAAATCTCATTTAATTCACAACCACAAGGTTCTTTTAAAATGTCAAACTTAATAGCTGAACAAAGGTTGATTTAACTTTAGTGTTGTTCACGCAGAATATTAGAAAAAAAAGGAGAATGGAAACAGACACACACTCACACACACACACACACACACACACGCTTAGTGAAAGAGAACAATGTTGTCCATGTCACCTGTTTTTGGGTTACTTAACAATGTACTGTATTCCTTTTAGCAGATCTGATTAGTCTGTGAGGGGGAATTAGTGAGGGGGAAACCTGTAGTACACGACTGTTCAACATATTCACACTGTCCAGAATTCACAGCAGATCAGTGGATTAGCCATCTGTGGGTAGTTACCTTAAACCGCCCCATATATGTGCACTCCGCTTTCTACCACGGCTGGCTCGAGCGCAATCTGAAACACGCGTTAATATCAACACCTGTGTGCTGCGCTTGATGAAAGTCGCACTCGCGTCTAAAAGCAATTCAAAAGCATGTGTTGTGCTGGCAGCAGCGCAACCAGAAACGAATTTTGGAAAGATGAGTAAATGCACACAATAAAATGACGATTGTTTTTCTCATCTGTACAGTTAATCCTAATCTTGATCTACTTTTTACAGTATTGCAGTGGTTCAGTTTGTTGTCAATACAATATAAATGTATTAAAATATAATATTTGATTTGTGTCAGTATCGTCTTGTGAAGCCTGTATCAGGATATGTCTCATATCATGGCTTTAGTGTGTCATCTCATGTCTACTATCCCGTTCTCTTCCTTCACACTCCCAAGGTTTACACACGTGTGAGATTAAAGTTCAGCGTTATGAACCAGAGATAAAACCGCTTCTGGAATGTAGTTCCCTTTTCATTCCCTGCACACTTTTACATCCAAGTGACCTGGCTTTTATATATCAGATTTTATTTAGGTTCGCTCTGACCGCTGCGTTACATCTGCATATGAGGTCAGAATGAACACACACACACACACACAGAATCATATGCCTCTCCCTGTTGGCCCTGACAGATTTAACTGTGTTCGATCGTGTGTGTTTGAGAATATTTTAGTGCTTGTTTCCTCTCTGATCCTTTTCTGTTGAATTCTGTGAATACAGAGCAACTGGGATCAATATGCACAGCACACACACACACACACACACACACACACTCACTCTCTACTGCAGACTGTGCCAGAATGCTACCAGCTTCTGTGTGTGTGTGTGTGTGTGTTTGTGTGTGTGTGCATGCCACCCACAGAGACTGCAGTGTGTGTGGGTGTGAGAAAAAAGATAATGTAAAAGGAAGCCGAGTGACAAAGAAAAGAGGGCACGGAGGAAGGATGAAGAGAAAAAAAACAGAGAAAGAAAAGTGCTACAACAGTAGATTTGTGTGTGTGTGTGTGTGTGTGTGCACACTGACCTGAACGTGAAAATCATGATGCCTATTGGAGACGATGAGTGCTGCCATTCAGCAGAATGAACTAGGACACACACACACACACACACACAGGAACACAAATGTTTTACTGGTCAGGAAATATCTTGAAGTCATTTTCCACTTATTATTATTATTATTATTATTATTATTATTATTATTATTAATTTACTTTTTTGTGTGTGTGCATGCCTTGTGTAACAAATGATAATAAATGAGGACAAAAACTATTAGCTGGTATGCTAACTGCTACCATGCTAACTGCTAGACTTTTTTTTCCTCACTCATGAAGAGCAGTGAGAAGAAAGTCAGCTGCCCCGTGTGGTCAAAGGTGGAACAACACGCTAAGAATTAGCCGATTAGTATGGTACACAAGGCAGAAAAAAATAATAAGTAACATGTCAATTTGAACTTTTTAATTATTTATTTACTTACTTACATATTTTCATCTGTGGTTTAATTTTAGCAAACATAGCTGCTGGTTTAATTCACACAATTATATATTCTATCTTTAGTAATTAGCTAGGTTGCTAGAGGATTTGGCTATCTAGCTAATGGAGAGATGATATTTACAGTACAGTTATGTGTACGAGTTCCAAGGAGGCAATTACGATGTGGTCTGTGTTCAAGTGGTTTTGGTCGGAAAAAAATGGATGGAAATAAAGAAATAAAGAAAAACGTTTCCTGGAACCATTATGTTTCCAGACAGTCTGTCCATCTGTCATTCTGAGACGCTTGCTAGTGCGATATCTGCTGAACGAGTGGTTGAATGTTTGTGGGATTTATAAGGAGTTATCACTGTCACCAGCAGATGAACTGATTGGACTTTGGAATGGATCCAAACAGGGTCAAGGTCACAGCAATGTCAAATGTTTGAAACAGGTTTTCTTCAATAGCTTTCTTCACGTTTGAAGTATATTTTAAGGGGATACGAATTAGTAACAAGAAGGATTAGACTTGTTAGTGTCGAGTTTGAATTATCGTCAGTGACAAGGCCTTTATTTAATCTTACTAAAAGAATATAAAGAATTGAACAGCCAACATGTAAAATTCCCGATTAAATCTTGCCGTCTGACATGGACGTCACATTCATATTGGTGGCTTTGTTAGTGACACGCCCCCTCTTAGAAAAGTCACATCACAGCTACGATACTTCTGGCAGGATTTGAAGG
Source organism: Pangasius sanitwongsei (assembly GCA_037576675.1). Taxonomy (NCBI): domain Eukaryota; kingdom Metazoa; phylum Chordata; class Actinopteri; order Siluriformes; family Pangasiidae; genus Pangasius; species Pangasius sanitwongsei. The sequence goes on along the minus strand of CM075004.1, from coordinate 24,550,129 downwards.
CAGCACATCCGGCTAACATCAGGACAGTGTGGAATTTAGGTTCCTGGCTAGTGAAATCATTTATGCTAATCAGTATGTCTAGCAGAATTTTTTTTTTTTAACGAGAAGTCAAAGTTTTATATTGGAAAAATGATCTTTAGAATCATTCCGCCGGTTTTTTTTTTTTCCTCAAAAAATCTAAAACAGGTCATTTTGACCCGAATGAAACAGAAGGACAAGAAGAAGGCTGAGAGAGCAGGAGCACGCAGGAACACGACCCACATCCGTTAATACAGTGTATCGCTCTTTTTAGCGTCCTCTGGAGTATCAGGACTAATATTTGTCATCGCCGTCTGTTTTAATAAGCGTCGACTCTCTCTCCATCTCCTCTGTTGCTCAGGGATCTGCAGGATTTGATTGAAAAGGTGTGAGATTTGCTTTCATACCCCCTCAGGATCGGAGTGAAGATCTGGTGATAGACAAACGTGATACACACTTCCGAGTGAAAAGGTTTCACACCTCAAGCTGTTATGGGAGATGAGCAAATTTTAACGTTATTAAATCTGACTGAAACTTTATGCACTTGCTGTATTTTACATAATTAAATCATCTTTATAATAAAGAGATTATTTTTCTCTGTATATTTTTCCTTAGCCTCTGTTTGGAAAGAGCATTAACGGACAAGTTTACAACGATATTTTTTTCTTTATGCTGCTACCTTGTATGGTAGTTTAAAAAAAAAAAAAAAAAAACGTTTATATAATACATTGCTCCAGTTCACCACAGTGAGCGCGTGTATTGTCCAGAAGCAAGTACCGTTAGCTGGAACTCAAGTGGTTTCTGGTGTTTTGTTCATTGCTTAACCTAGAACTTCATGTCCAAACACATCATTTTCAGTATATAAATATGTAAAATGGGTCATTTGGACCTGGGCAGTACTGAAGAGTTAATCTCAGCTGCCTTTACCGAGCGCAGTGATTAGCATGGCCTGATTAGTGAGAGCGAAGTTGCTCGTTCCTATTAGCAGCTGTACACTGCAGCAGCTGCCTAAACTCCCACAGAGAGTCCAGACCTTATTTCCACAAATAAGATATTAAACACCTGCACGAGTCACAGTTCTCCCTTTAAACAGTCTACTTTAGAAAAGTTCCTCAGTTGTCTGTGTTGCCTGTAATGCAAGAATTACATCTGGTCCTGCGAGAACTGTTATCATGTACCTCTAATCAGGTACACGCTATTATAGGAAAATAATCAACGGCAAATCACCTATTAGTTGATTATTGATTATTATCCTGTTACAGATGTTTGCTGTCTCGTAGGCCCCGTTCACACCTAGCTTTCACATGCTACCAGGGTGATCAGATCACAAGTAGACAGCTGAGATGCGTGTCCTTTCACACCTGGCATTATGAATGCATCTCCAGTGAGCAGTTGTGATTGGATTCCATACATCATATCTGCTGGAGAAAGGCTGTCATGCACATTTATCACATCACTCTTCCACAGCATTTATTTTCAGGCAGATATGTCCGGTGAACCCTATCTCATGTACCTTTCAAAAGTTTGAATCTCCGTGGTGTGGTCTGTTAACGAAACTTAGAAATGAAAGAGAGATGAGACGAAGAATGAGGCTATGAAAAGCAGCTGCTTTCGTCTCCGCTTTTATAGCATTGCCTTTATCCATTAACCTAGCGCTGACGAGCTCTACCGCTCAACATGATTTCCAAACAATCTCGCAATGATTATGTATTCTCTGGCTCGGGCAGTGACACAGTCGATTAGTTGGTCCTTCATCGCTGTCTGGGATGCATTGAGACGCATTCGCATTCACACTACAAATGTGATGTGGCCATATGTGTCCCATACCACATCCGAATGTGGTTTGAGTAATCCAATCACAATGCGTCTTGGAGACACATTTGACCCCATTCACACCTGTTCTTAGCGCGTGCCATAATTTCCTTTGGCAGGCAGTGTATGCTCCTCACCAGATGTTCAGTAGTTAACTAGTGTGAGTGTATTCTTCACTACTAGAACTAACTTTGAAAAGTTTTTCATCTTAGCTGAGATGCAAACATTTGATTCCAAAGAAGGGGAAAAAAAAACACTATAATTTTGGTTCACAATCTAAAAATCTAATTTTGTATAAATCTCAGATTAGATCCTAATGATGTTCATTTCCAGCCAACAAAAATGCTGACCAATGAGAAGAAGGTAAGCTGTATAAATAATATGGTGCACTGTGAGGTTAGACAATTATCTTGCTATGAAAATGTAATATTGGTACACCCCTAGTGGACAGCAGATCATCATGTCCTGGAAAGCGTTAGGAAGTGGTTTCGTCTCTCTCTCTCTCTCTCTCTCTCTCTTTCTCTCAGTATTTACCAGAGTTTTCATTGTGATGCTATTGTAGTAGAGAGATAGTGTATGAATTATGCATCGCTGTGAAAGATGGATTGGAGGAAATGGATCTGTTTTCTAAGTAAAGGCTAGAGCTTCTCCTGGGACGGCGCACTGTAAGGATACATTACAGCTCGGACAAAGATTGAGAGATGGTGAATGGCTATAAAAACTGCAGCTTGTGCGGTGAACATTAGCATAAATACAGGAAATACAGTGATAAACTGGACCATGATTCAATATTAATATCACAGTTTACAAGTGGAACAGATTGCACTTGCATATCTGCCACTTATTTGCTGATGATGTTGTTTTTAACCAAAAGTCTGTGTCGGCTACCAAGAACTGTTTAAGAGTTATCATTAATGTTATTCTTGTCCTGAGTGGTACAGTTTGTATAGATCTATTTTTAGGGAAAAAGGAGTAGAGAAAAGTAAACAAGAGACATCACCAAGTAGGAAGAAGGAAACTAGGAAGTACTTGGAATAAGAAAACTAGCAAACAGGTTTTCAGTGTCCTTAGTTTCCAAAAAAAATGCTTCATCATACTTCTTAAAGAATTCTTCAGTACATCTGTAGGAACCCTTAAAAGATTTTTGTGTCCAGTGTTCCTGGGATTAGCTCTGGATTGATCTCGACCCTAACCCAGATAAAGTGTATAATGGAAATGAATGATTGAATGAATTCAAAAGGATCCCATGTGACCAAATTTAGATAGGAAGGTGAGATAAGTGATGTGGACTGTACGTTAGGATCTCACTGTAGCGTTGAAGAGGTTGCAACTACTGTGCTTTATTGTGTCCCTGTATTGAGCGAATATGAAATCGTCTGTCGCTGTATTTTAAGCCATGACAGACTTTGCTCCAGGAGGTCATGGCCTGTAGAAAGGTCTATCTGAAGGTGGAAGTAAAATCAACCTTAGTTACTTTGGTGCAAATATGCCTGCAGTTGCCTGGTTCCTAAAACCATTCCTGTGGTTGAAATGCACGTATAGATCCACTTTAAAACTGGTCACATGTATTCATTTGGTAGGCTGATTTTGTCCCATGAGACATGGATGTGAGGCGGAATCCAATCTAAGCATAAAATTGAGAGTGAGGGGTCTTGCTGAGAGGCCTAAAGGGGGTCTATAGCAACCCTGGGACTTGGCAAGCACACAACCTTAACTTCTGAGCTACCACTGCTAACAAGCAAATCAGAACTGGAGAGAAAATGGCCGTTATCCCTCAATGCTCTCTTGCCCTTAATCTCCATCCTCTCCTCCATGGCTCAAATTAGTGCCACTTCTCTCTCTCTCTCTCTCTCTCTCTCTCTCTCTCTCTCTCTGTGTCTCTCTCCGTTCCATCTTTTAACGAGGTGGCTGGTCCCTTGAGATAACTGGACACGCCTTGAGGCATCAGCAGGTGAAGGACACTCCATTATCTGTCCTAGATGGATGAGTTGAGACGCTGCCCTGAAAGCAGGATGGCTGCCAGATCCTCTTCTCTTTAAAGTGCTTTTGTCTCTGCTGAGTGCCACCATTAGCGTAAGAGGATAAATCCACCCAATCTCTCTCCAAGTCTATGCATCCAAAAACGAAAGCTGACAATTCGAGCTTATGTTTTATTAATGAAGTGTAAAGCTACTGTTATTGCTATTGTCCAAACAGCATGGTGATGGTGCAATTTGCAGACTGATATTTGAGCCCAACCCTGATTGGTTGTGCCTCTCTGTCAGCTTTTGAATATTCGAAAGAGGAGTGATATGATGACATCATCAGAAGCACCACACTGTCTACATCATTACCTATTCCAATCACTTTGTTTCTATCTCCTTCTATCATCTTCTCTTTACCGATACAGTCATGGACTGTATCCTAAAATGCATACTACTATAGTATTGATACTTGCTTATGTCAAAATGATATGCTTCCCATACTATATAGCTAGCAGGCTAAGCATAACAGCTACAACAAAGCATTCCCAGAAAATGGGTCACGAAGTGGATATTACAATATTAAATAGCATTAAGTAATACAAATGAATGGAAGCACACTTCACAGCTAAACAAGAGTCTGATCATTATATCTTATTTCTTTGAGAGTGTATCAGAACTGTTGTGTTTTTAAAGATATCTTTAACATCCTTGTATTTTTTGCTAAGATGTTAGATGGCTTTGACTTTCTTTATAATAACAGACACTGATAACAACCTGTGCTTTTGATATCATAATAATATTAGTCATTTTTATTAGTAATTTAATGTCTTGAACTTTTACATATTCACATATGGCACTTAATATTCAACGCTGCTATGTTGGACTAAAATTAGCAGGGCCATCATCTCGCAGAGATTTTTAAACTGTGTGTGAAATCTGTCACTTTTGTAAAGGCAGATCTGCAGTGCTCTCTCTCTCACACACACACACACACACACACTTTTTTTTTTTTACCACTTCCCCCATAGCTTTCTAATTTATGTCTTTTGGGTGGCTGTTAAATTTTGAAAAATTCAGTAAGTGCATACATTTGTGCTTGTCATTTTTTATTTGTGATTCTTGGGTTCTTTGCTAGCTGTGTGTGTTTTGCAAATTTGATATTATCACTCTTTTCCTTATTTCCCAGTGTCTCCCTTTTGCCTATGTTGAAAGTACCAGAATATAAGATCCAATACTATTAGTTGCAAAGCCCTGTTTCCCCTCAGGACATATTCAGTATTTGTTTTCTGTAAATTATGAACCTCTTGTCAGCTACAATCAATCTGTCACATGACAGTCTCAGTGGGATTTTGAAGATCTTTGCACAGAAATGTATTACAGCACTTGAAGAAACAAAGTTTTAAGAAATCAAAAGTCCAAAGCAAAACTGGAAAGAGCAGCAGTTGGTAGTTCTAAAATCAAATAGTAGGACTCTTAGGCAAACAATGCTCAAAGGTAAAGTACATGAGAAAGTCTACGGTCAACCTGACAAAAAGAATATGTGATATATCTAGGTAACCGGGCTCACAGCCTACTCTAGGATGTGAGAATAGGTGGTCAGCTAATGAATTACAACTGTACCTGATTTGTAAATATTGCCTTAGACCTAGAACTCTGATGAGTGGACATGAAGGGTACTGCAGTATGCAGAGTGCAATAGAACCCTCAGCTGAAACGCCAAGGTGTCAAGACTTGCCCCTGGGTCTGGGATCAGTATTGCCCAGATGTTCCATGTAGAAGTCATCAATGGGGCCCGTAAATGTTCTCTGATGCAAATCACAAGTGCTACTCCAAATTGTAACTTTTCCAATAGACAAGACAGAACATACAGTAGATTAGGCATGATTCTTGGAGTCCAACAGGGCCTGAACCACTTAGGCTGGGCTTCCCTCCAATACTGATGGAAGGGATGACTCGGTTGCCAAGTTTGGGGTTTCCTTGTCAATAACTGCACCATCCAATGATGCTGTCTTTGTGGATGTGGTCTGGGACAGTTTTTTCAGTTTTTGGCTCTGATGTATGCTTCCTCCAATATTTTATTTTATTTTTGGCAAAATACCAGAAATACAGTACTGTGCAAAACTCTTAGGCACATGCAAAGAAATGCTGTAGAGCAAAGGTGCCTTCAAAAATAATGAAACTAAATGTTTCTACATTAAAAGAAATACTATAAAGAGCAGTAAACAGCAATAAATTAAACAAAGTCAATATTTGGTGTGACGATCCTTCGCTTTAAAAAAAAAATAGTAGTCTCAGGTACAGTGTGTGCAGTTTTATAAGGAAATGAGCTGTAAGTGTTACTGAGCATCTTGCAGAAGCAGCCACAGTTCTTCTGGAGACTTCGACTGTCGCACTCGCTTCTTATTTTTGCAGCAAAACCCAGCAGCCTGCATTATGTTTTTTGTCTGAAAAGTGGTCTCTTATGTAATATGCTGCTTTCTTTACTGACATACACACATTTTTCTGTAACATTTAATTTTGTGCCGGAAAACTAACGTTTGGAAATCTAAAATGTTTTTGTACTGAATCAATATTGTAGAAGTCGTAAAATAAAAATCTATAACAAGGTTTGTACTAAAAAAAAATAGGGTGGCTAAGACTTTTGCACAGTACTGTAATTTATGGCTCAGTACACAAAACAGCAGGCATCATATAACTGGGTAACACTGCTCAGCTTATGTAAGGAGTGGCAAGACTTCACAATGGTACTGACAGAGACATATTAAACAAGTGGTAAGCAAGTGAGCCACAGGTGTGACCAATTTATAAGTATGACAGCTGCCTAGTAGACAGGGGAGGCATTGCAGTGTCCAGCTACGACACTGTCACAACGTTCTCTGGCTGAAGTTTTTAATTAAGTCTTCAGTGATTCCTTTCATTTATATTTGCACATGTATGCTCGGACTTTTTCTGGACTTTTTGAATGTAGGGAGGAGAGAATGTCTCAATATCGCTCTAGACTTCAGGAGCACAACTTAGCCAGAAGGCATATTCTTAAATCTTCCAACCTATTCTTAGGGTACCACAGAGCATGCACATTTTCTTTACTTAGAGTCGAAACTGGTAAAAATGTTTAGTTACAGAGTCATGCTTTGGTTTTGGCCCCAAAAGGGCTACCAAACAAAAAAAAGTATAATGGCTCTCATATAAAAAAAAAATTACTATAAGTAGTCAGAAAACAAAAAAAAAAATCAGTACCTTATGATCAGGCATGACAGCAGTAATACACAAGTAAATGGTCATTATACAGTTAGGTATGAGTTTATTAGGAAAAATGATAACTTATTTTGTTGTGTGTGTTTTTTTTTTTATCCTATGGGAAAATGGGTTGATACTGTACATGTCAGATTGTAAATCAATAATGCTTTCAGGATTGTGGTGGGATGCCTAATGATCTCCAAATCAATACTCATGATCTTTAATCAATAAGAGAGTTAATTACGAGGTATCACTTTGTTTTATTGTGTTTTGGTACATATTGCCTTTTTGAAAAGATCTCTGGAAAGCATTGATGAAGGATTAAAGAGCTTATAGACCAACAGAAGAGTAAGAACACACCTGCCAATATGTCTTAACCACGCCGATCTCAGCTGCCTTATAAATTCCACATAAAGAAGTGGTTTACGGGAAGCACTCTGTTAAAATAACAGTCTGTTACTTGCTTTTTCTCTCTCTCTAAAACACTCTCCGTCCCTGTGGTCCAGTTCTGACTTAACACACCCTCGTCTACTTCCCCTTGGCCATCTTAAGGGTCACTCCATTATTCTATCGGCTTGAGTTAAGTATATTAGATGAGGGTAGGCACTGAGTTGTCATCAGTGTTCTTCAGGAGTACTACTTGCCCAGAAGGTATTGTTGCAATCTGACACCAATTCGTTTTCAGAATGGCGGATGGAGCTGTTTAAACAGGATCAATAAAATACTTCCCATTACAAACGTGTAACATTTGATTGCCCGTGTTCAAATTAGGTTTACTCCTCTGTCTCGATCTGTACCTGACAGCTGTTGGAGCTGTGTTACTTTACTCAGCTAGTGAGTTAGTGTGCTAGCTAGTTAGAGAGTCAGTATGACTCTGTACAGTTGTCAAGGAACTGAGAATGTAAATCTCAGAGGAAATCTGGTGAGACTGTATATGTTCTTCATGACCAATCCACTAACAGATATACACGAATGATGGGTCACAGATTATTATTTCCAAGCCACTGTCATGTAAGCATTTTTCCTATATACATGCTAAAATAGAAACAACACATGCTTTTCTAAATAGTCCTTCACTTTTTATGATGCTGAGCATGCATGCATATATATATATATGTATATATCTTGCCTCCATAGCATGTGATATTAACATATCCATGTGCACATATGACACCACTGAATCACACTTTGATAAATAAATAACACGAATATTTGATTATGATTAGCAAAAAGTGAGAGTCATAACTGATTCTGATGGCTTTATCGTGTTCAGTGTTGTGGTGGATCTGCATATGATGCCAGTCCATCACAGGGCACCATACATGTACACTCACACCTAGGGGCAACTTCCCAAAGCCCATCCACCTAATGGGAGGTGGGTAGAAGGTGGAGAACCTGGAGGAAACCCACAGGGACACGAAGGTTTGGGATAACAGTCCATGTCCAGTTTCTGGGGCTAATTTAAGCTGCCCCTGAAATTTTATTTTATTTTTAGGCAAAACACAAGAATGAATCCATTGTCGAATACACAAAGGCAAGGGCAGGCCCTATATAACTGGATAGCACTACTCACAGCTTACGTAAGGAGTAGTAAGACTTTGATTTTGAGAATGACATTATATAGGTATATATTCATATGAATGAAATTTCAGTTAGATCCCACCCCTCACCCTGACCCCTCCCCTTTGCTAATCTAGTCATACATACACATCAATTGGAGCAGCAGCAATTTTACTTTTGGACATTACGAGAGTGTGGTAGACGCTCTAAATTCATATACGTGGATACCTCCAATGCCCTAATTGTAGATCTTTCATCGCTGTTTTCACACGGGAAAAGAAAGTGTCTGTTCTTCCTTCCTCTCTTCCTCACCCTCTATCCGAGGTCACAGTGTGCTGTACCTTGGTTATCTATGTAAGTAGGGTAGAGAGAAAAAACTCTGCTGATCCAATTTTATATTTTTTATTTATTTTTTATTGCTCTCCCATGGCTGGTTTCAATTTAATGAAGTTTGATATGGAGTGTATTAGAAAAGGATTTGAGTGCTGGACTCCTGCATTGTGCTAAGAGGGATTTAAGAGGGTAGAAAAAAACATAACATACTGTGTTTGCTTTAAAGCACCTCAGCTCTGTGCTTTAATCCCATATTCCCCATATGGGGATAGAACAGTGACAGCAAAAACAAGAGCTCTTTATTAATATGAACAGATGCCTCACACTCGGGAGCTTTAGTGAAATGTTACTGAGGCACTCTGAGAGCAGAGATTTCCTCCCAGCAATGGGAGTACAGATTAAGAGGCCTTTATATGTTGCTATTAGATACAAATGAAAACAAGTAGAAAAATGGTGTAGCGGCTTTTTTATGTTCAAGGTCATTAGAAGAGAGTCAAATGTGTTTTAAGAAGTTTTTTTTTTTAGTTACAATAAAACACAAATTACATTCCGTACTGTATTTATTTATTTATTTATTTATTTATTTATTTATTTATTTATTTATTTATTTTCACCCAGCATATTTCAGCTGTTCACAATTTCCACCTAATCTCACAAGTACTACCAATCTGGGAAGACAAGCGTTAACAACATACTGTACCTCAGATAAACAGCTGCACCAAAAATAATGATCTATTCTATTAAAAAAAATCGATTCGAAAAAAAAAAACATTAGGGTTCTCTTCGCTAACATTATTTCCTCCATTATTTTTCCTTAAACCATGAACTTCAATAGTAATACGTAACTTAACACGTGTTTTTTTTTGGTATAAAGTATAGCTACATTTAATAATGTTGACTCAATCCATGGCTAAAAATAAGTCCACATGTCCATTACGGCGTTGTCAGTGATTATTTAGCTTATTTGGCTTATTATTAAAAAAAAATTGATTAATAGAAGTATTAATTTGACATACATAATGTCATTTAAGGGAACCTTAATGTAAAGTGTTATTAAAATGTGTTTAACCAGCATGAACTTTTACCTCGAGTTCAAAAATCTGGCTCTCAACCAATGTTGTAAATGTTGTAAAATTTAAGAGAACTATGAAGTAGCGCTGTGGAGACCCAGAGTGCGCAGTATTTATTCAATTATCCATCTCTCTCAGCCAAAATACCATTCTCATTCACCACTGATCATGGTTAGTAATATCTATTCATTTGCGGCATTGCCTCACGTGATTATATTTGTATAAATAATACAACATCACATAACTTATGATGTTCGGTGATTTTTATTTATCAGTATAGACAAACATAACTTCAAAAAGTAAAGGATATTAGCAAATCAGGTCACATCTTTAAATAAAAATAGCAGGCCATTCATTTTCTGTCTGATTTTTGGGCACTTTGTAAGCATCTGGAGGATATTTAGATTAGAGGATATAATCCATATTAGTGTTTTATACATTAGATTTCCTTTGGTTAAGTCATTCAATCTTGTTCATGCATAAACACACACTTCTTTCTTTCATTTTAGTTTGTGCTATAGCACTGTTATTATTCATGGCCTCCACACACTCAGTATCACAGCAGGCTGATCTGAGATCACCATCTCTCCGTGGCAGCTTAAGGAGGATTGGGGTGTGTGTGTGTGTGTGTGTGTGTGTGTGTGTGTGTCTGAAGCTCAGTTTGTAAAAGGGTGATGGATTTGTTGTCATGGCACCCTGACAGAAAATCACTGTGTCTATATGTGTGTGTGAGTGTGTGTGTGTAGACTCAAAGAGCTCTGCATGGAAGGTGTGAATGGGCCACTAAAGAGATGAGTGTACATTACTTTGAGTGGATGCAGCAATTAGAAACAATAACAGCATGTTTCAGGTGTTTCCTGATTTCCATGCAAATCTACCATCTTTATATCCATGTCCCAGCCAGGAGTGTGTGTGTGTGTGTGTGTGTGTCATCCAACACACTAAACTGTATTAGTAACCACAAATTGTGGGTGGGCAGAGATTAAAAAAAAAAACATTTCCTCAATGAAACCAAAAATCACATCACCATGCAGCTGCCCTGTGAGCTTCTTAATGTGGCCATTTGAGAGCAATATTGCAAGTATCATTCTGTTCACACGTTTTGAAAAACATGACATCCTCTGCCTGAGGATTCTTTTATAAAATATGTGGGGCCTGGGACACACACCCTTCAAGTTTTGCCATTTTCTACTATATATACTGTATACTCTACTTCCTGAACTGAAATAGGTTTCTCTTTTGTAAGGTTCTCGATCACGAGTCAAGTTCTATGATTTTAAAAAGTGAAAAGGGAGAAGATTAGAGATTAAAGATTCCAATTCCACCTTCCAGTTCCACCAAAAGGCAGCCCGCCTACATCTACATTTACAATCTAATCTACTTATGGAAAAACTACATTGCGGACAAATTTTTAAAGAATTCGAAGTTTCAAATGTGAAATGAGTTCTCACTTTGATAATTACCATCAGTCACATCAGTCCCTGTTTCATCACCTGAGGTAAATGTCACTTTAAACACAAGCCTCAGTGTCGTCTCTTCACTGCACTGATCTCTGTTCATATTAATAATGGTAGGGAAACAATCACTGATTAATTCAGTCACTTCTGTTCTGTTATTGGAACATTTGGAAAGGTTATCCTCTGTACAGCGTGTGTAAGCGTCCTTCTCTGAAATGATTAGGCGTATCGCCATTTTAGAATAGCCATCAAATCATGAGAAAATCTCACGTAATTATCAAAGTTTTAGACATCTTAAGCAGATATGTGATTTCTTAAATTTATGATTTCCTTTATGATTTTATTTATTATTTATGATTATGAATTAGAGATGCCTAAGTATACTACTGGCAGAAAAACTCAATGATCAACTGATTTTTCATAATTTATGGCTGTTTTCCAGAATGCATCCTGCAAGTTTTTCCAGGCCACCGCAAAAGTGTAGGTCACTTTTATCGTATTTGGTTTTGTAGTTAGCCAAAAGTAATTCGGAAGGCAAAACTAGCAAACATAAAACAGCTTATGTAGCTAGAGCTGTGCAGCTAACCCTCAAGCCAGCCACAGTCACCATACTGCCTCTGTTATTGAGTAAACACTAGTCTAGTTATGTCCAGCAGATGAGAGATCAATTAATACACAACTGTCACATGCATAGCATTAAATGTTAAGACATATGATGATCCTGAACTATGTCCTGAATGCAGGCTCAGAGACGTTCATTAGCGGTGGCTAGTAAGGCAGCTGATTAGTGAAGGACACACAGCTACCGCTAATGAACGTCTCTGAACCTCTGACTGTAGATCCAAATGAAGCTAATCCAACCTTGCTATAGATAACCATGAGGGAGAAAGTGAGAGTAATCTGATGCATTACACTCGCCACCTAGACATGAGGTAATTATTCACACATAGACATAGGGATCCATTTCTATTATGCACATAGATAGACTTTGGAGATCATATTATTCGGCACACCACCAAGGTTATTTGTCATTTATTTCTTTTAAATGGTAAAAATGGTTCTCTCCAGATGATTGCCTCTTATTAAAGAGAGATAGATAGAGAGAGAGAGAGAGAGAGAGAGAGAGAGAGAGAGCACAGTGTGGGGTAGAGCCGCTGCCTTCTTTCTTACTTATTCTACATGTTTATAAGTGCTCTGTTTGTACTTTAGTCATGACTTGAGCCTTGTGTGTATGTGTGTGTGTGTGTGTGTGTGTGTGTGTGTGTGTCAGCGTCAAACACCACTCCGTGCACAACACTCCATCTGCACTAAATTAGCATGGCAAAGTGCAGTCACACTGAACTACTCGAACACAAAGTGACAGAACGAATCCTGAGAACACAGCAAGGGAGACAGACATTCTCTCTCTCTCTCTCTCTCTCTCTCTCTCTCTCTCTTTCTCTATCAGGGGTGTGATGATATACACCTTGATAACTATTATTTAATGTCGTTTTCTTTAAACCGCTGTGATCAGATACTGTGAGGGACTGAAAAACCATCATATCGGTTTCTCTCTCTCTCTCTCTCTCTCTCTCTCTCTCTCTTCTGCTCCTACATAACGGTCTCAGTGTTAGTGACCGGTCTAGCACTACAGAATACCAATGAGAGCCCTAATTAACAAGTCTAATTATTCACAAACGGCTTCATTAGTGCACACTCGCCACGTCTGAGAGAGCAAGAAGAAAAGAAAACTCCAAAACCCTGGAGACTCACGCTCCTCTGTATCTTATCTACAGTATATGACAAGAATCATACAGAATAACTGAGACACAGATAGTCATTGTTGTTTGTTACATAAGCAACAGTGTGTTTATGCAGTAACAGAACCAGCAAGTTCATATATATATTATATTATATTCAGTGCTGTGGCATTTCTAATGATTAATATGATTCGCCATGGCACTATGATGGAACCCGCATTGTTACAATGGACTGAGGTGAATGGACATTATGTATCACCTGGAGGGCAACACATTCTGACTACATGCGTTTAAATCAAGCATATGTCATGCAAATCAGTTCGCAGCACTGACAACCTGACCACTTCCTCTGTTGTTTGCTAATGTAGTTATGTTTTGATGGCTAATGTAGTTATGTTTTGATGGCTAATGTAGTTATGTGTTGATGGCTAATGTAGTTATGACATAACATGTGTTTGAAATATATTAAAAGGGGTTACAAATATGACAATTTACCTTTACAGCATTTAGCAGAGGGCCATCCAGAGCGATGTACAGAAGCGCTTTGTAGTTTCCAAACACATCAAAACATATCCTCATGCTAGTTCACTAGGTCAGGTGCTAAGACTACCATAAAGCTAAAACGTTATTGGAGCAGGTTAGTACAACATGAAATAACACACAAGACAAGGGATTTTTTTTTTGTCAATGTATTAGAAAGGTTTCTTGCAGGAATTATTATGCAAGAGTTATTATTTCATAATTTGTTAGGAAGTGCTTTGGTACACACACTATATGGACAAAAGTATTGGGACAGTTGTCTTTAATGACATCACATTCTAAATACATAGACATTAATATGGAGTTGTTCCCCCCTTTTACAGCTTCCACTCTTCTAGGCAGGCTTTCCACAAGATTTTGGAGTCTTTCTGTGGGAATTTTTGCCCATTCTTTTAGTAGAGCATTTGTGAGGATGTTGGACGAGAAGGTCTCGCAATCTCCGTTCCAGTTCATCCCAAAGATGTTCGATGGGGTTGGGGTCTGTGTGGGCCAGTCAAGTTCTTCCACACCAAACTCATCCAACCATGTCTTTATGGACCTTGCTTTGTGCACTGGGGCTCAGTCATGCTGGAATAGAAAAGTTCCCCAAACCGTTCCCACAAAGTTGGAAGCATAGCATTCTTTATAGTTGGTACATTGCAGTCAGGCAGGTAACGTTCTCCTGGCATCCGCCAAACTCAGACTCGCCCATATGGCTGACAAACAGAGAAGCGTGATTCGTCACTCCACAGAACACGTTTCCACTGCTCTAGAGTCCAGTGGCGGCGTGCTTTACACCACTCCATCTGACGCATGGCATTGTACTTGGTGACGTGAGGCTTGCATGCAGCTGCTCGGCCATGGAAACCCATTCCATGAAGCTCCTGTCACACAGTTTTTGTGCTGATATTAATGCCAGTGGAAGTTTGGAACTCTTCAGCTATGGAATCAGCAGAGCGTTGGCGACTTTTACGCCCCATGCACCTCAGCATTCGGTGACCCCACTCTGTGACTTTACGTGGTCTTCCGCTTCGTCGCTGAGTTGCTGCTGTTCCTACATATTTCCATTTTCCGAAAATACCACTTACAGTTGACCATGGAATATCCAGCAGGGATGAAATTTCACGAGCTGACTTATTGTAAAGGTGGCATCCTATCACAGTACCACGTTTGGATTCACTGAGCTCTTCAGAACAACCCATTTTTTTTTTTCACACGTTTGTAAATGCAGACTACATGGCTAGGTGTTTGATTTTATGCACCTGTGGCAATGGGTCTGATTGAAACACCCGAATTCAATAATTAAGGGATTTCACATAGAATATAGTAATATACTGTGTATATATATATATATATATATATATATATATATATATATATATATATATAAAACATAATTATAAAATTAAAAAAAAAGTACAAAATTATAAAAGCAGACTATATAAAAAAATCACCAGCACAACAACAACAACAAAACAAAACAGTATCTTAGAAAAGTGTATTGTGGCTTAATTAATCACGATATCGATATATTGTCGTATTGCCTAGCCTTAGATGAAAAAGTTTTCAGACATGACATAATGTATTAGGAAGGTTTCAGTTATGATGGAACATGTTAGGAGGGGTTTTGGTTGTGACATCACACATTGAGAGCAGTTTTGTTATGATGAAATAAATTGTAATGAGATACAGATATAACATTATATGTATATTAGAATGGCTTTTGGTATGACGTCCTGCATTGGCAAGAGTTTTGGTTATGATGTAATCAACACTTTGGGGTTTTGGTTATGAGAAAATGGATTGGGAGGATTGGGGTTGGGTTATAACAAAATGTACCATGAGGGCTTTGGGTGTGTATAACATCTGGATAAACTAATTGGATGTAAATCTGTTTTAAATGAGTCTCGGGGGCATTTCCACCTGCATTTCTACAATATGTGTAAATTAATTATGTTCATTAAATTGAGATTGGACATGCCCAACTGGACTGCTTCTCTACTCCCAGGAGGAGAACTTGGACAGGGAATTTCTGCATTCTTGTATTTTCTTTTTACATTGTCCATGAACAGGATTGTCCCAAAGGGGTAGGAGTTCTGCCTGTTTGGAACCAGCAACACAGCAACGCTTGCTAAGAGATAAGAAAGCTTCACTTTGATTGAAAAAAAAAAGCTTAGCTAGATAAACACACTCACTTGTTTAATAGGTGAGCTAATTTGACAACATTTCCGGCGCAGGAGTATGCAGTTTGGGACACAGCCCCCTGATTCGTGTGAGGATTAAAGAGAAGCTGTGATAAAGATCTAAATTAGGAATAAATGAAGTGTGTTTAAGATGGCATGTATGTGATTTCTCCTGCTCTGAGTGCACACGCTGCGTATGAAATTAGAGGTATGCAGGGATTAATGGAGGTGCAGGAGACTTTATTAGTGCATAAATTATGAGGAGTATGAGTGAGAGTTCTGTGTTGTGGTCTCTTGCGGTCAGCCTCCGCACACCCTGCTCTCTTTGAAGGGCTCATTAGCTGGGTGAGTGTGTGTGCGTGTGCGCGTGAAGCGTGTGAAGGCACGAGCGCTCTTTTCGGCCTCGCGCGCCTCCGAAATCAAACTTTGAAGTCGGTTTTCCATTGGAAGGATTAGCCATCGGGGATTTGATTTAATTCTAATTTCTTATTTTTGCCGTGATGCTGAAGACTCTGCTCTGCTGTGTGGGAGGAACAGGCCGTCGGCCTTACGAATCTATTTACTCAGAAGTGATTTCAAAGTGAAACAATGAGCACTGTGTGTGCGTGTGTGTATAGGGGCTTGTGTGTGTGTGTTTTAACTAAAGGCTTAATGTTGAGCTGAATTTATGAAAGTCTGAAATATACACAAGGGTTAAAATGCCCTTTACACATCTCACACACCTGCCAGCTAAACAAACTCATTGTAGTACATTATTTTCAGCATTATTGTTACTTTGTGTAGTGAGTGCAGTGCTGTTCTTCCTCATTCCTCTTCTTCCTCCCTTGGCTTTGAGAAGTGGTGCAGGCTAGAGTGCACACACATAACACTGTATTGTAGATGATTTAGAGCGTGGAGGCTGTCCTTGTTTGTTTTGTACAGGATTTCATTCAAAAACACTTAAGCATGAAACTTATAATTGAAATACACTCAGGGAAGGATTTGGATGATGATGTCATAATTTACAACAGCTGACCAATCAGCATCTGCGCCTGAACTCAGTGAAACTGCACACACACTAGAATCAAAGCGTTCTTCACTTATCCCTGTGAGGAAAGCCTTTAAGCTTCTCTGTAGAGCCCTACAACAATGTTTCCCTATGGTTTCTTTCTTTCTTTTTTCTTTCCTTCCTTCCTTCCTTTCTCATCCATAGTTTTACTCCTTTCATTCTCCTATCACTTGTCAATGAGCATATAAAACATTTATAAAACCTATTTATAAATATAAAATATAAACAAATATAAACCATATTTATAAACAATTTTGCATTTGATCTATCTATCTATCTATCTATCTATCTATCTGTCTGTCTGTCTGTCTGTCTGTCTGTCTGTCTGTCTGTCCATCTAGTGTAAAGCCATATTCTATACGCTTGTTAAAATGGAGCTTGGCAGCAGTGCGCTTGCACACTCATTACACTCTTCTCTTGGCAAGCCTACATTTTGTTTGCATTATACATCTTGTCTCTAATGGCCTTTTCAAATGGCCACTTACAAGCGTGTTTATTTCTGAGCCTTGTTTTTTTTTGCCCCTTGTCTTTTTTGTGAGGGCTTCTGACAAAGACCCGGCCAAACGTAAGGCTTAATTAACGAGTGCCGAGCGAACGATATGAGAGAGAGGAAGTGATATGGGGGAGTGCGAGAGATACAGATAGGGGTTGTCATCGTAACCGCCTCACTGCCTCTTTGCCTCATACGGCTTTCGCACGTCCATTGCTCCATCGAAGGGAGAAATCTGATTTCAGGGGCCACTAGATATTCAGGCTCTGTGAACGATGTGTAGAAGATTATTTTCTAAGAACAGAACTATTGATCACTTTTGTACTGTAAATCTGCAGGCAGGGATCAGGCTCTTTATTAGTGACCGGAAGGTTGTGAGTTCAAATCCCAGAGAGTCATCAAGGTGATGGGCTCTGAACGCTCAGTTGCTCAACTTGGTGCTTGGCTTGCATTTTTACTCATTGTTAGGTTGCTTTGGATAAAATTTCCTACCAGTGGAAGAACAAAATGTGTGATTTTAATGTGACAATTTTATTTTATTTCTTTAATTTCTTTTTTTTTTTTTTTGGAATTTTTTTAATCTTCTGTATCTGGGCCATTCATGTAGAAACGCTGTATACATCTTTTTTCCCTAAATGTACCTATGAACATGAGTGCCAGCATGCTTTGAGATGAATAAATAAAACATTTCCATGAAAATAAGGTCATGTAGAATCCATTGTTATGTTTTACATCAAATCATGATGGCTGACTTTTGTTTATATGTATGCAAATGGTTATTTTGGGGCTGTTTCCTTTTCATGAATCGCTTTTTCACATCATCTTTGAAGTTTTGCCCACGAGAGTAAAGAAACACAGCCTTTGTAATGGTCTTTACGTCCTCTGCTAAGCTAGCACCTAACCTTGAGCGTGTAGCATGAATCACTCTTGCCCTGATAGGAATTGTGTGCACACGACTGAATAATCCGTCATTCCAGTGAACAATCGGATATCTTATAAATAAACATACTTTTTTAAAAAAAAAGTGTCATAAATAACGTCCCCTATACCCTCCTGTCTCTCTGTCCATTAGTGGGTGAGATTTTAGCACACGCTCGCTAATGACAACCCACTAATCATCTGCTTAAATGAAAATGTCCTCATCCTGTTTTTCAAGAAGAATATGTTTGGGTCATAAACACAAAACCACACATCAACACATCAACACACACACATACACACACACACACACACAGACAATGTTATTAGCGGTGACAGAGAGCTTCCTGTCAAGGGTTATGGGTGGTGATTACTTTTGTGAGTGTGTGTGAGTGTGTGTGTTGGCCTCCTCAGCTGGTGGTATCTGATTGTCAATTTCACCTTTAAATTAAGAGTCTGTGCCACCATGAAATCTTTTCATCCTCCAGATCTCCGCTGGACACCAAAGCCTAGAAAGAAATGGCCTATTTCTTTTATTTCTTATTTTTTCACATCCTCTCTAAGCTGGCAATCTCGTCCCATGGCACAGCTCTTTGCCAGTAATTTCAAGACTCCGTGCTTGATAGGTCTGAGGGTTGAAAAGGCCCTTCAGTTTGCCATTGTTCAGTGCTAATTGCTTGGCAAAAATTGCCCTTGTGTGCCTGGGCATGTTCATATTAAACAGAGTGACATGCTTTGACAGCCACGTCGTGGATAAGACGGCGACGGAAAATGGAATATAGGTCTCATCCTGTACGGAGGGTGCCTTTGTTTAAGTGTATTCCATCATTTCAATTTTCTTAACGGTGTCACATTTCCTCATTTTCCTCACAAAAGAGGAATAATAGCAGCTGCTTGGGTTCCTGGGGTTTGTTATCGCAGGCCTTATATTAGAATATATGCATAATTTTTTTCTTTTTGTTATAGAGATTGAGATATTCCTAATGAGACTGTTCATTAGTGCTTGCTATCATTATCCTCATGGTAGCAAGTCCCGGATGAGTTTGTAACTACTAAATGATGATTTTGACGGTATCAAACTGCGCCAATTTAGCTGACAATCCACGACAGTAATTAGATAAGAATGAAGACATGTTTCTCCACACGCACAACTTCAAAGCTCAGCTCAAGTTTTTTTTTTTTTTAAGTGCCGCAGAAGGACGATTGCACAATGGGAATCGATAGAAAGGCCCGAAAACGTGAGTAAATACTTTCTGGGCACATCATTAGACGAGGTATTGTTTTCAGGCTAATATAAATCTTTCAGAGGTGGAACACAGCAGGGGTTAAAATAAAGGCAAAGATGAGTACGCAATGAAGCCGTGATTTAGTGCTCCAGAGAGAGTAGAAAATTACATCCACCCTGCGTGAACTGCTGTTTTTTTATTTTTATTTTTACAGAAGATGCAAATCTGACCTTGTTTTGTAACTGTTATTCTGGGAACAATTTTGTGCCTTGAATGGAAGTCTACTTTAATGGATTTGGGGCAAATCCACAAGTTAGTTATTACTGTAATGCTCAAACAAATGGTTTTATTATACTGGGTGCTGTGTGTATTTCAGATCTGAATGTATGGTTTTGTTCTATTGTTCTCTGTAAAAAGTTGTGTATATATATATATATATATATATATATATATATATATATATATATATATACACATACACTGCACACACATTGGGGACCAAAAAGTCCAAGAGTCTGAGAGTGCAATACCTGATGATCCATTTTAAATCAAGTCCATCAGAGTGTCATCTGAACACATGTTTCAGTAGAAGAGATTAGACATGAGGAAAATCTGTCCTTTTGTACAAAGCAGTTAAAATGGTCAATATCACATAATTGCTTACATTTAAATAAGGACCTAGAAATAGTGCAGAATCTTACTATTAAATATTCATGGTATTGAACATTTAATTTCTTTGTTTTAAATATTTCAAAATTCGAAAACCTGATTATTTTTCGAACTTCTGGAGCCTGTTTACACTGTACGGGGGGGGGGGGGGGGGGGGGGGGGGGGGGGGGGGGGGGCGGGGCGGCGGGCGCCGGGCCGCGGGGGGG
>CM075004.1:24497327-24529670 GCA_037576675.1 Pangasius sanitwongsei | reverse complement strand
TTTATAATTTTTTTTTTTTTTTTTTATTTTTTAAAAATTCTAAAAATTTTTTTTTTTTTTTACTTTGTGTGGTTTTTTACACTTTACACCCCCCCCCCCCCCCCCCATATCACACACACACACACCCACACACCCACACATGGCCCACTGTTCCTGGCTGACAGGAGTGGAACCTGATGTGCTTTTCTACTGTTGTATCCAATCCACCTTAAGGTTCAACATGTTGTGCATTCTGAGATGCTTTTCTGCTCACCGTAGTTATTATTTGAGTAAACATTCCTTCCTGTCAGGTCAAACGGGTCTGACCATTCTCCACTGATCTCTCGTATCCCCAAGGCATTTCTGCTCACAGAACTGGATGTTTTTTGCTTTTCCCACCATTCTGTGTAAACCCTACAGGAGATCAAATTTTCTCCCCGTTCTACCTTAAAGCACTTATCACCCTGCACTGCACCACCAGTCCTCTAGCACTGCACAACTGGACCCACCATCTCTCAACGTAGAAGGTAGGCATGCATCAAGGCTCTTCTCTGTTCGGGTGCCTTAGTGGTGGAATGAACTTCCTGTGACTGTTCGAACAGCTGAGTCACTGGCTGTCTTCAAACAACAACTAAAGACCTAACTCTTCATGAAGTACTTAAATTAGCACTTTGTTATAGTGTTGTCTTGTGTGTTTTTCATACTATACTAACCTCCCCAACCGATAGCATTCTTAGTCCCTGACCTAGTAAAGCAATTAGAGGATGTATTTATTGATAGAAACTTCAAAGCACTTCTGTAAGTCCCTCTGGATAAGGGTGTCTGCCAAACTGCCATAAATGTAAATGTAGATCAGGGGATCAGCTGCTTCTGAGCCTGCCTGACAACAACACCCATGCTGTGGTCAAAGTCATTGAGAACACTTTTTCTCCCCATTCATAACTAAACTTAACTGAAGCTCTTGACCTGTATTTGCATGATTAATCCTGCCACATGATTGGCTAATTGGATAATTGAAAGTGTTTCTATTAAAGTGGCCAGTATACACGGATTGGATGAGTCCACATTTATCTGCTGTATCTGGGCATAATCGCCCCCCCCCCACCCCCACCCCCTCCAGATTAAGCATTCCTCTGGGATTCGGAATTTTTTCGACCTTGTCCATCCTGAAAACTATGACAGACGAGTCGTGCTTTTGTCCCTCCAATGACTCAGTTCCACAATTGAACAAATCCCTCACTTCAATGACTTCCCATCAGAATTATGGGGCAGCGAGATCCATCACCCAGTGGTGTAATTACTTCGCTAAGCATCTTTGGTTATTTTTCTTCAAGCTGTCACGATCTTGTGAGGATCCATCTGAGTTCAATCAGCTTAAAGGGAGCATCATAGGGATAGCGACCTTGAGCTTTTAGACGAATTATGGTGAGACATGTTTCAAAACTCTAACTGGGGATAATAAGACTCTCGAGTGGCTACGTGGGAGGCTGCATTGTTAGGATGTTTTAAAATATTAATTTTTCATCTGCTCCTGTCTCATTTGCAGTACTTAAGTTGATGCCTTTTCATGGAGTGTCCTGGTTTCTTTCTGTAAATGTTTGATTTAGAAGAATAACAGGATAACAGATGACCGAAGATCCTTTGTATTCAGGCACATAGGAGATCGCTCTTTTGGAAGCTTTTAAGCTTCCAAGCTTGGAGGCAGCTATTATTTTAAAGAAAATAACATTTATGCTGCTACTCTCTCTACTATGAGCTTCGTATTGATCTCAGAAATGATGGTGCCCTCCAGAAACACTGAAATGGATATAGAGAAAAGGAGCTTAAAGCAATAACTCATTTTGCTAAAAGGCCAAAGAGCACAGCAGCGCTAACATGGATCCTATTAGCCAAGATGGACGCTGTATGGCGGAAAACCAAGCACTCTTCAATCTTAATCAGTTTCCAGACATGGAACCCAGAAAGCTGTATATATATATATATTTCTCTTTCGCATCCATTCTGATTTTTTTCTGAGAGTTGCAGGCTAGCTTGAGAGGAAGCGGATAGTGCTGAGAGGGTCAGTCCTCCTGTTAACCACTTCCTGTTAAAGGATAGTGCTCATGCTGGAGGTCAGCATTGTGGTAATGAGATTTATGGGTAAACAGGGTGCGGCCGACCCCACCACCGCCGATCGTTTTCTGTCTCGATGTTGCTGTAGTATGTCAGCCGACCCCTGAACTTCCTGTAATGAGAGTCTGATGAGCAAAGAGGAAAGGTTCGCCCCCCGCTTCGATCTGATACAAACGCAGGAGGCAAACATAAGCTGTGTGTGTATGAGGAGGAAGGAACCAAGCTGAGGATAGAACAAATAAGCACAAATCTGAAGTGTCGGTCTTTCATACAGTTGTGAATATCAAATAGAGCAGGAGCAGTCAATGCATGTGCTTAATAATTCATCACTGGACATGATAATGAATACTTTCTGTGACCAAGAAGGCCCACAGTCCTCTCACAAACTGTCTCAGTGCTTTTTATAGGCAGAACACAGCAATCGCACTCTGGTGCAGAACAAAACAACCGGTTTGAGAGTGAGGTGGTCTGGTTCCAAGAGATCTCTGGCATAGGTTTGATTGCAGTAAGAAAGCGATTCGACTGTGAATCAACCCTGCAGGAAGTGAACCAAGCATGTGTTGTGTATTTTGGGTTTCAGCTTTTTTTTTTTTCATAGATAGGAGCTGCTAAACTGAGCTGTGAGGCACAAACACATCCAGGAACGGAGTTGTAGTGTGCAAAAATGTGATGTGTTCTGAAAATAAATGCTGAAAGGAAAACAAAATGTTTTAAGCTCATTCTTTATATAATTATCTAATCAATTATTTAGTGCTGGCTTTGTGTTCTTTGTGCTCAGGGGACTTTTGGGATTTCTATAAGCACTCGGCAAAGGTTTGTTCACCTTTTTCCATCACTGTATTTCTGACCAAAGTATATTGTCAGCTTTTAATGCCCCTCAGCCAAGGATATTTTTCTGTAGGTTAATTTCATTATGTGCAGTGTAAAGACCAAAAAAAAAAATGAACCAAAAGTGTGTATTCAGACTAATACAGAGGCCGTACACCACTTGGGAAACACGGCAAGCCCCATGGTGTGATCACACCTGAGCTTTTTATTTTCTTATTTAGACTCATGGCTGTGGCACAGTAGTAAAAAAGGAAAATGTTTCAATACAAGTACGTTTGGCAGCTTTCCAGCTCACTTTTCACTTCTGGCTTCACTTCGCTCATGACCAAATACACACTCACTCAGCTCAGTGTTCATGAAGAGAGAGGGAAGAAAGAAACAGAGATCACATTAATACACTGGGAAAACAGGGCTCAGGTGTGCCACACCAATCATTATACCTGCAGACTCCTGCTAATCCACACCTCCAAAAGGATGGGAAAGCACCTTAAATAACAGTTTAGCTCCTTAGCTAATGATGTGCCTGATCAAGCTAACATAATGGGTTTTAAAATCTTCTAAGCTTCTGTACAAAAAAAAAAACAAAAACAAATAAAACCCAGCTATTTACAGATTTCCACAAGTGGACTTAGATTCCTAATGAAAAAAAAAAGAAAGAAATATATTCCTAATTATATTCATAATGAGAAAAAAAAAGGAAGTAAATAAATAGCTACATTTACAGCATTTGGCAGACACCCTTACCCAGGGCGACTTACAATTATCTCATTTATACAACTGAGCAGTTGAGGGTTAAGCGCCTTACTCAAGGGCCCAGAAGTGGCAGCTTGGTGGTTGAACTCTCAACCTTCTGATCAGAAGTCCAACATATTAACCACTGAGTTACCACTTCCCAATAAATAAACACATTTATTTTAGCAAAAATATTATTAATATTATAATAATATTATTATACATGCCATGATTTGCAGTAATTCCCATAAATTTTAAGTTCATTAATGATTGGAAATGGGTGTATTATTATTATTATTATTATTATTATTATTATTATTATTAGGGGACCAAGCACTGAAGGTGCATAGGCACCCTATTGTTATTCTACTTGGGTCAATTTTTATCCTAATTTGGAAATATGTTTATGGTCATATCTTCTGAACTGTGTATCCAAAATTTTAATTTCAGGCATCTCTCAATTTCCGGGGTTGAGACAAGTTCAACCCATCCTTTGATGTCAATTTCTGCTAATTAGATTTTCCACCATCTTGGATTTTGTCAAAAACTGTTTTTTGCTACTCCTTTTACAAATTTTGTCCAATCATCACCAAATTTGGCACATGTCATCTGCAGAGTAAGCTTCACAAAAATTATCAAAAGAATATTGATTACGTGCCCGTAATGGGCCAACAAATCTGATGGCGATGCCGCCAAACAAGGGATGTGAGGCTGTATCTCAGAAACGACTTTGTGCACTGACACAAAACTTGGTAGGCATCTTCAGGACCATGACCTGAGGCTAGGAAGTTCATTGTTCCTATACTTCCCTGGGGTATGCTGAAGTGAACACACACAAACCTCTGAAATTCAACTCTACTTCTGGTTGACCATCTTGGATTTTGTCAAAAACAGTTTTTTCACTACTCTGCCTGCAAATGATGTCCAATCAACTCCAAATTTGACGTACATCATATTCAGACCAACCTGGACAGAAAAAGGCCAAAGTAAAAAAAAAAAACTGATATTCCAAATGGTTTGCTCATAATGTGCCAACAAATCTGAGGGCACCAAACAGGAGGTAAGGCTATATCTCAGCAATGACCTTGTGCACTGATGCAAATCTTGGTAGGTATCTTCAGGACCATGGTCTGAGGCTATACAATAAATTTCCTGATAGCGCCACTTACAAAAGTAACAATAACATGCCGAAAATGCTTCCATCTAACTGCCATTTTTGCTACTCTTCCCCCAAATTGTGTCTTATCTTCACCTAATGTGGCTCACATCGTATTGCGACCTGTCTAAACTTGCACAAAGTGGGGAAAAAAGGCCCAGACTGATGAGAAAAAAAAACAAAAAACATAAGTACCTTAGATGTTTTTAAATTGCAAGAAAAAAATTAGATCAGAGCAGTAGCAATCATGACCACAGGTCAAAGTAGCAACAGACAACACCACAGGTCACAGCAGTAGCGGCAGCTGCAACAGCAATGCCACCCTGCTATCCATTTGTTCATCTAGACCTTTCCTCCTACAAAGAATTCCACCACTGTCCGTGGTCAAAACATACACATCATGAGTGAAACTACAAATCACTCTTGAATCCCTTTGACTTAGGCAACAAGCGCGTCTGTGAATGTGCTGACCGAGTCTGGGTGCTTGGCCCCCAAAAATGCTGCTTCCAGCTTTAATTATTATTATTATTATTATTATTATTATTATTATTATTATTATTATTATTATTCAAACACATAATATATTGAAAATACAGGACATGTTGTCACCTTTACTGATACAGATTGTATCAGAGCACATTAGCGTTTGGATTTTGTTGGTTGTTGTATATTTTTCAAATAACACCTTAAAAATTGAGTTCTATTAATTTCTGACTTTCACATGAAAAGCCCATATCTATATTAAATATATGCAGCACTATCTTGATTTTCAGGACTAGATTGACACTTCAAAAAAGACATTTCCAAATACAGTAAAGTCTAAAGAAGAATAGATAAAACAGCATTCAACAGCTAATTTTAGCCAAGCATCATCTTTTCTGCTTCTTTGGGTATTTTTATTCTCTATATGCTTTTTTCTGTAGCTTTAAGGAATGACTCTTTGATGCTTTCTTCTTTTATTTTGCCCTAAAACTATGAGGCTAATGTGACGAACAAGTAAGGGAAGTTTATATCACCCAAAATCTTTTTTAAGTATCTGCCTTAAACCACATCCAGTTCTTCAGTGATATCCGAAAGACTTCCTGAAGTAGTTTAGGACATAATGTGACTCATGCATCTATAAACATCAATAAAATATCACGTAGCTGACGGTTATATGGACAGCCATCTTGGATAACTGGCGCACTAGGCTCTAGTGTCTAAAAGTGGAACTGTAGTAGAAAGCTGGAAGTTACAATAGACATAGCTCACTTTTAAAGTTAAAAATGTTTACATTACATTTGGGAAGGGAAGTTATGTGTCTGTAATACATTTGAAATTTGCTTTGAATCATCCTCCATGTGCAAGGTCTGATCATTCTGGACTGTAACTGCCTCCAAGACAATTAATTGGACAGTAAATGGCTTTTGTCGACGATTACTTACCGTATTATTCATCCATTTCAGTTCAGCTCAGCCATGTAATTGGGTGAATACTTTTAACCACAAACACACACACACACGGTGATAAAGTGTATCTTTTGTCTCTTCTGCTGATTGTGTGTAACCATATCCCCGTTCAGTTTTATGAGATGGATTCCTCCTTATGTGTGTAATTTAGTGCCTGCATCGTCAACCCTTTTGTGTTCCTCAAGTGAAGTTTTATGCTATTCAGCTCATGCATTTAGTCTTTCATTAATACCCATAATGCATTTTTTTTTCCTGTGGAGACAGAGACATCAAAACTCGACTGTATGACTGCGTAATGGCTGAGAGCCACAGTGCTATGAAGATAAATGAATGGTTGAAGGAATCAGGAAGCTCACATGCTGTGTATCCTGTTTTGTTCCAAACACAGGCCCTCATTTCATCTCAAGCATTCTGCACTGGCATTTATTACACTCTTGTTTTTGAGCATTCAATCTGCAATATACTCATGTCGAGGGTGAAAATGAGTTGTTCGTTTTATGTATTTAAATCATGATAAACATATTGAGAGAGAGAGAGAGAGAGAGAGAGAGAGAGAGAGAGAGCCCTTTGGTACAACAAACAGAATGCAGACATCAAGCAGACATAAGAGACAGGAATTAAGTCAAAATATCATTAAATATAATACATGTACACACAACTCATAACTCAAGATTTAAAAAAAAGGCCTCTTTTTTCTTATTTGCATAAAAAAATACAGATTAAATATATTTAAAGATATATTTATATATTTAAAAATATATTTAATTTTTTAGCATGCATATCAGATTATTTGCTGTTAATAAAAAAAGTTTTGCAACCGAGCGTTGCATAAATGGTCGTAAGAAAATATGAATGTCTTTTTCATTTTATGAAGAAGCTAAAAGAATTTGGAACTGATGTCTTTCTAGGCCAGACTGTAGATCATGCAGCCTAGCAGTGACATCTGTGTCAGCTGATTACACAGAGCGAAACACCACCTAGAGCTAGATTTGATCTCCATTTGGGCTGATGTTCCCTGCCCACTTATCTGACACATCCTTAATATGGACATGCCGTCAGCAGTAAATGAGAATGCTCATGTGAAATACAGTCACAGGTGTAATGAACGTGAACAAGGTGGATTATTTACTCTATCATCCCCAAAGTCCCATTGAAGGAGAATCTAAAATTAGACAGACAAAGCACGCATTGTCCAATCAAAGTATAAAATACAAAGAAGGACAGATGACAGAACCAGAAATTTAGTGTTTTTTTTGGTTTAAAAGGGGTTCTGTTTAGCATGATTGGTATTTGGAGAAAACATACCATGAACCCTGTAGGGCAGTGCAAAAAAAAAAAAAAAATCGAAATCATCAATCTAGCTGTCTATCTATCTTTAAGGAGCATCATTCTTATTATGCTATGTAGGAGACCAAGTGATATAATGCATTGCTAAACTAGAATAGCTTCATTGTTGAGCTACTGATATAGAATAGATTTTAGCCTTCCATATCATGGCCAGTCGTTACTGAGAAAGTCAGTGATGTGAAGCAGTGTGGTTTCTAAAATATTTAATAAATATATCATTTCCACCCCCTACAGTTGTGATGGCACCGTCCCCCATTTGGGTCACTGCTCATTTTAAAGGATGAGTCTGACTTTTTTTGCCTTTTAAACAAGAATCAAAGCTCCCAAAACATGTATTGACGCCTTCATCTTCTGTGCCTTGAAGAAAATTGATTCAGATATGAAGCAAGAGAAAGAAAATTAGAGTGGTTACTCGACGCAACTGCTCTTTTTTTCTGAGAGATTTCTTCTCTTTCATGCTTGCTAAGTCTTATTACACACCACCCAGGGGGTGAAGAATCAATTTGCGAAGCTTAAACAGAAATGCCAATTTCATTTTCAAGCCTTGGAAAAAAATGTGTTCTAGAGCAGGAGGGGAAAATATATACATATATAAATAAATAAAAGTGATGGCGAAGAAAAAAGGACGCACGGACAGGTAATCCATCTGGGTTCTGCTCAGTGGTTTTCATGTTGTGCCTTCCTGTTTGTCTTGTTTAATTCATGTGTGTAACTAGCTAAGACGAATGTATGTTTGAACTTAAACATTGGCTTAGTGGTTTATTGTATTTATGAATAAACCAAAATTGTTTGAATTTAAAAATGGTCTTTGTTGGGATCAGGGCCTGCCAAATTATTTCCAGAATCAGGCTTTTTATTATTGTAAGAAATGCATGATGTATTTGAATAACTACAAATCAGGAGGTCATATTCGGGGCAGTGGTAGTTCAGTGGTTAAATCTCTTAGCTAGTGTTCAAAGGGTTGTGAATTCAAATCCTAGGACTTAAGAGACACTGTTGGCTTGTTGAGCAAGGCCTTTAACCCTCGGGCTGTTATGCTGTATGTATGGATTTTATCCTGCCGAAGTAACTTTGGATAAAAGTGTCTGCCTAATGGATGAAAAAATAAATGGACATTTGTCTTTGGCACATTACAGTTCTGTGCCATTATCCTCAACGGTTAGAGATCCTGTCAGGAGGTATCCAGGTTTAGACCTGCAAACACATCTACAATGGCTGACAAAATCAGGAAGTTGGGACAAATGAAATGTTACTAACTGAAAAAAAGATATAACTGCTTAGTCCCTGTGGCAGCGTGGTTGCACAGTGGGTAGCGTTGATACCTCACAGCATCCAGCATCGACACTTCGATCCTGAACTTGGGTTGCTGTCTGTGTAGAGTTTTTACTGTGTGGGTTTTTTTCTAGTTCTCCAGTTTCCTCCTACCTATGATGTTCTCACAGTATGGTTTGTCTCCAGGTTCTCCAATTTCCTTCAAAAAAAAAAAAATGTTAGTAGGTGGATTGGCCATGCTAAACTGCCCCTGGGTGTGAATGACTGTGTGTGCATGGTGTCCTGTGATGGACTGGAGTTCTAGCCAGGATGTATTCCCACCTCACACCCAGTCTTCCTGGGAGAGGCTCCAGATCCACTGTGAACCTGGCCTGGATAAAGCAGGCACTGAAGACGGATGCTTAATCCCTCACTCACCCGTATACACACCATAACCCAAACATATGTGCTATTTAGATGCAACTTCTGGAATATTTTGCTGATTCTTTGATCAGCAGCTTTAATTAGTGAAACCATGAAATGGGAAAACTAAAAAGTGGGACTAACAACCAGCTCTTTTGGTTATTAGCAGACAGTAAGCAGTCTCCCATAATGTCTATACCTGCTTATGTCACACAGAAACATGTAAGCATGTAAATGATTTGTAGTAAGCCACTATTATTATCCAAATTACTGTGGTTTGCAAAACAGGCTTAATAATGATTACTTGTTTTATGACACAGATTGTAAGGATGGTTGTGCTCTTGTCACTTCAAAAGCTTGTCATTTCAAAAACTTGGGAAAAGTGTCTCAATTAAGCAACACTTAATACCTAATTTTAGCTAAACTTCTTGTATGCTTCTCATGCATCATACTTTATAGCTCAATTCATTTCATTTTTATAGGACTTTTAACAATAGACATTGCCATAAAGCAGCTTTACAGAAATCAGGATGCAGTTTCAGATCCCTAAGGCAACAATGGCAAGGAAACACTCCTTGAGAAGTCATGAGGAAGAAACCTTGAGAGGAATCAGAAGTGCAGAAGCTCCAAGCAGAAGTAGAGTATCAGTATGAATCAGGAAGATCCAGAGGGCAGAAGGTTGTGGTATAAAAAGATATACTTTTCTTTTGTTCCTGTGTGTTTGTCACTGGCAATAGCTTGCAGAAATAAACACTCATTGAATCACAGTATTCATACCGGCTTATTTCACCGGCTCAGCAGTCAGAGGTATTCATATCAGTCGTTCATTAAATAATTCTAGTTGAACTTCTGTGCTCTCGTGAACACTTGTGTATTGTGTGTTAGTGGTTACCATCTTAGTAATGAAACTATTCTTGAATATAGTCAAATTTTTATCTAGGACTTCCTATAGTAAACTTAAGATAACCTACATACCCACAAACCTATTTCTACAAAGAAGCAAAATTATCCGCCAATGGAATCTGCCAATGGAATAAGAAAATTCAAAGCTTAATATGATTAATCCCATCCTAAAACAGAGTGAATAATCTTATACATAATTCATAATTCCATCATAAGTAATATTAGATACATTGCCCATATTCAAGATATATTCACTGATATTCAATGAGCATAGGCAAAATGGTAATATAGAATAATTATATATGGCATTATGATAAAGATTCTGTACTAGAGGATGGAAGGTTGTGAGTTCAAATCCCAGAACCACTATTGAGCCTTAAGTAATATTTAATTAGCAAGACCCTTAGCTGATTAACTCTGTCTCGTCTTTGAGTATCTTTAGTTAAAAGCATCTTCATCTCAAATGAATAACTGCGACTGCATATTTGTGGTGCTGAACACAAAAAGAACAAGATCAGTACCAGAAACACTTAAAACAATAACTAGAAATTGAAAACACCAAAAACCCGGTTCAGATTTGTCAGATTTGTAATATGAATGGATTGAATAACCACACAGCACAGATGAGAATAATGATCAGGGGGTGCAACTAGAGCAGGAATGAATCAATCAGTACCACAGCAAAGTTCAGCTACTGTTGTTCCTGTTGTTGTTGTTGTTGTTGTAGTTGAGCAGTAGGAGTTCAGAATGTATACTGTATCAGGTTGCCATCTTGAGAGATAAAACCTCTAGCACATATCCATCCAAACACTATAAATTCAAAACACACACACACAATTCCCTGCTGTTCTGACAGATGTCAAAGTCACTTCAAAAACACCTAGCGACTCTAAAAAAATAAGCTGAAATAAAAATGATAGTTCCATCACTCTGGCTCTGCTGGTGAAGACATGAACATAGTGTTTCAGTACACACTGGTCAAATCACATTTGTAGTCAGTGTTTGCAGGAACTCACCTGAAGCTATCTAACTTCAGAGATGTGCTGCTGTAGGTATGATAGAGGTGTCAGACTCTGACGTTCTCTCTGTCATCTTCAGCTAGTATAAAGAACCTGACAGGAAGTCACAGCACATAGTCAATGGCTTTATGAAAGAAAAAAAATCTGAGTGACTCCAGCAGATTATTATAGCCTGATGACAGTAGCATAATCCTGTCCAGTTCTATCCAAATCATTCTGGTTTATCCCACTATAGCACAGTGTAGAAATAGAGTTTAGTCCATTCTAGGCCTATCCATAAAATCTACCACAGACCAGCCAGACCAGTCCCTTCCACACAGCAAAGCATGTCCTAGACCAGTCTGGCTCGTATGAAAGCAGTCCGATACAGCCCAATACAGTCCAAATGACACCAGTTCAGTCCATTCACATTTAGTCCAGTCTGTTCTAGCTCTGGGGAAAAAAAAAAAAGCTTTTACTAATTATAATTCATTCTAGCCCATTTCAGATTATAGCCAAACATGTCCTGTTAAAGTACAGGCCTCACAAAGCAGTACAGTCCAGTGCTTTATAGTCCAGAAGAAACTGGTTTAGTCCAGTTTGGTCAAAGTCAGGTTAGAAAGTCTTAGTAAACATAGTCCTTTTTGACCATTTCGGACTGTAATCAGTCCAACTCTGTTCATAAAATCCAACTCAGTCCAGTCAGTTAATTTGCTTAATGTGGCCAAGCATGCCAGTCCAGAAAGCAATCCCAGTACAGTCCAGTTGAAACCAGTGAAATCATACCATGAAATCTAGTTCAGTCCAGGTGAAGTATGGTCCAGTCTATGCCATTCTTGTCCATCCCTGTACATTTCAGTCCAGATTAAGGCAAGTCAATCTAGTCAAGTACAGGGACTTGTCCAGTCCTCTGTAGTCCTGTTAGTGTAGTCTAGTCCAGTGAAACAAGCACAGTCCAGTTTAGCCCAATTGATTGCAGCACAGTTTTGATGACAGCAGTGCAGCTCACTCCAGCTGAAACCAGTTCTGTCTAGCCAGTCTAGTTCAACCCACACCAAATGAAACCAGTCCAACACAATCTATTGTAGCCTATTTAAGTCCAACTCACTCCAGCCAGTCCAATTTGGCCCAGTTCAGTTGAGTCCAAATGAAAGCTGGAGAGTGTCCAGAGGCTGTTGTGTTTTTTTATACCCATCAAATCTCAAATGTCAGAGCTGTAATGGAGTTACGTGTAGTCTCTTACCTGTATGCAATCCAGAGACATATACTGCAGCCCAGACTTCCTTTAATCTCTTTGCCTTTCTCCTGCTCTCGCCCTCACACACGAATCCCTAAATTAGTCTGGAAGTGTTGGCCTTACCTTTAGTATTTGGATCTGGATTGACAGTGATTGCTAGCAGACATTGAGGTACCTCCATCAATAATTCCTCTTTGTTCCACTCATCTCTTTATCTGATTGTTCTTTGTCAGTCTATCCTTTTATTATTCTAGGCAGATGGAGCAATTGATACCCTGACTCTCACTCTACCTTGCCCACCCTGGAAGAGATAAGCAAGGGATCAAATGCAAAAAAAAAGTGTTCAAGTATTCCTTACCTCCCTGTAAGTGTGTGTGTGTGTGTGTTTAGAGCACTGTGCAAGTGAGCGTGTTTGTGTGTCTCGTGTGAGACGGATTACGTGTGCAGAAATCCAGTCGCTCAGAATCTCCCGCACGTCATACCGAGCTGCAAAATGCTTTATGTGGGAGGCTGATTCAGGTCAGAGAGAATCAGTGCAGATTTGTATAGCTGTTCTCACAATTCCCCAACTGACACAAAGCCTTCACTGACTGAATTCCCTCAGGCTGACACACACAGACGGCAGCTGGCCCTCTGGCACAGACTTCCTGGCACTCCATCTCATCCTAATTAATCTCCCAACACACACACACACACACACCCACACAAAAACTCCTGCAGATTCCGTCTGTTTGAGAGCAAGAAGACGATTGCCTCCAGTTGCATCCTTGGGTTCTATCATTCCTTACTGATAGCGTGTTCTAATTGGCTGTAGGCAGTAGGAACAAAAAAAAAAAAAAAAAAAACAGTATGTGGTATTACTCATTAAGACACCACAACCTTTAAACCTGTGTTAGGACAGTGGTAGCCAAGTGGTTATGGTTCTGTATTAGTAAACAGAAGGTTGTGAGCTCTAATCCCAGCACAGAGAGCCAGGATGACTTTTGAGCAAGAGACTTTACAATACACTTATGTTTGCATTTATATGCAGGCTCCTGTATGTAG
The DNA here is from genome assembly GCA_037576675.1 of Pangasius sanitwongsei. Lineage (NCBI taxonomy): Eukaryota > Metazoa > Chordata > Actinopteri > Siluriformes > Pangasiidae > Pangasius > Pangasius sanitwongsei. Next base: position 24,516,212 of record CM075004.1, on the reverse strand, counting down.
GTTGCATTCTCCCTATTGTACGAAGATCATGAGTTTGAAACCCAACAATGCCACAGCCATCCATGACTGAGAGTCCAAAATTGGCTCTGCTCTCAGGGTGGGATACTCTCTCTTCCCTATCAATCACATGCATGTGGAAGGGGGCAGATAACACTTTCCTCTGTGTGTGTTATGCGGCACCTATTGGCTGGCTTCACATGTATATGATAGCCTTTACCCTCCTGGATTGGGTAGGAATTGACCAAGACTAAATTAGGGAAAGCAATCTGGCAAAATGTATTACATGTATTCAGTTGGCAGACAGTTTTTTAAAGTAATAGAGAAAGCATAAGTCTTAAAAAAGAAGGATAATCCAGAATCCTAAAGGATTCTTTGGTTTTTCCATAGTGGATCTGGAGCCTATCCTGGGACCACTGGGTGCAAGGCAGGGACACACACTGGACAGGACACCAGGCCATTACAGGGCACCACATGGATTCTGATTTGTACTCTGCTGGACTCTGATGTAGGGGCGATTTAGAATATCTAATCCACTTATTGTAGGTGGATTCCCAGATGCAACCCACACAGACAAAATAGTATATGCTGAACTCAGTACAGACAGTAAAGTGAGGGGAAACTGGAAAACCCAGAATAAACCTATGTTGATCTGAGACCCTGGAACTGTGAGGTAGCAACACTACCTACTAGACCACCATGCCATTATTAATATTAGTAGTAGTAGTAGTAGTAGTAGTAGTAGTAGTAGTAGAAGTAGAAACCACTGCCATAATCTGTGCTCTAATTTGGATAAAAGCATTTGACAAATGTATCAGTGTTCATATTAAGATCATAATGCTATACCGTTTGAATGAAGCATGCACCATCACAAAAAAAAATGATTAAATGAAGTAAATGGTGTGTGAACAGAGCATTCAGATAGGCTTGTCTCAGCCAGCTCCCTTTCACACCTCAAACGTGAGGCATCTGTTTGATTGCATGATGTGAATACATTTTAAAATATATTTTTCTCTGTGCTCCATCATACTGTATGTGTCTGTGGAAGTGAGTGCAATCTGAAGGTGTCGCTGTTGCTCCATTTTATTGGGTCTCGTTGTGTGGTGAATAATGAGTGTTTAAAGGCGTCAGTTGGTGCTTTTATGCTATTCGGCTCAGATGCCCAACTCTCTAATTAGAAGCTTGAGCGAGTGCCAGAGCACATGTGTTCGGTACTGTGTGTGTGCTTGTGTGTGTGTTGGCACTTATCGAGATGCAACCTTTTAAAGTATTTATTAAAAAGATATGCCTGGCTTCTGTGGTGACTACTTCCCCGGCAACAAGCCATGACGACTGAAGCACTGTGTGACGCACCTTGGCGTTTCTTGAAGACATGAATGAATTCCATTTGAAGGTGATTTGATATTTCAAGTCACTTTGAATGGATTAAACTCAAAATGTCAACTCAGAGGGAGCGGCCGTGTGGGGAGGCACTTTCAAGCCCTAGAGGTAGCCATTCTGGGGTTAAAGTTCAAAACTTGCAAACACCCCTGCTGGAGATCTAGGCTGTGTCCCAAATGCTGGGGTTTGATAGACAGTGTACAAAGAGACTGCATCAGAGAGAAGAGTCTCTAGAAAGGGGAATGCCTTGAGGTTCAACTTTTGTAGACTGCTAGCTAATTGGCTAACTAGTGGTTAGTGTATGAGCTCTAAAAGTGCTAAACACATATCACTACTAGCTATGTTACCATTATATCATAACACATTCATCTGAATGTTCTGAACCTAAACCGACTCTCCAAACATGTTGCATTGTTGGTAAAGCATATCTGTTGGCCAGTGAAAATAGCACCATGTCAGTGTTTAAAAATAAAATAACCAACATTGGGAAGGCTTGTTAGATTGGCTGTGTATTTTCTTGCGCTTTGGTTGGAACAATAAAACGGCTGACTTTCTAATGAGAACACTAACTAGAGATGAAGTGTTGCATTTGTGACAAAGCCCCAAAAGCTCTTTGGTTCCAGTAGAGTGCAAAAGTGAGAACAGCAGTGTAAAACTAATTCTGCCCCCAGAGCAATTAAAAAAAAAGAAGGATGAGCTGACGCCAGATGAGATGAGTATGTGTGTGTGTGTGTGTGTGCGTGTGTGTGTGCATCAGAAAATCCAGAATGAGCAGCCAGGCAATTTGAATAATTACAGATTGCCGACCTTTTGTAGATTTGAGATCTACCTTTTCTCGTGCGTATGTGTGTGCATGTGTGTGTGTTTGTATATGTATGTCCTGGTTGGGTTTAACTGTGTGCGTGTGTGTGTGTGTGTGTGCGCTAAAACGTTTTGGCTGAAGCTGTGCCTGCTGAAGCGTGTCGAATGGGAAAGTTACAGGACGTTAATGTGCTGGCTGCTGTTCTCTCTCGCTCATTCATATTTCATTCGCTCCACCATAAACGCTTGACTTATTGTTCTTATTTCCTTTCAAACTCATTGTTTATAGATCAGCCCTGCTCGGCGGGGTCCGCATTTCCTAAAAGCTTGTGTGTGTTCGTAATCGAAACAACACTAAACTGATTTATGCTTCTCGTGGGACACCTTTTGGGACATAAGCGTTCTCTTGTTCTTCTCTGTCTCTGACGAGATGCTTTAGCCAATTTAGCCACTTTAGGATAAATTGAACAACCTTGGCTTTATTGGATTGAGGAGAAGACGGTAGGGGGAAAAAAATGAAATCTGTTTGCTGACAGCCTCACTGGCGATTTTGCGGAGGCTGGAATCTTCCGCACCATCGATGAGACAATTAATATGTCCTCGGGGACAATGAACAGATGAGCAAAAGTGCTGAGGGGGATGAAGTGTCGTGTTTCTTTTCTCCGAATGTGCATTTCAGGTACAAAACTTGTGCACTGCGACATCCAACTGCATTTAACTTTTAGAACTCTGAAATCTGTCTAAATATTATGTGCATGCACCGCTTACATGCAAAAAAATACATACAAAAACCTGGATCTCTCAAGTCCCAGTAGAACTTCGTGTGATCCTAAGTGTGCTACTTACACAACTCATATCGTAAATGTTACACTCTCTACGCTGTATGCGTCACATAGAGCAGTGGTCCTGTGATGATGAGGATCACCAATTTCTGGTCCCATCCAAAAAAGATATGGCTTACAGAGGGCACTTTGAAGGACAGACCCCCACAGCAGCCATCTGTAGGATTGAGGTGATTGAGTTTGCTTCACATGGCTCTTCTAAATGGTCATTATTAATGGGAACAATTGATGGATGCTGATAGATTCTTTTGAGATTCTTTGGGATGTTATTGATTTAATTCAATTCGTTTCTATTAGCAATCGAAATTTTCACAAAGCACCTTTACAGAAATTGGGATTAAATGCAATGAGTTTACATGCAAATATGGACGAATTTCAAATAATAATAATAATAATAATAATAATGACACTTTGTAATTAAAAAACAACAGTTGAAAAGCTTAATGTACACTAAGAAATGGAATATGTGGTCAGTCAGATATAAGAGAACATATTACATATAGTTTACAAACAAATATTGAGTTTATCATCAAAACATATTTTCATTGCTTATTCTAAACCTAATTTAAACAGGTTTCTACTTACTAGATTGAATTCTGCAGAGCGAGCGTGATCACTTCACACAGTATTAGCGTACATTATGAAATCTCATGAGGATGTTGGCTCTGATGGGAACTATAGCTATAGGGTCAAATTGACATGAGTAAAACACACGCAGTAGAATAGCCACGTGGTAACGTGGCTATTGCAGGATGCTAGGAACCTTGCGTTTGATCCTCAGCTCAGGTGGGAGTGTGGATTTAGATTTTATCCACGGTTTTAAAAACACATGATCAAATCATGTTGGATGTACAAAAACAAGTTGCGTTAACGTAACACAATTCAATCACGATGAACCAGCGTATGAGTTAAGTAAATTCAATGAGCTTCTTTTTCAGTGAATAGTGGCACGGCATATGAGGTGTCTGGTATGCATTCCAAGTTTATAGCACTACCTCAGGTAACACATACAGTATTAAGTGAATTTATTTGTTTGCATTTGTAAATTAGCCTAGTGTAATTAAAAATAAAACTAAAAAATGCTTAAATTGACTTGTGTGTATTATGCATTTCAAATGGCCGTTACTATAAATCTCTACAGAATAGACTGCACTCTTGTAGTAGCTTCTATTCCTGTACTTTGTTGACTAAGAAAAAAAAAATATCTTGTGTATTCCTTGTTGAAAGTTTCCAATTTTTTTTTAAGCCTGTTTTGCATGACTAGTTTATGTTTTATGTTATGTTCATGTTAATAGTAAATTGAACTTCATTAACACGTTGCCACTCCTTTTTAGAGGGGAGCGAGGATATGACAGAAACTTAGATGCCACCAAGCCAAAATCGACACTTTAAAATCCCTGTGGCCCTTAATCTGTGGTCACTTTCTACTGAGGTTAATGATGTTCACTCTATTAGCTGAATAAAGTCTGAATAATTGGTAACTTTCCAATGTCCACATTGACTTCATCAGATTTTCTGCCTTTAAAATCTAATCTTGGATAAAGGTCCAGGGCAAGCATAGTCTACTCCGCTAAATCCTTAATTGGATCATATGGAATATATAAGGAATAAAACACGATGGGGGCGTGCTGTAGATAGATAGATGGACTGATAGAATGACAGAGCATCACAGCAAAATAGGAAAATCACCAACAACAGTGTGGTGTGAAGTTATTGTTATTGTTACCACCCAGAAGTTGAGTATTTTCCAATAACAGTGTGTACCAAAGTGTTTTATTCCTCTTATACCACAGTGATTTGCCAACAATTAGGCAAGTGGTGGCAGATAACTAAGTCACAGCTTTATCTCTGACTTTATCTCGGAGCTTTAAGCGCTGACCCTGTAAATAGGTTAAATAAGCATCTCCTTAGAGAACATGTAACCATATCAACAGTTACACAGTATTTAACAATTTTTGTGTAGCATCTGCAATGCAAGTCCCTGTGTACATAGCTACGATAGAAACACAACCATTTTAGAATGATCACTTTAATATAAACCTGTTATTTGGCTTGTAGCCAGAACTACTTTCAGAGGTACGATTATAAAATAAAAAACATTAAAAAAAAAAACAGCTTCTGACCAATCAGATTTGAGAATTCAACGGCACTATGATATAACTAGGGTTCGACAACCCCACTTTTTACAGTTTGCACCATTATGTTTATTTTTGCTCAAGTCCACAGCAGATGTGAAGTCTCTGATAGACAGCTGTCAGTCAAATCCATGTATTAGAATATTAGCCAACACACTTCTCAGATGCGTCTGAATGGCAAGTTCAGCTGGAGTTTCTATCTTGTTTTTTCATTCACACTTTGCTGGATGTTCAATATAAACACTCAGATTTGGTATCTGATATAAACATTTAAAAATGTATAATATTTCTTTATAAAATTTGACTTAAGTCAAATTCCCTTGGACTTTTATGACCTTACATTGATTCCATGTGTTTTTATCCTTATAGCTCTCAGATAGTCTGAACACACTGTACAGCTCTCATCCATTCAGAACACAGTATCTTGGTGAATGGTGATGTCTTTGAGCCTTCTCTTCATTTCCCCCTTCTTCCTGCTGTCAGTCAGTTTAATTGGATCATCATGTATAGGCATCGCACATTTGTATATAAATATGTATGCCTAAATAAATATATATAAGTGTTGAGAATTTGCACAGTCTATAGATTCAGCGAGAGCATGCATAATTGGTGTTGTTTATTAGAGCAAATCCAATAATCACTGGCCATATTTCAGGTAAGGGTCAGAGAACAGACAGAATCAAGCTAATCTGTATTCAAAACCCAAAAAAAAACAGGCAAGGGTCAAAACCAGGAAGTAACATGAGAATTGAAGAGCATGGAACATCAGAAACTAAGGCTCATTAATGCACATTAACAATGAACAACACTTTGCAATTAGACATTAACATGTCAGGTATATAAAGACAAATTAATTTAACGCAGAACACCTGGACAAAAATCAGGAAACACACCAGTGAAAGGACAGGGGCAGAGACAAGACCAAAACAAAGGAACACGTAGTAAACTCTGAAATGTGCTGTGCTCTGAGAGTGGGGATTTGCAACAAAGATAGAGTTATAAGAGTTAAAATGGTTTGTTAACCTGCTATCTAATGCACAAGCATGCTCCCTAGCTCTTGTGCTAATTTGTGCTAGCTATCTAGCTAGCAGAGAACGCCGCTCAGTGAAAGAAGAAAACATCAAATGTAAGAATTCTGAAATGTTAAGCTACTGTTGATACTTAAACATAGCTCCAGCTGCCATTAACGATTTCGTCAAATTAGAGCGCTGCAATCTTGGCGTCTTGAGGTGATGGGCCAGTGGAATGCCGCCGGACCTTTAGATGGCTACGGGAACTCAATTAAGGGGACTGAATGCAGGGGAAGTGGGTGAAGACTTGCTAAAAACAGGTGGAGAAAGTTACAAAAGTTTTAATAAATCACCCTAGCCACCTAAATGAAGTGTGCATCCAAGCATGGACTTCACAGCTGCAACCAGTCACACGGGTGCTAAACCCGCGCGCGCATGTGTGTGTGTGTGTGTGTGTGTGATGTAGGTGCCACTAATTCCCATTTCCTGCCCTGTTTCTGCATTCCTGGTTCCCATTTCAGTCGAGCTCTCTTAGCTGAAACGATGTAGTGGTATCGATCGCAACACGCCACTGAAAGATTTGTTTCACTTGGCTGCGTTTGAGCCAACGCATTAATCATGTGTGTGTTTGTGAGTGAATGTGTGTGAGCTGATACAAGCTGCTAAAGATTGAAATATGAATTAAGGCCGGTGTTTGTATAACCGGATGACCCGACTGCAGTGCTTCTCGTCCTTCTCTTTTTTGCGTTTGGGCTTCAGCTACTCGTCTCATCACTACTGCAGTAAAGGTCAGGGGATCGATGGTGTGTTGAGAGGAGCCGGTGTGCTCGTGTCTGTGTATTCCTGACATATTCTAGGTGGATGTGATGATTAAAGATATGGCTGTCTGGAGAGTGGTTATTTAAAGAGTGTGTGAAGTAAGGACTGATGAAGACTTTAAGAGCTCTAAATAGAGAAAGTCTATTAAAATCACAGTGAGAGGTGCAATGTAGATTTTTTTTTTTTGTACCATAGTGCTGATGAATTCTTGAATCTGATTGGTCAGAAGGTTGATTGGTTGTCTGTCACAGCAGCTCTGACAGTTCTGGCTATAATTCAAATCACATGAACAACAACAACAAGGTGATATTTGTGAGACAATCCATCAAACTTGAAGCAACAATTAAATACACTAGTAGTTTGCTCTGTCAGGAAACAGCACATCATCTGTACATGAACAGGGAGAAAAGGCAAAAAAAAGGCCAGGTGGCTATACTTGAATTGATTAATTTCTCTAAATATAAAGTAAATCACCAATTTCCTCATCTTTCCACTGAATGTAGTCACTGCAGTTGCGGTCCTCCATTGTCCATCATTTCCTTCTCAAAATGCACATCCAGTTTCTTTCATATGTGAGACTAAGCATGAAAACGCAGAGTTGTTTTTTTATTAATTTAGCCATCCATTTAGGCGTGAATTCAGGGGTCAGAACACAGGCAGAAGGGTCTCAATAGACAACACCATCACTGAGGTCAAAAAAACAGGCAAAACTCCAATGAGGTCCTCTATGTAATTCCATCAGCACAGGCATGAGTGATTAACTTACTTGAGAGACATATGGAGAGAAAGAAAAAAAAATTATATATATGTATATATAAATGTAGAATAATATATGAAGACAGACAGAGGAAGAGATGTAGTCACAGTCTTTTTTTTTTTTTTAATAAATTGCCTGACCTCTGTATGTTAACTGCCATCTGTCTCTTTTGTGCTGAAAGTTATTTGTTTTTGTTTTTTTTTCCATGCATACATGTGCACCCATAATTACAGAGAAGGATGGAGAGAAATACAGACAGAAAAACAGACAGGGACCGAGAGAGATGTTGGCGTGACCTGTGTGTTTGTAAACAGCAGTGGGGATCTTAAACCCGAGTGAGTGGTATTTGATGCTGACTGCGTGTGAACACGCTATCATAGAGCAGATCGATACACAGACAGAGGGGGGGGGGGTGAGAGGTTGGCATGAGGGATAAGCTTGTACAGTCTGTCTGAGGCTGGAACTCTTTGGCTGCACGAAGATAAATAAATCAATTGGCTGCGGAGCAGCATGCAGCGTGTCGATGGAGTCAGTCACACGCGAGCGGCTAAATTCAGCAGATGGAAGTGTGGGATGTAAAAGAGGAGTGATGGCGTATCGATCGCTCAGCTGAAATAAAATCAAAACAGCACGGGAATGAAAAATCATTTCGTCTGGCGGCAGGAGCGTTTATAGATATACTGTATAATGGCTGTTCTTGCTCAACACTGGGGTATTTATGGGTTTCTGATGCTGCTGCCAGATTCCTTATATGAGTGTTTACCAAACAGGTCCATGGTGATCTCCAACCAGCAGCACAATACCTCATACAGGATATCTAGGTGCTGGAAAAGGCCACAAATGTGTACCATCTGGGGTCACTAAGGGACAAATTGGGAAACACTAACTAAACTTTGATTTAAATCGCAGACCACAGGAAGGTGTCTCTTTGACGTGTGTTCATTTATGGATATATGGGCATGTCCATGAATCTGTATATGGAGGTCTTCAAGCAGGGAGAATGACGTCACTTACGCATGTTCTCGCTGTACTGATAGACTGTGTCTCACACCTTCACTTGTTTGTTTGTTTGTTTGCTTGTTTGTTTGTTCGTTCATTCATTTGTGCTCTACTGGGTCCAGATCCTATTCCAGGAATACTGGGGATAAGGTGAGAATTCACCCGGAATGGGATGCCAGTACACCATGCACACACACATTACACACACAATTGACAGATTATATTTGAACCACACAAACTAAGGAGCATAATTTTACAGGTAGTGGTGAGAAAACAATAATAGCTAATTACTGCTAATTGGGGTCCTGGAGCAGGAACTGCAAAGGTCTGGTACACAATATTTATAAATATCACTAAAGAACAATTATGGCTAATTACCAGCTCATATATAACATTCTACAATTTGTATTACTTAAACAAATATGACCTCTAGATGTTATTTGCTACATTTATGCATAATTCATAATATTTATTCAATCTTAAGCGGATTCTGGTAATTAAGTTTTCAGCACTGACCTTTCCCTCATTACTGCAGTGTCAAAGTTTCATCAATGGAGATGAAACACATTTAAAAAGTGCCAGTTGTACAAAAGTTAAAGGTTACAACAACAAAACCAAGTAAACTAACAAACAAAAAACTGTTTACCTTAAATATGGCTATACCTTTAAATAAGGTACATTATTTATTAGCTTGTACATGTTTGCAAATTAGGCCCAGTTCTAGCTTCTCAATTTTTCATGCTAATCTAAATTTGCGTTAGAGATTTATCATGGTAGTATATACATAATTCTAGCTTTTACTAGAGAGTACGTGTTTGTCATGAAGTGTGACAAAGAACCATTTATTTTCATAGAAAGAGATCCTTTGATTGACATTGCAGATGACCAAGCATAAAACTTTCCCCTTAGCCAGTGGGCATTTAGGCAAGATGATCTTCTTAACTTATCATTTACGGTTTACAATAAATCGCCTAAATAACTTTTATATATGTGATGCCATGGACCTTCCCCTGAAGCTCGTGGTTGGAAAAGTGTCAAAAATACATCAGAGACTCCATGAGCTATGGGCGGAGCATACGAGGCTACACGAATACTAATGCCATATGACCTTTAGCTATATGTTACAGATAAAGTAGCTAACTTTAGAGTTATCTCTTTAACCGTGATGTGATCGTTACATTTGTAACCCGACACATCAGTCAGAGCATTTTCTCAGTGTTAGACCTGCCATATGTTAGCAGTGCAGTATGGTTAGTACACGTAGCCCCTCACACTGTTGAGAATAACACTGTACGAAAACGTGCAAATAAAAGAAAGGCTACTGAGAACTCTTCTGTGCGTTCTGGTGTTTTGGATGTTTCTTAAACTGGCTAAGGTTCTAGTAAGAACAAAAACTAGTGATGAATTGTTTCATTCAGTCCAGAGCCATTATAAAACTCTTATAGGTCTGCATTGTGCTGGCTAATCAGGTGGTAAAGATAGCTCCTGCTGTGAAGATTAATACTGTTTACCTGTTGTGCTCCCCGAAGAATTGCACCTGGTTGCGTCACCTGTTAATGGCTGAAAAATACCACCTGTTGACCGAAACCCGTGGCAGAGGTCCAGACAACGATTCCAATTATTTGATTTAGTTACAGTTGGGTCCAAAACATCGGAAACAGCTGACAAAGCTAAACGATGGGCTTGTCTAAATTTTATATAATGGGTTCTTGAATAATATGAATCGACTGAGGGAACTGTCAGATTAGTGCTCCAAAACTGATGAAATATAAACAGGTCAGGGTAGTGTACTCAGACTGTTGGCCCTGACTGCAAGTAAGACAAAATGTATGAAATATTCATCTCATACACTAAGGATATGGTTAAGAAGTTCCGGTCTGTAAGCTTGTTAATTTGTCTGTTTTATAACCCGGGCACACTCGCCGTTTTGGAGCACAGTTCTCTGAACGAAGCAAAGGGAATCCTCCATCGGGATGAAGGCACTAATTAATTTCCAAGGCCGTTATAAAAATTCATTAAAATACTCAGTGCTTCGGAGTATTTGTTTGACTAACTTTATCTGCGTCTCTTTGCTCTTCGATCTCTTTGAACATCAACCACACTAAGCGCACGGTCACATCTTAATGAGCATTACCTGGGCTCCAATAAAAGTTAATGGTTTGATTCATTGCAATAATTCTTGATCATTGCAGGTTGAGAGAAGTGTATTTTCTGTTAATCCGTGTGATATAAATGGGAATTAGGTTGTGGCAGATTTGTGGATAGGGGTCTCTGCTGCAACTTCTTTTTATACGTTTGTGAGTTCAAAAGCAAAAGCCATGTGCATACTCAAAGCATGCTTATTTGGATTAGTCCAGTAATTGCTGTCACTATACCAGGCAGGGGTCAAAACACAGGTTGGCAACAACACAGTAGGATAATAATAATCTATAAACAGAAACTGACACACCGTGGTCAAACCTAAGGATCGCTAAACAGGAGGGATTAGCAACAAAAACAAGACGAGGAAAACCATGACTGAGTAATGCAGACAATCATGCAAGACTTCACCAGAAAAGTCACAGACAATGGATGGATGGATGGATGGATGGATAATCCCCTTTTGCCCTTGACCCCAGTAACTGTATGTGTCAACTGATCCATGCTACCAAAGCATCCTAAATGAGAGCTAAAATCATCAGTAATTATCATCTGAATTAAAAGTGTTGCACAAACGAAGCGCCGACATTAATGACTCATTTGAGATAATATAATCAGGTAATTAGGTAGTGAAGTGGAGAGAGGCAAAAAGATGAAACTCAGGAACGGTTGGTGGAGATTATCAGTCTCCACCATCTCTGCATGATCCCTGGGGTACCGTTCCGCTTCTAATTCTTTTCTCACTGTCACTCAAACTGCACTGAAATATGGTTATGTTCATCATGGTTCTGGAAAGACTCCGCATGTATGTTTATGGCAAACACAATTTTAAGAAGTTTTAATAGCTCTGAATGATGCAAAGTCTCCCAATATGGCAGAATCCATGGACATCCAATCATCAGACAATGCAGCCCCAATCACAGACCATCGCACTGAAAAAAACCTACCAAACGTTGGCAATACATATCATCCCATTATAACACATCCCATCCTGCCAAAACACACACTGTACTGATCAGATCCCATAATAAAGTATGTGACAAAGCATCTGGCCATAACACATATCGAAACACATGCATACACACGCCATTCTGCTTTACATAACACAGCTGAATGGTCAATTCTGATTGGACAGAAGGTATTGATTCATTTTCTATGACAGCAGCTCTGACAATAGTTCCGGCTTCAAGGTTTTTATTAATGCACTCATCTTCTGACATGGGAAAGGCTGGTGAAAGATCGACTTTTTATTACTGTTAGAAGGGAACTAACTACTGTAGTTTTACATATGCATGTTTCACAACATTAAAAGTAACTATAAATGGATAAAACAGATGATGAGTCATTATTTCATTAATAAAGATTATAATTGTTGGCAAATTGCTGTGGATGCTGTGGAATAAGAGGAATAAAAGACTTCAGGACATGCTGTTATTGGAAAATAATCAACTTTAGGGTGGTAATGGTAACTCCATTTCATGTCTGTCCCATCACACCACAACACCGTGTCATTGATTATTTTCCTATAACAGCACACCCTCAGGTGTTTTACTCTTTAAATTACAGACACTGTCCTACCACAAAAAACATGCCCTGATCAGAGCATGATGCTAGAATTCTGTGTGTGTGTGTGTGTGTGTGTGTACAAGAGTGCTTACAACAGTTATTTGTCTTATTGCTAATGTCTGTGATTAGTATTCTGTAAAGCTGTTCTTAACTTTTACTTTTAGCAATTATGGAAACTGGCCACACACACACACACACACACACACTTTGAGGGGCCACCAGCACAAGCATTTCCATCAGTAATGTTTAATGAAACTGGTACAGGGAGTAATTACAGTCACTCTGCAGCATACAGACCAGGGTGGGTGGCTAGGGGGGGGTTTCCCATCTCTCCATCTACCTATCCATCCATCATTTTCTCCCATCATTTATCTCAATTTATCCATTTATCTTTCTATCCAACACTCACATTGTCTATCTCTCCATCCATTCATCATTTGATCAACTTTGTCTCTCTCTCTCTCTTGCCATGCATCCACTCCATCCTTCTTGTTCTGTCCATTTCTTCCACTCTCTCTTCCTTTCTTATCTTCCTGCCTGTTTGTTTCTCTCTATTTCCCTCTCCACCCTTGTCTCTTTTTCTCTTTCTCCCCCTATGCTATATATCAGCATTTCTACGTGCTGAGCCCCATCTCACTCCTCAAATCTTCAAGAGTCCCTGTTGTTCTTGCACCGAGTTACAGCCAGAGAGATAGAGACAGAGAGACCACGAGAAAGAGAGGAAGTTATTATCAGTGAGTCCCAGAAGCTCAGACGGCTGTCTACTCGCACTTTCTGTCTGTTTGAAATACACTGCAATCTGATGCTTGTTAAAATCCTCCTGAGTTTCAGCAGCGAGAAAAGGATAACAATGTTTTCTGTGTCTGTTCTGGACATCTAAACACAAAGGTACACTTGGGTCCACACTTCTGCGTGAATGGGCCTGAGTGCCCTAGCAAAAATGCTTTTATTTTGATCAAACATGTCTGATAGCAGATCAGACTCTAATACATAACTTTGCCAGATTATATCTCACAAAGAGAAAGAACTAATCATAGACCATCAGAATTCACAAAAACTAAAATCACAAAGAGCCCATTAGACCCAGGAATCGATTTAGCCCGCATTAATGGAACATCAATATTAGGAGCTTCATCAACAAAGTCCATCTGAAATTCTCTTTCCTCAGGCAACTGAGGAGTTCTAGAGTAAACAAGCAGCTATGGTTACAGTTATTCAGCAATTATCCAACATTTATCCAGAATTTGGGCACCATCAATTTCTACTACAGCAACACACTCACAAACACAAATACATTCACTCCAAAGAAACAGGTTCTGGAAAGCATCTCTGACCCCTTTCACTTACCACAAATCTTTCCATATGGAATATGTGAATCAACCTGGGAAAATCCATCAAGTATCGCTGCGACTGAATTCTGTCAAACAGCCAAAACAATTGTTTTGTAGAAATGTTAACTTCTGTTGATTTTCTGCAAAGATCACGTTAGCTAAATAACAAACATAGCTGCAAAAAGGTCTGTAGGCTATGAATAAAGCCTGGTATAAAGACAGATCATTTTAAAGGTCATATTTCTTATTTTTATATTTTATTTATTTTTCTTTCAGGTTCACCAAGGAAATGCTCGCTCACAGATACTATACCAAACACATCCCAACAATATTGTTATGTGGTAATAAAGAAAACTGAACTTTATTGAAAGTTCAAAAGAGAAAAAGCGCATAGCAGACAAGTGATGGCTCAGTGCCATCTACTTAGTTCAGTTTGGTTTTATTCATATGGAGCGTTTAGCAGACATTTTCAGAAAGCAGCTTTACAAAAAGCCGGGTCCTGAAACCAAATAAGCAAGCCTGTTCTTGGAAAGTGCGAGTCTCTAGAGCATTCATGTGAGATTTTTATAGTGCAGTAAGAAGGTGAATTGCATGTACATGCAAATGGTACCAGGACGGGCCAATATCAGGCAAGCCTAGAGGGCTGGAAGGCAAGAGGAACCACATCAGGACATCAGCGCCATATGCCTGCACTGGATTTGGGATAATATTCAGCAGTATATGCACATGTATGATTGATGTACAGATTGTCAGGTGCAACAGGAGGATCTGATCACTAACAAAGCATGTATAGCACACTCCTCTGGCTCATATGGAATAACAGCAAAGACTCCATCTAAATCTGATTCAGCAATGTTTGGCCTATGTCATATGTAAACTGGGATAAAGCTCCAAAGAGAAGACAGTAAATGAGAGGAGAAGGACAGATGAGAAATGGAGGGGGTAAAGAAAAGGAAGTGTAAGAAGAGTTGAGAGAACTGATGAGAGAGTCAGTGTGATGTGTGTGATCTGTACCTGTCTCAGAGTGAAGTTGGACAAGACGAGAGGAAGTCAGAGTGTGTATCGCTCTGTCTGTGTGGGAATTTTCTCCGATCTGAAACAAGTGTCAGAAGTTTGACCCACCTGAGACATGCTACAGTTTTATCTAGAACAGAAACTATGGACAGAAACGCAGAATGTATGGAGTCAAGTTCAGGTGCTTGGTCATAGTGAATTGAATGAATGACTGCAGAAGAGCAAGAAAGGAGAGTTCCAGCACACAAGTGGACATGTTGTCAAGTTGGAGAAAAGGTTATGTCTGGTACCTCATGTGAATTAGACACCATGTCTTTCAGTTGTTCCAGAATGTTTTGCACTCTGGAAGAAGCCGACGCAAATTTTGTGAAATTTTGACACTTTCTATTACAGATAGTTCTGAAAACTAAAGTGTTTTGAACTGAGATATTCTTCTTTTACTTGTAACTCAACCACAACTAAAATTCT
This sequence comes from Pangasius sanitwongsei, assembly GCA_037576675.1. Classification (NCBI taxonomy): domain Eukaryota; kingdom Metazoa; phylum Chordata; class Actinopteri; order Siluriformes; family Pangasiidae; genus Pangasius; species Pangasius sanitwongsei. Next base: position 24,500,954 of record CM075004.1, on the reverse strand, counting down.
TTTCAAGCATTCTGAAGTCTGTTTACCCCCAAAAGTGAAAAGGGAGAAAATTGCATTTTATTCCAACTGCAGCACAGGAGCAGACATTTTGACAGCTGATACCTGATTACAAACTGAATTGATTACATGTATGTCTGCACGTAGCTATCCAACAAGCTGATCAAAGTGTAACATTCACTGTGTGAGGAAATCACACATCTTTAGGCAGACTGTGTTGATCAATGTACTTGTTAAACTGGGTTACCCAATGTGATCTTTCTAAGAGTGAAAGCAAAGTTAAAAATATATGGACTTGAGGACACACCTGTATTTCCATATATCAACTCAAATACACTCAATCTGCAAATAAGCCCTGTTAGTAAGAAGGCCAGTGCCACCAGGTCTGTGGTTTTCTGCCATGGTTCTTATGTATTTGGTCTGCGGTGGATAATTTTGCATAGATTATGTTAATTCTAATAATCTTGTTCAAATCAAATAGGTTAGCTGATTTTTAAAGCCATACTCACAGACTATTATTATATATTGGCTATTACACATATGGATTCCACATGTATAGTGTTAGGCAGTGTAAGGATTAAAATGGATATGTGTTAGGTAGTGTATGAATGGATTATTTTGTGTGTCATTGACTTGGTCTAGTTATTTAATTATAATGTGTAATAGTACTAGACAAATATAAGACTTTGGGAAAATAGCTATTTATGGAAAGAGTGTGTATGAGTTGCATGATTTGGTACTGAGATGCTTTTGTAACACAGACCTGGCAATCCAGGAGAAGGTCAAACTTTTCTCCACAGCGGAGTGAATTGATGGCTGAAAGGGCAGCTAATCCTTTCTTCACCGCCTCCTCGAAAAGCTTAATTTCTCAAATGGCAAAATTGGAAATGATCACATTACTGATTGTAAATTTTGGTATCTAACTAAATTAGTTACATTTTTTGGGGCATTCTCTCCACCTCAGGCTAAAAGCTGTGTGTGTAATGCGGCATTATGTGAAGCTGATGTGATTGAGAGGCTCTAACGGGGCAGACAAGAGTGATTCAGACATGCTTTGCTATAGATCTTCTGTTTAACACGAGTCAGCGAGACGGCATGAAAAACACCTATTGATTTTGTCTGAGCAGAATTATAGAAATAGTGGATCAGCTTTCCTTGTCCGTGTGTGTGTGTGTGTGTGTGTGTGTGTGTGTGTGTGTGTTGGAGCGGGATAAATGTACTGTATCGAACTTCATTATGAAGTTAGCATTACCAGAAGCAGAGCTCGGAGTGAAACTCCTCCACCTGTCTCTGTGGGAGTGTTACAGCTGCGTCGTGTCATCTCCAGTTCATCAGTGTGTGTAATGTCAGAGCAATGTTCTCTACATCATTCACCCAGCCAGTGTGTTAGCCATGTTAGACAGGTCAGTCACACATGCACACACACACACACACACACACACACACGCACACAATGTCCTCCTCCGCACTTCAGTTTTCATGAGTCACATGAGTTACAAGAGTTCTCAGACTCTAACAAGAGTTAGAGAGACAGTGAGAAGCAGGCAGATCATAAGGCAGGCTGAAACAAGAAGACTTTTCTTTTGCTTTTTTGTCCTCATTTTTCTCCTCAATTTGGTCTTGGCCTATTCCCACCCACCAGCCAGCTCGCCCCATCATACACAAAGTTGAAGGCTAACACATGCTTACTTGGAGACACATGAAGCCAGCCAACCACATCTCTTAAAACTGCATAACAGAGCAGCATAACACACTCAGAGGAAAGCGCTATCTACCCTCTTCCACATACGAACATAAGCTCACAGATGCCCATGTTTGGCTAGTGTCACTGTGGTTGACAGTGGAGAGAGTGTATGCCATTACTTTCACTCAGACAGCACTGCCAGTTTTGCTCAACAGGCTCCCAAGCCAAGGATGGCTGTGGCATCAACGTCCAGATGACGGGAAGAATAAATGCATACTCCTCTGTCCATTTTTTCTTGGAACACCTACAAAAGTCTGTGAAAACTTCCCCCTCTCTGACCTAATGGCTCTAGTCCTGTAGACCTGTACCTAGTCTCTGGTCCGAAAAGCTGTCTTCAGCTAAATAATTTAAATCAGTGCATGTGATTGAACAACTTCAATTGAGGTCCTGCTACAAAAGCTGCACTGGTTCATGTTTAGAAAACTAGAGTCTCTGACCTATCGGTTCTGCTACAGTATTTTTTCAAGTATTCAATTCAAGTTCAGTCAGCTAACATACTTTGCCTAGTCTGCATCTGGACCATGGTCCACCAGTTGATGACCCCTGATCTATAGATGATGGCCTGATCTTTGACTTTTGAGTGAGATCACTATTCATCGTACTATCCAACATGTGACTAGTTCTCACAATGCAGAAGCTGCAATAAAATACCGGCTCAGGGAAATAAACTTCAGTGTCTGTGGAGAAAAAAACAAAATGATTTGGATCAGCAATGTCCATCCAGCAAGACAAGAACGGGTCTATATTTGCCGATCCATCATGTTGCTTGTCAGTTCCAAAAAGCATTCAGACATTCCAGCATGGGCAGAGTGGTGCACTGGCTTTGGGAGAACTCATGGGAAGGGTAGAGTAGGTAAATGCATGCTTTTCATCTGTAGTACATAGTGGTCAGTGTCAGGTTTGATCAGAATAAAATTACCTTTTGGTTTTTCATTTAGAAGAAGTTTTATCAAAAGCAATTGAGACACAATACAATAAAAGCAGTGGAGGCTTAAAAGCCTTGCTCAGTGGCTCTACAGTGGGTCCTGGGGTTAATAATTAAATGGTAAGTGGAGTCATGGCCATCTTCCCTCCTGGCCAACCTTCTGATTGGCTGAGAGTACTACAATTACTGGCCACTAACTGCATTTGTGCAATTATCCAATCAGCCAATTATGTGGCAGTGGTGCAATGCATAATATCATATAGATACAGGTCAAGAGCTTCAGTTAATGTCTACATGAAACATCAGAATGAGGAAAAATGTGATCGCCTTGTTGGTGAGAGTGGTAAAAGAAGATTGGTTTGAGCTGACAGGAAGACTACGGTAACTCAAATAACCACTCTTTACAACCGTGGTGAGCAGAAAAGCATCTCAGAACACACAACACATTCTGCTGCTGTGTGTATGTGTAGGAGTTTTTTTTTCTTTTTTTTTCTGAGGTCATGTCCCTCCTGTGTGATGTCGCAGGGGAGGTGAAAAGCATGCCGGGAAATCCTGTTGTTGTGCTGAGCCCCATCCGTGCCACTGAAACTTTTACCTTTAGGGACTTTATTAATAAAACATCCGTCCTAATGGAGCTTCTGAGCATAGTGTGCTATACTATCACTTTGCTCGTTTTAGCTTAGTTCAGTGTGTGTTTGTGTGTGTGTGTGGAGGGTGGAGGGGGATGGGGGTTGTTCCACAGGGACCAGACTCAGCCGCTTACAGCTGCAGTGTGTCGTTTTGTATTTGTCTCTGTGTGTAGCATCTGCTATGTTAAAGACTAAAAAAATGTTTTTTTTTTTTTGTTTTTTTTTTCTGAATAATTCAGATGAAGGAAGGAAAAAAGCAGCACTAGTGTGTGTTTTACTCTGTGCAATTTAATATGATAGACAGATGACAGAATCATTGATATATATATATA
>CM075004.1:24483833-24497227 GCA_037576675.1 Pangasius sanitwongsei | reverse complement strand
TACACTGAGTTATACTGTGAGAGTTACACTGTAAGAGTTACATTGAGTTATACTGTGAGAGTTACACTGTGAGAGTTATACTGAGTTATACTGTGAGAGTTACACTGTGAGAGTTACACTGAGTTATACTGTGAGAGTTACACTGTAAGAGTTATACTGAGTTACACTGTAAGAATTACACTGTGAGTATTATACTGGTTTATATTGTGAGTGTTACACTCAGTCATACTTTGAGAGTTGTGTACATTGAGTCATGCTATGAGATTTATACTGTGAGAGTTACTCTGTTAGAGCTACACAGTGAATGTTACATTGAGATACACTGTGAGAGTTACACTGAGGTACATTGTGAGGTACACTGTGAGAGTTACACTGAGTTACACTGTAAGAGTTACATAGTGAGATTTACACTGTGAGAGTTACACTGATATACACTGTGAGATTTACATTGTGAGAGCTACACTGTTAAATATACACTGTGAGTGTTACACTGAGATACAATGTGAGAGTTACACTGTGAGAGTTACACTGAGATACAATGTGAGATGTACACTAGGAGAGTAACATAGTGAAATTTACACTGTGAGAGTTACATAGTGAGATTTACACTGTGAGAGTTACATAGTGAGATTTATACTGTGGGAATTACACTGTGAGAGTTGTGAGTGTTATACACTATATACTATAATACTATAATGCACTATAAATTTCACTAGGTACTTGTTTTTTGTTTTCTGTTTTTAGTAAAGAAGATGGTTTCTGGTGCAGCCTTATTACTAACATTAGCCTTGACCAGTTGTCCCTGATGTGGACGCCTCATTAGACTGAGTGGAAAAGGTTGAGGTTGGGTTAATCAGCCACCTCTTTAATGTAGCTCAGTGGCAGCACAGTACATTTAGCTACTTATGTAGTACTGCTAACAATGAACTAGGCATGCTCGCAGAAAAAAAAGAAGCAAGCAGGTTAAGGAAATTTCTTGTATATGACAGCTATCATTGAAAAATGCAGTTATGTTTTGGAATATATATAAATATATATAAATATATAAATATATGAAACATGCTGTATTAAGAACAATGTACAACACCTACTCTCTATCACAGTAAAAACAGGCATTTTATTGAGTTACAACATGTTTTGACCCACATATAGGATTTTTTTGGTTGCACCTTCAACAGCTCTGGCTGGTCAAAGCACCTTTTTTCCCTCTGGTCTTTATATGAAATATTAAGAAAGCATTAATTATACTTAGGGAAACATATACAGTAAGTTCCTTTTAAATGGATTCATAAGAGATGATATAATAGGTTTGTCTAAATTTTTCAGAATAATTACTTTAAGATAACAGCTGCGGAATACCTACGATTCTTTAACTGAATTAATTGAATTGAATTAATTGAATTTTGCATTTAATTGAATGAATTTGTTTTATTTTTCCTATCATTTACATCATTTTCTTTTTGTGCACTTTTTAAGCTACACCCAAAATACCAGTGTTGCCTTCAAAATAAATTTTCAGATGGAAATTAAGTACTTGACTGGAGTTATAAATCTCTCAGTAGATTTTATGTTCTTAATGTCTGTGTGAACGCTGTATAATTTGCACATCAGTGTTGCAGTGACACACTCTCTCTCAGCAGGTATGGTCATCCTGAAGTTCTTCCAGAAAGCTCCTGTGTGTGTGTGTGTGTGCGCGCATATGTGGGTGTGTGTAGATCTGGAGCTGAGTGTGTGTGAACATTTATCACTCCGTCCAGCACTGCGCCAGAGCAGATTGTGGCTAAAGATAGCAGAACTGGCCAGGGCTCTGGAGATCTCCTGCTCTATCTCATTCCCTCTCTATCAAACACACATACACACACTCACACACACATATACACACACACACACACACATGTTGCGTTGTTGCAGGCTTGCTAGGGTGGCAGTGAAAGTGGAGGTGGACAGTCAGCTTGAGATTTTGACCTGCCTCTTGTGATTATGACCAACAGACTGGCTAGGCCTCTAGCAGTGTGTGTGTGTGTGTGTGTGTGTGTGTGTGTGTTCCATTTCTGAAAGCCACCAGTATTAGCTAGAAACATGATGGATAAAAGCTTCTGAATGGTTACCTCTGAGCAGCGATGTCATTCTCAGTAAAATATTTATTCCCCTTGGTCATTTCAGTGTGCAGGAAAGGGCTTTTGGGCCTGTTTTGGAGATCCCTATTTCTCCTTTTTACACTCTGACTTGAACACATGCTCTATCTCAAGCCAAGTGGTTTTCATCAGGTTTGTCCTAGTTTATCTGCTGACATAAGCCGAGCTAGTGTGTGTTCATGAACAGTCAACTTACACAGCTTCCTGCTCTGCAGGACCTTTAAAAAAGGCCAAAAGTGTGTGTCATTGATTGCGTTACTCACCACTGGGTGTGTTAATGCAGCCGTGAACATGATGCAGCAAAATGAAAACAGTTAGAAAAATCATGGCGAAAGTCTGACTGCGTTACAGAGAAATATTTTTCTTTCCATCAACAATCAGGCAGTATTCCACCATTTGACTTTCCTTATTTAACACAGAGACATTAAGAGAACAAGAAAGCCCCTGTAAACTAGAGACACTAGGAACTACCCAATAGACTCTATGGAACATGAGAACAGTCAAACATGAGAGACTGGGAACTAGAAAACAAGTAAAAAAATAAAAAAAAAAGTTAAAAAGAGCACTACAGATACTTGAACTAACAGACAGTGGAAGAAGGACAAAGAAATAAGTGAATAATGAAACTAAGGGTACTGGAGACTAGGGAGGATTAAAATGAGGTTATGGAGGTGTAAAGGTAACAGGAACTGTGAAGAAACAAACTTGGCACACTGGAATCATGGAAAGAAGGAAACAAGGACAAAATAATCAGCAGCAAGGAAAATATGGAACGCCTGTAAAATATACTAGAAACACTGGCAACTAGGAAACAGGGAAACGACGAAACTTGAGACACATAGAAACAAGGAAATTAGGGAACAATTGAAACTGGAGGAGAAATTAGAGAACTTGGAACAAGGGAAAAAGGAAACAAGGACAAGAAAACTAGGGAACAAGGAGAATATAGAACACCTTATAAAATAGAGGCACTAGACACTAGAAGCACTGGAAACTAGGCAACAGAGAAACAAGGAAACTAAGGAAACTGGGGAAGAATCAGGCACACAGAAAGAAGGAAACTAGGGAAAACTGAAATATGGGAACAAGTAAATAGGGAACTGGGAAAAAGGAAACAAAGACAAGGCAAAAATAGGAAAGAGAAACTAGGAGCACTGTAAACAAAGGACACTGGAAGCATATAAATCACAAAAAGAAAGCAAAAGGACAGAGAATCTATGGAGCCAGGAATCTCTGAATGCTATGGAATAATAGAATGAAGTCAGGAATAAGGACAATGGAAAGCAAAAATGAAGGGATGGAAATAAAAAGGGGCGTAAGCTTGGAAAAGAGGAAATCTTCACTATTTCAGTTGTACATAACAGTGCCCTATGCAGCGGCTTTTCCCGCGTAGGGAACAGTGAGTAAGGGACTGTTTCAAATGCAGCATATGTTTTTAAATGTTTAATGCAAATAATAATTGGAAAGCAGCTTCTATTTGCATGCTGCTGGCGTTGTGGCACGGCAGAGGTGTAGATTTGTGCGAGTGCTATGCTTCTTTCCAAGTTGAAGGTCTACCAAACAAGAAAAGACGACTGCCCTCGTCGCAAGGACATAAAATCTCATTCACATGCGTAAAATGTGCACAACAATGCACATTTTAGAAACAGTTAAAAAAAAAAAAAAGAACAAAGAAGAAAAAAGTTCAATTAAAAAAAAAAAAAAGAAGAAGAGGGGAATCACTGAGTGGGTGTTCCTTTTCCTCTGCACGCATTGTCCAGTAAAATGCAAAACCCCATGAGACCCTATTCCTGAAAAAGTTTATTAAAAAAATAATAAAAATAAAAAAAACCTCACCCACAGCTACATGCTTTAACAAAATGTCCCTAAAATTTGAATGAAATTTTGAAGTGGTTAACAGGTGAGAAAAATAACAATACTGAGAAAAACTGTGAAGTTCACCCGGAAAAACTTATTACTGAGCAGAAATGTTCTATATTCTGATGAACAATGCCTCCCTGTTGAGCTTTCAAAAAAAAAAAAAGAAAATCACTTCCTTCATGATTTCTCCATGTGCCTATTACATCTAACACACGTCTTGTTCCGGAACAATTTTTTTTTCTTACCTGAATGTGAAAAGCACTTTCAAAATCCTGCAGCCTTCAAAAAACATGAATGTTTCTTCACACATTAAGTGATGATTGTTACAGATATTTTTAGGCGTTACATTTGCTCTACATAAAAATGTAATAATGTGATCAGGCCATTAGTGTCAGGAGTGTGAGAGATGCCATGGGACGTTAATTTTCTTTTAGCTGTTAGTTGCCATTAGTTACCGGCAAAGGTCTTTTTTTTATGAAAACAGCTGATTATAATTTCCCCCATGTTGATCTGAGAAGGCCAGTTATATATGGAATAAAAAGAAGGAACACAATTTGAGAGCTACAAAATCAGTCAGGTTTGGTAAATATACAGTATACTGTATGTAACATTTTCATTGGTGAATGACCTTGTTTGCTCTTTTTGTCTCAGATGATTTATTGCTCCACTGATGGGAAAATCTGATTTCAGGGGCCACTGGATATTCACAAATAATTCTAAAAAAAAGGAAAAAAAAAAGATCATTCCTATTGACATGTTCTGTACTTTAAGAAAATGTGTAGGCAGGCCAGTGCCAGTTCCGCAGCTAAGGTTCTCTATTAGTGACCCGAAGGTTGTAAGTTTAAATAAAAGCTCTGCCAGAGAGCCACTAAATAGCTTTCTATTCACTTCATATGCTCACTACAATTACAGTATATCCCCAATAGAACACTATTAGAGATTCAGCCACAGAAAATAAGCAACTCCAGTAAGTGTTAAAAGTTGTTAATTACTTTTTATATGTTTAATTACAATATTGACACAAGTCTTATAAATAGAAATTCATGAAAACACCATACATATCACAATTTTATTCAGAGCTCTTTCTTTTTCAGGTATATTTAGCATTTAAACTCCCTTTAAAGGCATGTTTTTATAGTCTATTATGAGATTTTTGAATGAGCATTGTGGGTGTTTCAATGACACATTGATGACATTTACATTTAAACAAATCTCATTTTAAAAAAAAGCTTCTGCATTTTTCTCTTAAATGAGTAACAGGGTTGAGATTTTTTTATCTATATAATATATCTAGCATATATCTAGCAAATACAAAACAAATGTGGTTAACTAGCACCCATGCTAATGGCATGAAGACATTACTGTCATTCTAATTATTTACATAATTGTTTTTATTAATTATTTACTTTCAATTTAGTTCACAGGGTTCAATATATAACAATATAACAATATAACAGTCAATATAACAATATCATTGAAAATAAAGAACTTCTTCTTCTTCACATGATCTTCATTATAATGCGTTTTTTTGCACTACTGTACTTACATTCATGCATATATGCGTGTATGTTTTATATATATATATATATATATATATATATATATATATGTATGTATGTATATATTCATTTGTATATCCTGTTCATATTCCTGTTATATTCTTAACATGTCTTCACCACTGTACACTGATTGTACATACATATATAAATCACATTTATCTCTATTTATAATACCTACTGCACCTCCTGTACATAAGTCATCCATTCCCCTGTACATATCACCCTCATAGCTATATATCCTTATTTGTAATTTATTGTAAATATGCCACTTATGCACTTCTGGTTAGATGCTAACTGCATTTCATTGGCTTTGTATATGTACTTTGAACAATGACAAAGTTGAATCTAATCTAATTTAATTACTTCCAAACTCACCACCAAGTTGGAGGACCTGGGACTGAGCCCAGTCCTTGGATCTCCAACTTCCTCACAGACAGACCACAAGCAGTAAGGGTGGGCAAACTGTTTCATCCTCCCTCACTCTCAGCACTGGAATCCTACAGGGTTGTGTTCTGAGCCCCCTGCTGTACACATACGACTGCGTAGCCACTTCCAGCTCTACCACCATTGTTAAGTTTGCTGACAACACTGTTGTGGTGGGCCTGATCTCCGACAACAACAAGAAGGCCTACCTGGAGGAGATAACAAGCCTGGAGCATTGGTGCCAGGAGAACAATCTCCTCCTGAACGTCAGCAAGACCAAAGAGCTGACTGTGGACTTCAGCACGAAGCAGGAGAGGAGCTACCAACCCATCACGATCAACGGGACCCCAGTGGAGAGAGTGGATAGTTTCCGACTGCCCTCTAAGGTGCTAAGGAACTTTTACAGCTGCACCATTGAGAGCATCCTGACGGGAAGCATCACAGCCTGGTTTGGGAACAGCACCCAGCAGGACAGGAGGATTCTACAGAGGGTGGTGCGATCAGCTGAGCGTACCATCCGTACAAAGCTCCCGAATGCTACTAGCTTTACTGTGTTGTCTGCATTATAAATAAAGCTATTTTTGAGACATGTCAGTGCCATTTTCTACTAAATTTTTATATCGTAAAAATCTTTTTTTATTCAAATGTTATTTTATTTTAATTAATTCATTTATTTATTATGCTAGATGAGACATGCACACACGTTTTATGGTCTGTTATTGTCTTCAGTGGGTATAAATAACAGGGCTTATTGAAAAGTGTGGGGTCTGCATGTGATTTACTTTTCCTATTCACCAGCTGCCAATCTGAGACTGAACCCTGTCTCCACTGCTGTCGTGCAGTTAATGTTTAAGCGACTTGTCATTCTGCCTGGGCGGGCGCGCATGCGCTGAACAGGTGTATGCTATTACCATTATCCAACTAAAGAACTAAATCGATTAAAATCGAGTGAAAAGTGTTTCAAATTGTGTTGCTTTGAGCCAGTCACTGATGAGTACATGTGGAAATACACCTGTCAATGTCTGACCTGTCAACTGTAATATTCTGCTGTCACAAAATGCAATAAAAAGATAAAAATAAACACCACTGTACTGCATCCATATTCTAGTATTACAATACGTCAGATATCCTGCAAGGTAGACGACTATATTCTAGACAGAACCTTACAAAGTCGTCCATGTCGTGCAATTTTTAGATCGTCCCTTAGTGACTCCATCATCTAAATCAGCGCTGGTGATCCACGGTTTCAGGGAGCTTTAGCCGCAGGAGGTTTTAAAAATATTTTCGATTGTTGTTGGTTCTCTGTCCACTCCAGAGATAATACACAATTTATAATTTTGTACTTTTATTTCTTTAGAAGAAAAAAAAAAAAAAAACTCGAATATGCATCGAATGTCCAATATAAAACTGACCAATTTGTTAAAGATCACACATTTTCAAGAAGACTAACGTAACACATATAGCTACATAACCGGTGACATGTTTAAAGAAAACGGCTAGATAAATTCTATAACGCTATATGAGTTAACTAGGTAGATCTCGAACACATTTCCACTTACCCTTGAATGCTTTACTGGGACCCTTTAGCATGGATTTAAAAACAGTCCCATTAAACTCGCTATCATTTTCTTTAGCTTTCTTCTCTGGTATGAGGAACTTTAAGTCCGTGCCTTGACGTTTATTTGCCATATTTTAAGTCAGACTGCACCTAAGCCGTAATACAGTAATACACGTGGTTTTCTTCTTCGTTTGTCTTTTAGTTGGCAAGCCAGCTTAAGATACATTACTGCCACCTACTGATGAAGTTCCAGAAATGTATCTTTTCCGCAGTAGAGGCAAATCAGTTTTACTTCATGAAGAAAATAGGTAGGATTTTGTGAAAATAAAAGTCACTTATGATAAATAACAACATAACGCATTTGCCCGGTGCAAAATGAAAAGCATAAGTGATGTCGTTAAAGATTTGTATACACTGCCAACACAACAAAGGACTTTGATCTCAAAGCCAAATGTAATCAGTGTATAGTATAGTATATATTATAATGTTATTAGAAGTGAATAACATGGATTATCTTATTACCATGGCACCTGTCAAGGGGTGGGATATATTAGGCAGCAAGTGAACAGTCAGTTCTCGAAGTTGATGCATTGGAAGCAGGAAAAATGGGCAAGCGCAAGGATCTGAGCAACTTTGACAAGAGCCTGGGTCAGAGCATCTCCAAAGCGGCAGGACTTGTGGGGTGTTCCCGGTATGCAGTGGTTAGTACCTACCAAAACAGGTCCAAGGAAGGACAACCAGTGACAGCGACAAGATCATGGGTGCCCAAGGCTCACTGATGCACGTGAAAAGGTGGAGGCTAGCCCATCTGGTTCGATCCCATAGAATAGCTACTGTATCACAAATTGCTGAAAAAGTTAATGTTGACTATGATAGAAAGATGTCAGAACACACAACCTGTTGCATATTGGCTGCATAGCCACAGACCAGCCAGAGTGCACATGCTGACCCCTGTCCACTGCAGAATGTGCCCACAATGGGCACGTGAGCATCAGAACTGGAGGATGGAGTAATGAAAGAAGGTGGCCTGGTCATGTTTTCTTTTACATCATATGGACGGCCGGGTGCGTGTGTCGCTTAACTGGGTAACAGATGACAACAGGATGAACTATGGTAAGAAAGTAAGCCAGCAGAAGCAGTGTGATGCTCTGGGCAATGTTTTGCTGGGAATCCTTGGGTCCTGGCATTCATGTGGATGTTACTTTGACACGTACCACCTACCTAAACATTGTTGCAGACCTAGTTCACCCCTTCATGGCAATGGTATTCCCTCATGGTAGTGGCCTCTTTCAGGAGAATAATGCACCCTGCCACACTGCAAGTTTGTTGACTGTGTTGACTTGGCCTCCAAATTCCCCAGATCTCAATCCAATCAAGCATCTGTGGGATGTGCTGGACATACAAGTCTGATCCATGAAGGCCCCACCTCATAACTTACAGGACTTAAAGGCTCTGCTGCTAACGTCTTGGTGCAATACCACAGCACAACTTCAGAGGTCTTGTGGAGTCCATGCCTGGACGGGTCAGAGCTGTTTTGGTGGCACAAGAGGGACCTACACAATATTAGGCAGGTGGTTTATATATATAGTCAGGTCCATAAGTATTTAGACAGTGACACAATTTTCATAATTTTGCCTCTGTACACCACCACAATGGATATGAAATGAAGCAATCAAAATGTGATTGAAGTGTAGACTTTCAGCTTTAATTCAAGGGGTTTAACAAAAATATTGCATTAACTGTTTAGGAATTACAGACATTTTTTAAAGAGTCTCTGTTTTCACAGGCTCGAAAGTGATTGGACAGTTGAGTGATAAGCAGTTTTATTGCCAGGTGTGGCCTGTTTCCTCATTATTTTAAGACAAATAAAAGAGATAAAAGGTCTGGAGTTGATTCCAAGCGTTGATTCCAAGCATTTGGTACCTGTTCATGAGAACTCTCAATATGCGGTCCAAAGAGGTGTAGATGCAAGTGACCGAGGGTATCATTAGGCTGAAAAAACAAAAGAGACCTATCAGAGAGATAGCAGAAACTTTAGGAGTGGCCAAATCAGCAATTTGGTACATTCTTAAAATGAAAGAATGCACTGCCAAGCTCAGCAACACCAAAAGGCCTTTCAAGGCCACAGAAGACAACTAAAGTGGATGATTGCAGAATTCTTTCATTGGTGAAGAAGAACCCCCTTCACAACATCTAGCCAAGTCAAGAATACTCTCAAGGAGGTAGATGTATTATTGTCAAAGTGTACAATCAAAGATGCCTTCATGAATTATTTGTCAAACATGTGAAGGCAGTGTTATGGCATGGGCATGTATGGCTGCCAGTTGAACTGGGTTGAATTCTGAAGTGTATGAAGCTATACTTTCTGCTGCGAAACTGATAGGACAGTACTTCACAGTACAGTTGGATAATGACCCAAAAAAAGTACAGCGAAAGTGAACCAAGAGCTCCTTGAGGCAAAGAAATGGAATGTTCTTAAATGTCTGATAACCTCAACCCAATTGAGCATGCTTTTCACTTATTGAAGACAAAACTGAAGGCAGAAAGACCCACAAACTAGCAGCAACAGAAGGCAGCTGCTTGTCTGGGAATCATAGATGAAGGCTTATGACTCGGTTCGGACAGATTTAAATGGGAATCACACTGATGGTCCAGTCATAGCCTGTTGAATCAGCTCATCCAGAGATCATGAAGAAGCTTATGAGTTGCTTATGAGCAAAACTCTCATGCTTCTACTTCTCGCAACAGTAGAGACTGACTGAGGTCAATGTGGGATCAGCCATAGTTAGAGTCAGAAACCTGACTCTATAGCTGATGATCAGAGATCAAGTTGGCTGGAAAACTAATTCCCAACTCACAGGTGTTTGAGTTTCCTGGGTTTATACTCAGAAGTGATTTACCAGGTCAGTGTTCCTGCCTCTCCTCATTCAGTGCTGCTGATTGGTTGTTGTCAAAAGGGATGTCCTGGGGTGCAATTTCAATTAACACACCCCTGTCTTGGAGACAACTTTATGTTTGTTCATAAAATGCCTAGATCATGAAACGTAAGTGTTGTGAGCTTACTCTGATGAGATGAGAAACTCTGTATCTCTGGATTGCCTTTCTGTTTCATCATGTGCAGCAGTAAAAGACCTTGGTGTGATTATTGACTCTAGTCTTTCATTTGAAGCTCATATAGATAATATACATGATGCAGAAAAACTAGTTCATGGTTTTGTTACCTCAAGGTTGGATTATAATAATACCTTACTGTCTGGATATTCCAGTAGATGTATAAACAAGCTCCAGTTAGTCCAGAATGCAGCAGCCAGAGTTCTTACTAGAACCAGAAGATATGACCAAATCACCCCTATCTTATCCACCGTGCATTGGCTCCCAATCAAATTTCGCACTGATTATAAAATACTACAATTACAAGTATATACATACATACATATACAAGTACATACATATACCAATACAAGTTATGGAATAGCCTTCCAATTAGTGTTCGGGACTCAGACACAGTCTCAGTGTTTAAGTCTAGGCTGAAAACATATTTGTTTAGTCACGTCTTTTTTGAATAGTTTTTTCTTAGATAAAGGAGCAGAGCTGGAGGGTTCACAAGCATAGAGTGTTGTGGTGAACTGGGATGTCTGGATGCTGTCACACCCTTTGTTAGTTGTTGTTGTTTTGGGCCGCGTGCTACCTGTTTTATTGGGAGCATGATGACCCCGCGCTCGCAATGTTTGAGTTCACTGACCCGGCATCATGGAGTGAAAGTGGCGTCCGCGGTTAGTGTAGAGAAATGCTGCCTGGCAGTGGGCGATGTTGTTGGGCATGAAAGCATACTGTCTGCCTCCAGGATGAATAACGCTACTGTTATATTTCTCAGCACTGTTAAAGGCTAACGAATTAGTTGAGATAGGGATTGTTGTTGATGATCTTTTTACTTCTGTGCTTCCACTTTCTACACCATCAAAGAAAGTCACATTGTCCAATGTACCACCATTCTTAAGTGATGAGGTATTAGTTGAAGCTTTGTCTCGTTACGGCAAACTGGTCTCTCCTATTAAAAAGATACCTATCAGTAGCGAATCGCCTTTACTAAAACATATTGTTTCGTTTAGGCTTTCGTTTACATGATTATGAACGATGATGCTGAGCTAGATGTGTCCTTGCACTTTCGGGCTGATGAGTACGATTACATTATTTACGCAACAACTGATAAAATGAAATGTTTTAATTGTGGGCAATCTGGTCATCTAATCCGTGCTTGTCCCGCAAAAAACTCAAACAACCCGTCAGCTGATGGTGATGTTGCCGCTGTCAGAAGTGATGTGGTAGTTAACGCTGAACCTGATGAAGCAGGACCGTCAGACGAGGCCCCGGGTGTATCAGGGTTAAGAGTAGTGAAGGAGAAAAATGATGATGCTTTACCTGTGATCACGCCAACTGATGCTAAAGAATTAGCGCCTGAAAACACAGTTTCTGGTGTAGAAGTGTCTAATGTTCAGGCGGGGGTAGCCGTTACTGAGACAGATATGCATTTAAACGATGCTTTCGATAATGACTTGCAATCTACTGTGAGAAATATATGTGATGACAATTGAATGGAAACAGAGCAGGCAGATTTTAAAGTCCCCTTAAAAAGAAAGAAGTCTGGTAGAGCTTTGATTGGCAGACATGCAAAGAAAGCAGATATAACCGAGCTAAGTGATCAGGATGAAACGGAAAGTGACAGTGAACCTTCTGATTCAAGTGTTAGTCTTTCTCAGAGTGATTTTTCTGGACGTCATTATGAGGTAGATGACATTAAACCATTCCTCAGAGCTACTAAAAGTAAGAGAGGAGTGCGCATTAACGAATACTTTCCTAACATAAAGCAGTTTGTTGAGAAAACAAGGTGCTTCATGATGGAGGGCTCCTTTACAAATAAAGAAGTTTATCGGCTGAAAAAAATAGTGAGGAAACTTAAATCTGAGCTCAGTATTGAGGACAGTGAGAAAGCCTAATTCCATGTATTGTAATAGAATGTTCCTGTGGGCAGGGATTTTTTTTCCTTTTCCTTAAGTATGTGTCATGTTAATGTTGCTACTCTGAATCTGAATGGTGCTAGAGATATGCACAAAAGAGCTGCATTATTTGAAGTAATTCATCAGAAAAAAATTGATGTCAGTCTGTTGCAAGAAACACATACTGATTTTAATAATGCTGCTAATTGGGCAGTAGAATGGAATGGGATTGCTGTTCTAAGTCACAATACTTCACTTAGTGGTGGAGTTGCTATTCTTTTTGATAAGAGTTTTAGACCACGCTCTTATCAGGTTGAAGAGGTCATTAAAGGGAGACTTTTGAAAATAAGAGCCTCTTTTGAAAATGTTGTATTTGTTTTTATTTGTGTATATATACCAACTTCATATGTTGAAAGAATGCTATTTTTAAATACTTTGTGCTCTGTTTTACAAAATGTTGGTGTTGATGAATATTTATTTTTGGGTGGTGATTTTAATTGCACAGAGTCCAACTTAGATAGAAATCACATTGAACCCCATTTACCTTCACGTCAACGTCTTGTTCAGCTAATAAAAACACATGAATTAATTGATATTTGGAGACAGCTTAATGGACTTAATGGAGAACAAAAACAATACACTTGGACTCATGTTTGTGATAACATGATTTCATTGGCAAGATTGGATAGGTTTTATGTTTTTAAACATCATGGTAGTATTGTTAAGAGTTGTTTTATTACCCCATCATGTCTTTCAGATCATAGTATGGTGCAGTGCTGTATTTTTTAAAACTCTATTAAGCCAAAGAGTGCTTATTGGCATCTAAATACCACTTTATTGGGTGATAAGTGTTTTAAAGAAAGTT
>CM075004.1:24447679-24480502 GCA_037576675.1 Pangasius sanitwongsei | reverse complement strand
ATGAATGCCAGGACCCAAGGTTTCCCAGCAGAACATTGCCCAGAGCCTCACACTGCCTCTGCCTGCTTGCCTTCTTCACATAGTGCATCCTGGTGCCATCTCTTCCCCAGGTCAGTGACGCACACGCACCCGGCCTTCCACATGATGTAGGAAAACATGATTCATCAGACCAGGCCACCTTCTTCCATTGCTCCACGGTCTAGTTCTGATGCTCACGTGCCCATTGCAGGCGCTTTCGGAGGTGGCCAGGGGTCAGCATGGGCACTCTGACTGCTCTGAGTAGCCTCCACATACACACCAAGCTGCAACACACTGTGTGTTCTGACACCTTTCATATCATAGCCAGCGTGAACCTTTTCAGCAATTTGTGCTACAGTAGCACTTTTGGTAGGTACTAACCACTGCATACTGGGAACACCCCGTTTTGGAGATGCTCAGTCGTCTAGCCATCAGAGTTTGGCCCTTGCCAAAGTCACTCAGATCCTTACGCTTGCCCATATTTCCTGCTTCCAAGACATCAGTTTGAGAACTGACTGTTGACTTGCTGCCTAATATATCCCACCCCTTGACAGGTGCCATTGTAACAAGATAATCAATGTTATTAACGTCACCTGTCAGTCAGTGCTTTTAATGGTATGGCTGATCAGTATATATTGAAGAGTCGAGATGTGGTCTCAGACTTTTGGACCCTACTGTGTATATAAAACAGGTTCATTTTTTTAACATAAGCCTATAGAAGAAGCTGGCTTTTAATGCACATGGCTGTGTAACTGATTCAGGGCTTACTGTTAAGCGGAACGGCAGATCAATCCACTGAGCTGTTAAGCTTAACACGGATGTGGGACTGATGTCGGAACTCCATAAATTCTTTGTTCAGCTTTGTGACGTATCATTATGCTTCAGGAGGTGAAACTGTTCGATAGAGCTCAGGCAGTCAACACCTGACTTTCGCAAAATTTTCCGACTGGAAATCGTATAGCAGTAATCGACAGATTTCCGCATCATCAACAAACAAGAATAGCTGGTTATCTAGTTCAGTAAATTGCATCTGTCTGATTGTGATGTCAGTTTTGTACTTTTATTACTGGTCGAATATGCTCTGCAGTTTTTATTTACTTATTTATTTATTTTTTACTAATTCCTTGTA
Organism: Pangasius sanitwongsei; assembly: GCA_037576675.1. NCBI lineage: Eukaryota > Metazoa > Chordata > Actinopteri > Siluriformes > Pangasiidae > Pangasius > Pangasius sanitwongsei. The sequence continues at coordinate 24,479,355 of CM075004.1, read as the reverse complement.
GTGGAAGTACCTGATAGAAATAACATGAGTTATCATGTGACTTCATATAAGAGGGTTTGATCATCAAAATGGAAGCTTACTGTAAATACCTTGGTGTAGGAAAAATTACATTTGCTTTTTTTTTTTTTTAATTGTAAATATTGTAATACAACTGTCATGAATAATTTATTCCATATATTTATGATACATATACACATATGATGTACTACTGTAACAAAACCATTTGCATTGCTATAATTTAATTGTCAGGGATTTGGGAGTCGGATGCAAGGGCAAGCGATTTATTTACAAATGAAACAAAAACTAGGAGTCTAAACATGAGCTATGGATACGAAACACAAACTGTGGAAATGAGGCGAGCAACACACAGATAGCAGGTAACACACCAAACACTAGACAAAGGACCATACAAAAAAAAAACAGGACTTAAATAGTACAGAGCTCATTAGGTGCAATCAGGAACAGGTACGTGTGTGAGATCAGTGGGGTCATGTGATGTGCAGGGGCTGATGGGTGGTGTGGTCCGGCTCTGATTTCGGCGTTAACGTGACATGAAGATCAAGATGTCTTCATCGTGATGTCTCAAATTATGAAACGACATTAAAAATGGCTTTCAGTCAGTCTAGACAAAGCCATGCTTCTTCAGAATATGATATAAGCAATTTTCCTTCATATTCACAGAGTTAACATCTAGAGTGAATTCACCCTAATATTTATTATAATATAATATAAAAACACACACTATCATTATCTACTTCATGTTTTCATTTCTGATCACGGATTATCCAGGGGTTACTGCTGCATTCGAATAAAGGTTGCAGTTATATAACTCATAATAAGGTTATGATTATGTAACTCATAATTTCTGACCTCTAACTAAAAAAAAAAAAAAAAACAAAGAAAAAGCCCCATCAACACAGAGTTCCTACTCGGGAACTTGGCATGCTCTCCCAAATCAACATGGCTGCTCAGAGCATAAACAATAAAGAAAGTAGCACTTCTTACCTTTCAAAGAGTTATACTGTTTTAGATCAATCGACATACAGACATATTCGCTTTTTAAATCTAGAAAATTGACTATAAATTTTGCTATTGTGAGGAGGTAAATATACTTACATCACTCATCACAGTTAGCTGGCTACCTTGTTGCTAACAAAAGATGGACATGGAGGCATCCATGTTTTTTTCCCCACTTTGTAGCTCAAATGCACGGAGGTCGAAATTGACGTAATTCCAAGCTCCGACTTCCTGCCGCCTGTGTTCTGGCCCCCGCTATAAACTTTGACAAGGACTTTCAGATTCATGGCAATAAATCTAATGCTGAATTTATGCACTTATGAGCCTGCCTTCAATAACCACATCTCCGAAGCTAACTTAAGTTATAAAATAGATGGACAGATGGGGGAAACGCACAGATATTTTAGATTAGAATGTATATTTTATATATATATATATCTATCAGGGTGATATTGTCCTGCTATTGGTCTGGCTTTGTCAACCCTGGATAGAGCGGTGCTAATGAGATTTCTGTGCAGGATGGAGTGATTGTATGGAGGAGTGGGGAGGAGGAGGAGTGTAGGGACAGTGTCTCTCTGCTCAGTGTGCACTGGGTAATGAGTCCCCCGTGTCCTGGAGTGGACAGCTACTCCTGTCCTTTGTGTATGTTTAATTTCAGCTAGGATGACACTGAGGCCCGGAGGAGGACATTGCGTGTGTGTGTGTGTGTGTGTGTGACTGGGACAGAGTTTGCCTGAGCTGCGCTGAGACACATACTCCTCAGAGACAGAGGAACGAACAATATTCTGATGGAATAATGAAACAGCTTCGAATTGTGTGTGTGTGTGTGTGTGTGAGAGAGAGAGAGAGAGAGTGGTGGTGGTCGGGGAGTCACACAGAGTGCTAAACAGTGAGAGAAAGTGAAAAGAAAAAATACATTTTAAGAGATAGAGGGGGAGAGAGCGAGAGTCAGTGCAGGAACTCTGGAGCAGTGAACATAGTCACATGATGAGCTTGGGCTCTCTGATTGGTCAGATTTATAATTATCCAGCAGGGGGCAGTGCTGGTCTTTTTATCCTTCACTGAAGGCGACTCGGTGAGGGGAAGGGAGAGGCCTGTTTTTGTCTCACCATTGTATCACCAGCACTAGAGTCAGTGACTTTGAGTCAGTGTTTGAGATCTGATTAAATATAAACAGAGTTCGCTGAGCTTGTAGCCTCAAGTCCAAAACTTACACACTCACACACCTCAGTCTGTGACTCATGAGATGAGGTGATGTGTCCCACACACCTTGCACGTAAGATCAAGCCTACACAAGCTCGGGCCTGTCAGAGGTCTACAGCAATCAGAAAACAAGCAGAAAAATCACAATACAGCATACACACGCACACACACACAGTTTCATGCTAGCTGGGTTCTGTCATCAGACATTACTCTTCCTTTCACCTCTCTCACACTCTGTTTATTCACTTCTTGAGTGCACGTGCAAGCTGATAACTAGAGTAATCGAACGACTTTTAACTTTAAATGACCTCTGTGACCTCTACGCAGTACAAAAAAACCATCTGTGTATTGAATATATACTGTAGTGCACAAGACTTCGACTATGTAGTGCCCTAGACACAGTCTGTGTAGTGCACTCATTATAGTCTACATATTGCACTAGCTTCACATAGCTAAGTGCACTACATTTGCTAAGTCGATGCTATTACTATAGGCTCGGTCAGCATATCGCACCATGTAGTGCGCTACACTAAAATGAATTACTAGTAGTGTCTGGTACATCTTGAATAAGTAGATATTAACCTATGTGGAAATTACTTTGTATGGAAAGCAGGGGTGTGATGTAGCACTACACGCAGCAGAGTGCCGCTATCCCTCCAAAGTGCATTATTTTCTTATAACAGCACAGTCTGGAGTGTGTCATTCTGCTTATACTCCAACGTACACCAACAGTCGTTCCCTCACCAGCCTCCATTCCCTCCCTCTCTCTCTCTATCTCTCCCTCTCTCTCTCACTTCTATCTCAGTCTCTGAATTTTCATCAGTACCACATTTCATGTGTAAATGCTCCTGCAAACAATTTATGAATACATTTGTTTGTATCCAGTGTGAAATGAATGAAGCCCAGTGTCACAAAGCAGCTTTAAAAATGATCTAAAAATGCATTTAAAAGAGATTTAAAGCCGATCACTCAAGCCAATGATCAAAATCGGTCTCACCATGCGATATTTGACAGCCACTACCTCTCCTGATGCATTACGTCATAACGCGCACACACACACACACACACACACACACACACATGTTGGTCAAGGTGGTCACATGGAGTAAGATAATTTGTGTATTAAAACACATGGCAGACCGAGCTGCATGTGCATGTGTCAGGATACAGCGAGCAGGTGTAAACCCGGCTGTAATTATAAAGAAGACAATCAGGATGATTACAGATACAGTAAGAAGCGGAGCTGTGTGGATTAAAACTTGATACACTATTATTGGCCATGAAAATGTGTAAGGATCTCCAATTGAGTTCTCCTCAGTGTTAGGACACGAGCCATTCTTTATTCAGCAGCTTTAAAAATATAGAGACCGAAACAGCCAGAAAAGAAGAAACAGAGAGAGAGAGAGAGAGAAGGAGAGAGGGAGACACTGAGATCAGGAAGAGTGGCAGGAAGAGAAAGTGAGAGAGGTAATGGTGTTTCGAGCAGGTGCTCCGAAATCTGCTGCTCAGATTGCAGGTGGTGGGGATATATGGAACTGGATCAGAGGCTTTATCATAAAAGCTGCATATGTGTGTGTGTGTGTGTGTGTTGGAAAAGAACTCTTGTTCCTACACTATCCCATATGTTAGATTGATCTCCAGCAGAATCGGGTTAGCGAGTTAGCGGTGGAGGAAGTTGCTCGGTTTGGAGCGCGTTAAAAGACAAACACTGGAGTCTAGTGGACTTTGAAGTGTAGTGCACTCTTGAGAGTAGTGCACTTGACTGATGTGTCACTCTCCAGATGTTGAGGCCTCTCAGTGGAAAGTGGAATTTACTTACACACTTTGTGAACAAATTGAGTTTTTTTTTTTTCAGTGTTAATACTGTAACACAATGAAGGAACATCTGGGAACGTTAATTCCTTAAATGTTTTATTGCAATAAATTAAATGATAAAGTTAGTAATTAAGCTATTATTAAACAGTGCCTTATTATTTAATATCCTATTTATATTTATTTAACATCTCTAATATTTAAAAAAAAATAAGAAAAATAAGAATAAATAGTAGTAAAATCAAACAGTAATATTATAGGGCTTAAGGTTATTTATTTATTTATTTGTTTGTTTGTTTGGTAGTTTGTTTGTTTATTGAATTCTTCTATCCTTTCAGTTTATTATGTATTTTAATAAATGTTTAAAATGTTTTCTATTTAAGTAGTATATTATTTTTATTTCCTTAATTTAATTAATTAATTAATTAATTAATTTATTTATTTATTTATTTATTTATTTATTTATTGTATAAACTCTAATTTTGGGTTCATATTCTCATGTACTGCAAACCTGGTAAACGTGCCGCTCCCAGTGAAAGCGTTTTTCCGATCATGTTCCGAGCATCTGGTCTTCAGTCAGGTCCAAGAATCTGAGCGCAAGGCCACAAACTTATTCTGTTCCTTCAGTTATCACGAGGAAGAGCTGAGATGAGAAGCAGACTACAGAAGGCGTAGTTGTCAGTGTGATGTGTGTGATCTGTAAGTGTCTCGGTTTTTAGATCGGAGCCGTGCGACTAGTGAGGAAATCAGAGTGTGTACCACTTCATCTGTGCTGCTCCATCTTTTGTGAGAAATTTCCAGATCTGTCAGAATTCAGTAGAGATGGTAACATATAATGCAAGAGGAGTCAGTAGCTGTTGTCAGTCTTTGGTAGCCATATCACTTGCTGGTTTAATTGCGATTTACCAGAGATTGAATATGGAACTGGCGTCAGCTATTTTTCTGCTTTTAACATGACTTCTCTTTATTTTAATGACAAAGCTAGCTAAGGCTAACTAGCAAGCTAGTTACATACAGCAAGCTCTGTTATCTTTGCTAATTAATTTTATTCACGGAACAACTTCTGCCAAAAACGATGCCTAACTTGCAGTATAAATAAGTCATTATACCAAAGCAGTGTTGAATTCTTGATTCTGATTGGTCAGAAAGTGTTGGTTCATTTTCTGTAACAGCAGCTCTGACAGTAGAGGCAGAAGATTTATATCAATGCATTTGTTCTAATGCATTTTTGTTCCTAGAGTTTTAAAAAAAATATATTTACCAATGCAAAAATGTGTACGTTTTCTCTAAGAAGGTGTTAATTTGTTAAGGTGTTATGGATGGAGTCTCCAGCGTCAGCGTTTTCTAACAGCCAGTGGTAAAGCCGTAACATCCAGTTTTCTGCCACAGGAAAGTCTCTAGGATGAAGGGCTTTGCGATTTCTGGTTTCTCCGCAACTTGACAAACTACGGCAATAACAGGAAGCAATAACAGGAACTAACTTGTCGTTTCACAACATTAAATGTAACTATGATCTGCTGTAAAGTATGATGTGTCATTCATTAATAAAGCAAAATAAATTAAAAACACTTTGGATAGTGATGTTATTGTAAAATACTACTACTACTACTACTACTAATAATAATAATAATAATAACGACAGGGTGGGATGCCATTACTTCACTGTCGTGTTTTATTCCTTACAACTACTAAGACTGTATGTTACGCATCTAATATCGTAAGGTTTAAATGAACCTGCTGCAGTCTTATTTTATGAAGGTCTGACACACACACACACACACACACATCTCAGAGTTTTAGCTCTAAATAATTCAGCTGCAGATTAAACAGATGTCCTTTTAATGTCAACAGCAGCACAAAGCCCTCAGTAGGACATTCACATGGGGCCAGAGTCACGACACCCGAGTTCAAACTCATTCCATTGCATCACTGCGCTCTTTTCTAATCGACTATCGAGCTATAAAAGCAACCTGTACTCTGCGGGATTGTTTAATTTGGTGTTGTGTAAAATAAGGCAGAGAACGGGTGCAGAGGGAGCACATCGATTCAAAAGCAAACCTCCTCAGCTTCCTGATTTTTTTTAAAATTGTTCTTTTATTTAACGGAAATGTGAATAGACACAATGGGTGTGCTGCGTGTGTGTGTGTGTGTGTGTGTGTGCGTGTGTGTGTGCGCGTGTGTGTTTGTACTGACTTCCTTCCTCCACGTTTCCATTGCCATTGATTTATTTTAAACCACAGCGAGTTGGATTTTTTGTTAAAATGAAAAAAGACATGATTATTGAGTGAGAGAAGAAAAATAATTTGATGTTTGTGAGCTTCTGTGAGTCACTCTGGCAATCCGATAATATAAATTCACAGTCAGAGCTGTGTCAGGGATGTGGGGCTGGAATTGATGGGAATTCTGTATACGTACACCATGTGACAGCTCGGATATCAAACAAAACAAACGGTAGCGAGAGAGTGAATTAGTAGAACATTGTACAATAAGGAAAAAGTTTTCAGTTTTGGCCTGTTTTTTTTTCTAAAAAATCAAAGGCATTTATTATTAAATTTTAGTGGGAAGCTAGAAAATGATCGTCATTGGGGCATTTGTATCATTAGCCAGTATTTACTGAGTTGTGTGCGTTTTATTTCTCCCATTGATTTTAACTGAATTGATACTTCTATTCACTCGTGGTGTGTGTACTTTTAACAGATCCATGTCTGTTTATTCTCTAAACTATTTTAGCTACCATGCTATCATAAATTAGCTAGTAGCTAACAGGTGTTTTGGTGTGCTTTCCTGTAGTTCATTGTCCTAAAACTTGGGTGTATTAGGCAGCAGTATGGTGAATGAATCTTTTGCTCACTTTTAGTGAGTGTATTTTTCTATGGATCTGTGTCCTTTAATTTTTGCTCTGTTTTAGCTAGTGTGTTGTTATTCATCCACCGGATAATGATGCGTGTTTCAAATTTCTCAGTCTTTTGTGCATTTTATTCCTCCTCAAAATTTATAAAACCGTTATTTTGTCCCAGATGTTCACTAACGGGAAAGTATGGTTCAGTCATCAGCATTTTCAAATTATTTGTTGTTTCTACAAAAATAATTTGAAAGAGTTTTCCTGCTCAAAACTGCAATTCCAGTGTTCACGACCAATGGAGAAAAAAGTGTGCATTTTCAATAGTATGTGTATTAGCAGACATGGTGTTGGAATTTTTGGTGAAAACATCGTACTATGATGAAGATATCAGTTGACTAAAACATGTTTAGCTGTGGGAAATCTCCATGAAACAAACACTTAATGTGCTAAAGGGCTTCATGTGTTCATATTTTGTTCTACTTCTGGAAAAAATACAAAATCATTTTGAGCAGAACCGAGCTGAAGGGGTTAAAAGTCTATGTGGTGGTGCTGTACTGAAATGGCTGTTGAATGACTCTGTCACAGAGATTTAAAACATTTTTTTTCGGTGACTTGCACTGATATGTGGTGGCCTGAATGGCTTTTTCTGGGTAAAAAGACAATTTGACGGTCTGGAGGATGGCAGACGGTGTGTGTGACGTCTGAGTGAAGTGTTAAAGACTCTGGGCTGCGGTTAAAAGCCTCTCGTCGCGCTTTTCTGCTCACCCCATTGGAATTGTTTCACCGATCGTTGTCATTCTGGTTTGCGTCCATCTTGGAGCGGTGCCAGAAAAGAAAAATAAAAAGCTATAATCACAAAACGCGGTCACTTGACGGTCGCATAACAATGAAAAACCTAACACAGTCGGTTTGATCTGAAGCTTGGAGTGACTAGTGACACGTTTACAGGCCTGAATGCCTTTTCATCTTGAGATCTGAGTCCTGAAGAAAAGAGAGAGATAGGGAGGGAGAGAGAGTGAAAGAGTGCCACCTCAGCCTTCTCAGAACATGTCTGAAGCCTGTAATCAAAAGCATTTTTCAGCACTTCAGCCAAAATGGGATTATTAGAAGGACTCCGAAGTGAATAAGGGAGTGCAAAGAGTGAGTGAAGAGTCCAATAAGTCAAGTGCAAAAAACTGTTTATAATCCAACATGTTCTTTAGCTCATCTTGATAATTCAAGCATTCAATGTTTAAGTAAAGAATAAAATACTTGGGGGAAGTGATGTTATAGGGAAATAATAAACGACAATATGGTGTGAAGCGGATTTACTGTTCCCATAGTAAAGTTGATTATTTTACAGTAACAGGATGTTTTTATACCTTGTATACCACAGCAATTTGCCAGCAATTACAAGTTATTAATAAACAATATATTTTACTTTTTAACTGTTTAATGTTATGTTTAATGCTGCGGCACTTCCACAAAACAACTTATCAATTACATTAGAAATAACTATAAACAGTTGTTCCCTGATCAGCATCTCTTTTTTATTTTCTAGGTAAGAAGTTAAGACAAAAAAAAATTGCAGCTTGCCGTGTTACAGAGAAACTGGAAAATGAAATAACACCCGACCAATCAGACTCAAGAATGCAACAGCGCCATTGTCTCTTAAAAACTAACACCTGACACTGACTCTACATGTACTGTATATATAATATTATTTCTTTTTTTTTTGTCTGATTATAAAAACGTCATTCTGAGGGCAGCATGTTGTCTGTGTGGATTTCCTCCAATTTTGTCCCGAACACATGCCGGAAGGTGAATTGGCTGCTCTAAATTGCCCCTAGGCAGAATGTGTGTATGTGTGTGTGTGTGTGTGTGTGTGATGCTCTGTGAGGAATGCTATCTTGTCCAGAGTGTATTGCTGCAGGGTTTCCAAGATAGTTTGGAACCTTTTAGATAGGTTTCCTGACCCTAAATCAGATAACGCCAATGTCAGTGAATTAATGAATGAATGTAATTTTAGACAGGACTTGGAGGACTTCTGACAGGATTCATCAGGACTATTAACATGATTGTCAATTTTCTTTAGTCCCAAACAGCAGGAACAACAAAATACATATAAAATGCACACATGACTACTGTTAGTTTCACTATTATTATTCACTGATCAACAGTTCGAATATCATCCGTACTTTTTTGTTTGTTTGTTTTTATTATATTTTTTTAGAAGGCTTGCCAGAAAGTTTCAGAGAACATCTGATTGAAACCAGAGGTCTCTATCAGGTCCTGTGGGACACAACAAAGTAGTTGCGTGGGTGGGAGGTTTTTACTTCCATGCAGAGTGGTCAGATATGAAGCTCAAGGAACAAACAAAATACATTCATTAGACTATATTCATTTATTCATCTCTAGTTTAAATGATGCTATTAGATTGTGAAATTGCAAGTTTGAATCCCAGTGATGCCACAGCCATTCGTGCCTGGGAATCCAAGAGAGCAAACCTGGCCATTCTCTCTGGGTGGGAGGGATGGCGTACTCTCTCTCCCCTATCAATCATAGCAACACCAGCCAATCATAGGCTGTCTGTGATCTCATGCATGTGGAAGGGGGTGGATAGCGCTTTCCTCCCAGTGTGTTACACCATCCTGTAACATAGCATAAGCAGCAGTTTGAACAGATGTGGTTGGCTTTCTTCCCGTATCTAGGAGAAAGCATGTGATAGCCTTTGCCCTCCCTGGATGGTAGCTGTTGTATAATTGGGGAGACTATAAGTGGGAAGTGGTGGGTGGGAGAAAATCAGGGGAAAATCAGGGAAAATCCCCCCCACACACACACACACCTCCAAAAATATGTAGAACCAACTAAATTAATTAAAAAATAAAATTAAAAAATAATTCAAAAATAATTATATTAATAAAAAAATAAAAATATGCACAAACAGGTGCATACAAAAATAATAACTGCAAGAGCTGTATTTAAAAAAAAGAACAGTTTTGTGCACATTTCTGGTTGAGACCAATTATGAACTGGAATGATGTAGCTGAGGTTGAGGAACTGAGCAAGAATTCATGCACCATGCCAACAGTGGAGGCATTTTTACCTTTTTTTCACAGTGTTTCAAAGGTTTCTGTTGACATAGTGGTGGGTTTCATTTAAAAAAAAAAAAATCAGGCCATGCCCACTTCAGGTTTAATCCGAATACAGATACAGATATCTGCTGTTCTAAACCAATACAGATTTAAAAAGTACACACAGCTGTCCAAGACAGCGTAGCTGCACCAGTGTATTCACACACATTCACACACGTCTGTGAATGATTAGTGCCCCCTAGAGCCAAGAATTGTGTTTAAAAATAACATCACGCTCAAGAGTACGGTTTTCCCACAGAACATTTAAACGGACATTATCTCTGCTTCATCAGTGTTATTTTCCACTGAAGCTGATAAGCTTGTGGATCGGCCAATTTTATCCGCCATCTTATCTCACTCTCACTCGCTTTCCTCTCCTCTCTGGAGAATGTTTATATAAATTGCTCATGCTGTGCATGAGGCCGGTCTGTGTGTACCACACGCTTATTTGTCCTCCAGAGATAGTTTAAAGAAAGTATGCTGTATGTACGTGACACTGTGACTGTGTAGGAGCATGATTAACTAGACAGCTTATCAATCTCTGTCCTGTGTGTGTGTGTGTGTGCGCGTGTGTGTTTGGGTGTGCGTGTTTATGGTGATATGATCATCCTTAGTCCTTTCTCCTTCCCTCTCCTTGGGTCTTTGTGTTTTCTCCTCTTTCTGGCAAGGGGCCTTGCCATTCCCGTTAGAATCTGACCACACACATGCACACACACACACACACACACACACACACACACAGACACACACACACAGACACACACACACAGACTATATATCTCTCTCTTTGCGCTCTCACTAATCACAGGAATTTTATTTGCTTGCCTTTTTATTAGCACTCCCAAGGATACAAGGATATGACACCCACACCCACCCACACACACACCCACACACACACACACACACACACACACACAATGTCCCACACATGTAAACATGGTGCAGAGATCAGTCACCACTTTAGATAATCATGCTTATACACACACACACTGTATCCCATATCGACAGACTGTGTTTATCCTATTTTATATTAGCACCTTAGCGAGCACTACTAAACGATCAAAATTCTCTTCCTTCACCGTCCATTCATCTCCGTGGCAACCGCACTGGTTTGAGCGAGGGGAATGTAGAGCTCTCGGATCTGGCTGAACGCATGAATTGTGTGTGTGTGTGTGTTGTAAACATTAGGTATACAGCCAAACTAGTTTACTGTCAATGATGTACAACATGCCAGAAGCTTACAGCAGCTCACTTCTTCATAGTTCCCTATAAGACCTTTGTCCCCTAGTCGAATGCCCTACAAAGGCTGTGTACCCTAAGACTTGTTTCCTCTACAAGATATAAAAGTTGTGTGCCCTATACTGTAAATGCTTTAACCTCTGCTTAGGTTTGCATCTCCTATAAGTGTCAAATGCTTTCTCAGGGCTGTGACCTCTATATGGGTCCAGTGCCCTATAATACTTTTGTGTATAAGGGCTGGGTGCCCTATACTTTCAGAAATAAAGGTACCAAACTGTACTTTTTCTGATTCCTGACATGGTATCATCAAGTGCCATCTTGATACCTTTAAAAATAATCTAAGCATAATTGGACTTTAAGGATCAATAAAATGCCTTAAAGATGCATCACAATTGTGCACCTTCTTAGGTGAAAGATAAAAAATAAAGGTTCACAACATTTACCCTTGATGGTATGACCTCAGTGACAAGGAAAATACAGTTCTGGTACTTTTATTTCTGACTGTGTGCCCTATAAGATTATAAGAGTGAGTTGTGTCCCCTATAAATGTCATGTGCTTTATAAGGCTTGTGCTCCTTTAAAGTTTGGGTGCCCTATAACGCACAGAGAACAAAGAACAAAGGTGATGTCTTCTGTATGGGTTGAGTGCCCTATGATAGTTCTGTCCTCTATAAGGATCCTGTGCCCCTCGAGTTGTGTGCCCTGTAAGTGTTGAGTGCTTTATCAGGGTTGTGTCACTTTTAAGGGTTGTGTTCTCTATAAGGACTATAAGGACTAAGTGCCCTATAATAGATTTTACTTCTATAAGGATCTTGTGCCCTATGGATAAGGGACATATGTCCTGTAAGTCTTGTTTCCCCTACCTTAGTTATGTCCTCTAAAAGTGCCAAGTACTAAATCAAGTCTGTGACCTTTTACGATTGTGGTCTTTATAAGGATTGTGTGCACTTTAAACGTGGTCCTGTAAAAAGTCTGTGACCTATAATACTTCTGTCCTGTATAAAGGTCCTGAACCCTGTGTATAAGGGCTGTGTAAGGGTTCTGGGCTTTATATCGTGTGCATCCAATTTGTGAATTTGTCGAGTTGGGTCTGGAAATTGGCATCATGCTTAACAGGTGTAGCTCAGCTGGCGGCCCCACATAACGGGATTTGACAAACAGTGCTTGGACCCCAGTGATTGCTGCTTTTGGCAAATTAGTTCCCATGCCTTTTGTCACATTTTCTATTTACGCATACCACAAGGGTTACACATCAGAAAAGAGGAGACACAATTTTAACTACACAGATTGCTATAAAACTCTCTCTCTCTTCCTCTCTCTCTCTCTCTCTCTCTCTCTCTCTCTCTCAGCCTGATTCGCCTCCATTAGCCATTAGCGTCTCAAATGATGCTTTCGCCCGCTCTCGTTCGGCTGAATCACCGTGAATCATAGCCTTTTACTTCACTTCTTGTTAGGCCCGTATTTTCCCCTTCTCTCTCGCACACTCATTCCCTCCCTCCTTTCTCCTAGCTCCTTTAATGAGGAGACTCTGATGCTGAACACTGACTTCCCTACAATAAAAGGGTGAGTGTCTCGCTCACTCAGGCCCTCCATCCATCACTCTGTCCCTGCTTGAAGAAGTGTGCAAGCATGCACACACACACACACACACGCTACACTAGGCACTCTCATAAGTCATCTGCTTTTGAGGAAGACTGGGTTGAAGATTGTTGGAAGTTTAGTTTAGTGTGATTTTCTTCCTGCTTTTTTTTTTAATAAATAGATTCATAAATAGATTTTGCACATCAAATCTGTTAAATCAACATTGCTTTTATGGCAATCTTGGCACTCGTACAGTAAATAATTATACAAAAATCTTGACATGTTGACTTTTTTTTAAACATTTTGGTTGTAACATGTCAATCAAGCTGCATGAGTGGGATTTGTTAGCTATAACCCAGCCAGGAAATGACTGCTTGTGACCAAATATGAAATATTTAAACATATGGACAATCTGGGAGACATATTGTATGCAGTAAACTATATGTGTATGAAATGTGACTTACGACCCCATATGTAATTTATTCAAAAATATTTCAAGCAGTCTTCTATGCATATTGTATTATTGTCAGATCATCTTTTCAACATCAGACAAGTGGAAACATTTTTTTTTTGCCATATTCAGGCCATGTAGACATTGAATCTGTGCATTTTTGTTCACATTGTTCAAATTTGTATACAAGAAGTTCCTATCTTTCTAACTTGCTATCATTAAGTTAAAGAAACAGCTGAAAATAAGACTTCAAACATTTCGATTTATATAAGGCACCTGCAATCATTGTCCTCTTTCATTGGAACACCTGTACCCTTGCTCATTCATGCAATTATCTAATCACCAAATCATTTGGCAGCTGCACAATGCATAAACTCATGTAGATACAGGTCAAGAGCTTCAGTTAATGTTCACAAATCATCAGCTCAAACAGCAGGGGAAAATGTGATCTCAATGACTTTGACTGTGGCATGGTTGTTGGGGCCAGTTTGAGTATTTCAGAAGCTGCTGCTCTCCTGTGATTTGTGCACACAAGCAGAATGGTGTGAAAACCAAAAAACATTCAGTACGCAGCAGTTCTGTGGGCAGAATTACCTTGTTGGTGATGGAGGTCAGCGGAGAATGGACAGACTGGTTCGAGCTGACAAGAAGGCTGTGGTAACTCGAATAACCACTCTTTACAACAATGGTGAGCAGAAAAACATTGCACCTCAAGACAGATGGGCTACAGCAGAAGAGCACATCAGGTTCCACTCCTGTCAGCTAAGGCCAGGAATCTTTGGCTACAGTGTGCACAGCCTCACTGAAACTGGATAGGTGAAGATTGAAAAAGTGTTCTCTGGCCTTTGCAAATTGTCAGCTTCCCAGTTTTGATGAACCTGTCCCACATGATTGGCTGATTGGATAATTTCATGAACGTCTAGGTTTCCAAGTAGATAGTGAGTGAATGTTAGTATCATGTTGATATATTCGGTGTGCATGGTGCATTTCAACTAAAATTCTAACTCACACAAGAGACTGAACCACATTAGTTCCTTTGTGGTGTGTGTGTTTGGTGTGTATGTTTGTATGTGGTGTGTGGGGGTGTGAGAGGAATAGATATATAGAGTACTATATCCTCACTATTTTTCACAACTGAAGGATCTTCTCATGCTGAGAGAGTCAGAAAACTCCAGTAAAATAAAATAATATAAATAAATAAATAAATAAATAAATAAAATAAAAACTAATAGAATAGATGAGAAATAAGTTGTATTGATTGGAGCATAGACAGGAATAAGATTAAACAGGTTCTATTGATCTCAGTATGTGTAACACAGAGGAAAATAATCAGTGTTTCAGAAATCTGCCATGACCTCTGTAGTGTGGATGTGTGTGTGTGTGTGGGGCTCCTTTGCTGTCTAACATTGGTGCATTGCATGTGTCATGTGACACAGCTAGAGGCATTTCAAGATAAATGTTACTTGAACTGCAGTGTGTGTGTGTGTGTGTGTGCACACGTGTGTGAGCGTGTCTTGTTATATTTGTCTATAGACCAATCTGCCAATCTGTATGGATGTTGCAATATCAATATTTGTTTACAGATTGCAATATTTTACAGATGAGGTGATAGATAGATAGATAGATAGATAGATAGATAGATAGATAGATAGATAGATAGATAGATAGATAGATAGTTAGTTTCTCTGCTTCAGTCTTTTCCTCTATCTCTCTTCTTTGTCTGTCTCTCACTTTGTCTCTATCACTTTGTTTCTCTATCTGTCTTTTCATCTCTTTTTTTCTTTCTCTGTCTTCTTCTGGCTCTATCTGTCTCTCTATCTCTTGTGTCTGCTGCCACCTCCATTCATTTCACTTCAGCTGTATCAGTTTAACCACACACACACACACACACACACACACACACACACACCTTTCTCCTCATCTCCCGAATGTCAGTGTGTCCTCTCCTCCCGTTTCTGTAATGGGCTTGTCTCCATCACCAAAGCTATTCTTTTGCGGTAGTGTCTCTCTCTCTCACACACACACACACACACACACACACACACATGAACAAACTGTTCTGATAACGGTAGGGGGAGGTGAGCGAGGGATTAAAGGTGGTCTTCCTTGATAAGGCTGCTGCCTAAATCAAACACCACTTCCTTCCCAGCGGATAATGAGGCCAATGATCAGTGTGTGTGTGTGTGTGTGCATGTGTGTGCGAATGAGTGTGTCTGTGAGAGCATGTGTGTGTGTGTGTGTGTGTGCGAATGAGTGTGTCTGTGAGAGCATGTGTGTGTGTGTGTGTGTGTGTGTGTGGGCTTGACCATGAATAATGAAATGTCTTGGTGAGCCTTTGATTACCTAAGAAAGAACAAAAGAGAGAAAAATCAAAGGAGAAAAACGGCAACATAAAAGAGAGACATTATAAGAAAGAAATACAGAGAGAGAGAGAGACACACACGCACACACAGGTGGACAGACAAAGAGACAGACAGACTTACAGGTGGGCAGACAGACAGGTGGGCACGTGGGTGCTAAGATAGACAGAGAGGTGGGCAGACAGACAGTTCGAGGGTCATATGGATGGACATATGGAGACAAGCTGGAGAGTAGATGGGCAGAGTAGCGAAGAGAGAGACAGCAAGTTAGTAGATAGGTGCACACAGACTGACAGAAAGACAGACAACAGGGTGGCCATGTGGGTGCCCGTCTGGACAGATGGACAGACAGACAGGCGATGAGTGGGTGAACAGATGGACAGACAGACAAATAGGCAGGCAAACAAACAGATGAACAGGCCAGAAATCAGATGCACAGCAGACAGATGGGCATGGTTGGGTGGGAAGACAGGTGGGTATGAGGATGAGTGAGTAAACATAGGGAAAGACAGACAAACAGACAGACAAACAAACAGGAGAGCAGGTCAAAAATCAGATGTACAGCTAGACAGACAGGTGGGCAAATGGGCAGGTAGACAGACAAACTCAGACAGGCAGATAGACAGGTTGGTTTTCTGGGTGGGCAGATAGACAAACCAACAAACAGTTGAGCAGACGTTTGGACAGGCAAATGGTAAAAGGATGGGTGGACAGATGCACAGACAGACCAGAGGGCCGGTGGACAGACAGATGCACAGACAGACATATGGGGGTTTGGCGGACTATTGATAAAAGAGTTATCGTAATAAAGGGCATTGTACTGAGACAGGTAGTAAGACAGAGAGAGGGAGAGAGACAGGGACTCCCAGGCATTGGTGCTGCTGTGTTGATATAGATGTGAAGTGATACAGGAGGACATATTGTCCCTGCCACTGTGGAATAAATATACAAAATGTAAAGCGTGTGCACTATAGTCATTCTTTCTCCTAATACCACTCCATCACTTTCTGCTTTCTCTCTTTGACAGTCTCACTCTGTCTGCCTCTCGCCATCTGTCTACATCTCTGTCTGTCTCTCTCTCTGTCTCTCTCTCTCTGTGTCCATCCTGTGGAGTGTGTCTAATCTCATATGGATGTTAAGTCCTTTTTCCCCTGAGAACACAAACACGCCGAGTCAGGAGAAATGAAAAGTCAGCAAGGACTCTGCTTTGGCACACACCACTCACCTTCACACGGCCACGAAGCAGGCATACAGCCATCTGTCTGTCTATCTGTCTCTCTCTCTCTTGTGATCTATCCATCTCTCTTGCTTACTCTCTTTCTCTCTCGCGCTCTCTCTCTCTGTCTCTCCATGACTCAGTGTACAACACTCCTAACAGGACATATGGTACATTCAAACAGGGTCGTGTATTCACCATGTTTACTAGAAGTTTCCATATGAACAGCCCACTCATGGTATTCAACACTTGTCAAAAAGTCAAAATTTTCAGAAAGCTCTGAGTTCACAGATTGTGAGAGAATTATATTTGTAATTGTGTTGGAGCTGTTGATACTAGGTTCAATCACGGTGTAATTTTAATCAAACATAATTTTAGACATTTCTTAGTTTCCCAATAAATCTAAGAAACAAGTTAACGATCCCAACAATTTCCGATGAGATTCTGCCTTCACATTGTTTGCATCAAAGACTTGCTAAACTAAATCATTCTTTGCAAGCATTAGATTGTTTATAGTGGCTGTCCCTATACACTGGTTGCCTTGCAATAGTTTTCCAATGACTTTGACCACTTGATGTTTATGTTGAATGCACAAATTTGCCAGTTCAATATTAAAGCAACAGTTGATTAGGTTTAATGCTGCTTCACGGCTGTGCTGAATACTTGGTCAGGGAAATTTGTAAAAATTCAAAGTGAGAGTTGGGCTAGTTAAGTGCAGTAGTCTTTCTTTGCTCATTTCTCTTCTCAACTACAGGCATTATTATGATTCTATGTTCCCAATGGGGCAATCAGTGGTCTCCAGTTGTGCCGTTGTGTAACTGACTCTGATTAGTCCAGTCTTTGATTAATGTGATTCCTTTGCCTCACCCAGGTCATCAGGCACAGTGATCACTATCCCAGAATCTGTACCTGGTACTCTACCTCATGCGGGACCCATGAAGGAGACCTAGCTACACCACTCTGGCCTGTGGTCAGTTTAGCTCCTTTGCACCTGCTGACCTGGGCACTGCAATGATCCCTATCCAAGAATTTGTACCTAGTGCTGTACCTCCTGTGATACCCATGACAGAGCCCTACTGCATCACTCTTTTTTTTGCTGACTTGGTGCAGCATTGGTCACTATCTAAGAATCTGTGAAATGACAGAGGCCTGGTTACACCAGTCTGAAGAATAAATGGCTGGTTGAAGTCCACTTTACCAATTCTTGAAGCCTTCTACTTTCTTTCTCTTTTGGCTTGAGGATACTACACTGTGGATTGCCCAGATGGATATTATTGTATTATTACTTCTCTATCTCTCCAATGCCTCAGTTGGCTGTTTCTGTATTCCCCTGGGATGTTCTGCTCTGTGAAGGTGTATAATCCTTACAAGGTCTCCAGAATCTTGGAGCTTAAATTAGTGGTATCATGGAAGTTGTCTAGCTGAAATTTGTGCAGCTGGGGGTTACCAAGATTTCATGCCCCAGGGCCGACCACACCAGCAACAAAACCAAGTGCAAATATAACTAGTGGCAGTTTCTGAGGAGATATCCTCTGGCAGGTGGTGTAGTGATGGGAGATGTGTTATGTCCACTGGAAACCTAGTGTGAATAGGGATCTGCAGATGATAGTTGTGAGAGGGGAACGCGAGGGATGCAAAGGTTTTAGTGTGGGTGCTGAGGGGAATATTCAATTCAGTTCAATTTTATTTCGATAGCACTTTTAACAATGGACATTGTCACAAAGCAGCTTTACAGAAATATATAAATTCAGGATATAAATTTTAATTTTATGAATTTATCTCTAACGAGTAAGCCAGAGGCAACAATGGCAAGAGATAAGTTCCTAAGCCGATATGAGGAAGAAACCTTGAGATGAACCAGACTCAAAAGGGAACCTATTCTCATCTGGTTCCCTGGATAGTGCAATTATAAATAATTCCCTTTTATAACTATATACTATATATTCAAAAAGTGCAATTATGTAACCACAAAAGTTCCTTATAGTTTTCACATGAAGTCTGTTTTGTTGAAGTTGTCAACTGTTCACTGATGAAGACTTGAGTACATAACTGTTTGTGGGAATTGCAGTGCAAAAGCTATCATATCAACTGTAGTATTGAGCCATAGTAGCAAAACCATTCATATCAATTGAAATCCAAAGCCAACTTCATGGTTTCTAAGTGGTAGCATCCACATTAATCTCATGTAACTTTAGACTGTCCGTGTGGGGCTATCCTCAGCAGCTGCGAGTGGTTTCCAAGTGATGAGAAATCCAACCAGAAATAGGGCATCAGGATGGATCAGGCAGGACTAGAGAGCAGAAGGGGTCAGGATCACTGACATCTCAGGAGTAGTATGTGCAGCTTGACAGAGAGAGAGAGAGAGAGAGAGATAGATAGAGTATATACATGCACTAGGTGGCTGGCTTTTCACTGCATGCTAGAAACCATATTTCACCATAGGGAAAATGTCAAAAGTGAAAGTTGGCTAGTTAAATACTTTTGTTTTCCCAGTCTTCTATCCATATACTGGTCTATCGACCTGCGCTCACCTGGGAGCTGTTAGGGCATTCAGTGGCCTTCTAGCCGTTTGTGATTCTTCTTATCCCTGCTTGTGATTTATGTTCTTGCATTTGTGAGTGCAGCAGTCACACTGCAGTACTCATTATTAAGGCCACACCAAGGCCTTAATAATTTCCCGTTTCTATCCAGAAGAGGAAGGCCTTCCCTGTTGATTACTGGTTCCTCCCAAGGTTTCTACCTTAGGGAGTTTTCTCTCTTCTCACCACTGTGGCTTGCTCATCAGTGTCTTTAAAGCATATTTGAACAATATATAGTATATTCCAAAAAAAATTCTCTGATATACTGGTAATGTTCATGACCTTGCTCTGTTTATGCACATCCTATATTACCATACTTCATCTAAAATATGATTTTCCATATTCAAAGATATTCTAATACATGTGTTTATGAAAATATTGAATTTGTGAATTATGTGAACTATACCTTAAAGGAACCAGAAAAAAAAAAACACACACACACACATACCTGAATAGCACAAAATCTTCAAGCTCTTCATCTGCTCTGAGATAGTAATAGATAATAGTTGTCATGTAGATAAAGAAATGTTGAGATGGGATAGGAAGAGAAGACAGGAGTGTGTACGCTGAGAGGACAGTCGTGTGAATGTATGGACAGTGGGTGCATACAGGGAGTAATGTGTCCTCACTTGAGGTGGTGATGAGTCCATATATCTCTGTTTATCGTGTCGAAGGCCTCCTTCCCTGCAGCTACAAAACCAATTCTCCTGCTGCAGTCATACAGCAGAGCAGAGGAACACACACAAACCAAGACACACACACACACACACACACGCATAGCATTACCTGAGAGGCTGTGGATCTTTCTGAGCTCAGTCGAGTGTGTCTTTGTGCTCTTTCTCCTCCAAGTTTACAAATGAAATGAATTTCTTTGGGTTTGAAAATGAATAGGCAATGGTCACTGATGGATGTGTGTGCTCATGTTCCCATTTCCCCATTTCATATCGGTTTATGAAAAACATTTTTTATTGCATGTGTCACATCCACCCTGATTTCATCCTTGTTGATCCTTTAGACCAGTCTGTCCTTTTTGCGCTTCTCTTTCCTTATATGGTCATCTTTTCCTGTCCATATTCATCCTTACCCTTTTTGTTGATTGGTTGCACCTAATCCTTGTTGTCCCCTATTTTCCCATCGTGTATTAAACCTGATATGTCTGTCTGTCTTTAGATTGTGGATCATCTGTTTAGTATGACCTGAGACTTGGCCAGAAGGATGTGTTCAATCTCAATAAATAAATAGTGGACCCAATAATTGGCTGGACCCTGAGATTCAGGATGCATATCCCGAGAGTGTTTATTTACATATGTTCTCAGAGAAATAGCCAGACAGGACGGGGTCAAAACCAGCGTAAAATTAACTCCAGAGATGGAAAAGAGACGGAAATCCTGTGTAAGGCTTATACAAGAAACCAGTAGCGTTTAAAACACAGACTACTGAGAAGTAACAAGAAACATGCCATGACAATAGGTTAACAAGACCAGGAAACAGTGACCATATAAGGAAAGTGAGACAGTCGAAAAACCATGGTGCTTCATAATGTTCACTAGCTTGTAGGGAACACATCTTAGGTTACCATTTACATCACCAATTTATCAGGTTGAAATAAGATTTATCGGGTTATTTATCAGGTTATTTGTATTAGAGGAAAAAAAACTATAATTCCTCCTATTGATATTTTCACAAGCACAGTTTACTGTCTGCTTTGCTTTGATTGAGTGCATCCGGCGTAAAAACTGTGCCAAACTCAAATATGCGGTCCAATGATCCGCTGTGGTGACCCCTAATGGTAGCAGCCGAAAGAGGAACAGCAACAACATTATTATTCTGACAAACTTCCCTTTTAATCTCGTTTAGTGACATTAATCTTGGTAATGTATCTAAAGGATATAACTGTCAAAGCTAAAAAGACTTTTGTGTCTAAATTTGTGAACAGGAAGTGATGCACAGGCTTTCTCACCCCCAGTTTTCACTTTTTCCTCTCATGAACATGAGGACATGATAATTTACAACACACGTCACACAATCACAAACTGAGCCAAACAACCAACAGCTGTAGTGTGTTAGTGTGCACTAACTCATATGTATAGCTCCTGTGTGAACAGTGCAGATGTGCTCTAGCCACCTTATCCACGTCAACACACACACACACACACACACACACTTTATCATCATCATCATCATCATCACCATCATCAGCCTGATCAGGTGTCTGAAACTTCAGCGCCTGTTTGACAGCTGCTTTTGTCAGTGTCAGACAGGAGAGAGCTCATTAGTGATTTCTTCTCCACATTTCACTCTGTGTGTGTGTGTGTGTGTGTGTGTACAATTGTCACACATGTAAGTGTCAGTTGTCATATATTCTATCTTTGTATCATGTTTTGTGTGTGAGAGAGTGGAGGAGGTTTGAGTTGTTCAGGAGGAATAAAGGGATTGAAGGAAGTTTCACTACAAGTCAATGCTAAGTTCATCAGACTGAACACCTTTATCCTGATGGGAGTGGTCTCTTGCAGTATGACTCCACCCCTATCCACCAAGCAAAAGGACATACTGAATGGTTTAATGAGGATGAAAATGATGTAAATCACATGATATGGCCTTTATACTCACTAGGTTTCAGCCTAATTGAACACCTATACAAGATTTTGGAGTGTGTGTGTGTTTGTGTGTGTGTGTGAGAGAGAAATTCCTATTCCTGGTGGCAATTGGAGGATTTCCCACAATTCCTTAGGGCCAGTGAATGCAGATGGAATCTGGTGTGCTGCAATATTAATAACACTTTATCAAAAATGATCAACTGCAAGACCATCTGCTCCACACACACACACACACACACACACACACACACACACACACACACTACACGAGAACCTCACAGGGATTCTCTCTCTCTCCCTCTCTCTCTCTCTCTCTCTCTATCTCTCTCTCACACACACACACATACACCCTTCTGACACCAAAGTGAGTGTGTGAAAAGTTCACTCGCCAATTGATTGCAGTGTGTGAGTCAGATAAAAGATCAATGGAGTTGTGTCTTTACATTTTTACTTAACTTCACAAAGTTTCTAAAACTTTGGAGCCTTTGATCTGCAGTGAGTTTTCACTGTCACCTAGAGAACGGCTTACAACGTACGCGCGTGTGTGTGTGTGTGTGTGTGTGTGTGTGAGAGAGAGATACCATAGCGAAATAAGTTGTGTCCTTTTCGTTGCGTATCTGAGTGTTTGCATGTGTATTCAAGAGTTGTAGTCTGTATAACAGAATAGTCAAGCGCACGTGTGTGTGTGTGTGTGTGTCTCTGGGCATGCATCCAACACCAAAACTGGTTAGTGTATGTGTGTCCAGCACCATTATTGAGCTAATTATTGTTTACCCATCTGTCAAGTTTTCTCTGCAGTCTATATTTGCAGCATGTCTATGCATGTGTGTGAGTGTGTGTGTGTGTCTGTGTGTGTGTGCACGTGCACTCAAGAGTCCCAGATTGTAACACATTCTGTAAGTGGAGAGCAGAACTGAAGAGTGCTTGGTGAAATCCCCTGGATCTCTCCTCTAGTGTGTGTCTGAGCCGCTTTGGACTGAATGAGGCAAGTGCTCAAGATGCCCCAATTGCTCATGGGTAATCCCACCCAACTCAATAATTACAGTATACAGAGAGGCAGGTGTGTTCTCATCTACACGTGTTGACAGGGAAGCGTGAAATGCTGTGGATTTCCATCAGCTGCTGTTCTGTTGAAGCAACATCATCAGCAGAGCGCCAGGCAAACTCCCTTTTTTGATGACATCATCAAAACAGTCCTGGACAATCACATGACCTGAGCATCATGGAGAATGTGGAACACACATTTGTGTAGCACACATTTATCATTCATTCCAAACAACGTTTTCTATTAGCATGACCTTGCCAACAAGCTGCTTGACCCCACCTACTTCCTCACATGCACTTTACCCTGACTCCACCCACTTTAACTTACCTGACCTCATTTACTATACCTGATTCACCCACAGCATCCATCAATCCAGTATGACTTAATGCCAAACACACACAGCTCCACCCATCAAAAGTCACTTCATCCATCCTTCCTACCTGATCCAATCTTAAAGCATATGGCTTATTCTGCCAATATAATGCCACCCCAAAAACACACACTGGTCTCCACTGATCCAGGATGACACCATGCCAAAAATATAGCTCCTCCCATCAACTGTGACTCCATCCATCCAGTCTGACCCCACCCAAAACAAATGACTTATTCCACTGACATAATACCACTCCAAAAGCATAGACTCCTCCCATCCAATATGACCTCATGCCAAAAGGACATAGCTCAACCCAAGAAATGTAACTCCACTTATCCGGTTTGACCCCACCATAAAACAAATGTCCTATTCCACCAATATACCACCACAGCCTCCACCCATGCAATATGACACCACCTCAAAAATACACAACTCCACCCAGTCTAACCTCACCCTAAAACACAACTTATTTCACCAATATGATGCCACTCCAAACACAACTCCACCCATCCAATATGACCCCACAGTAAACACATGACTTATTCCAGCAATATGACACCACTCCAAAAACACAACTCCACCCATCCAATATGACCCCACAGTAAACACATGACTTATTCCAGCAATATGACACCACTCCAAAAACACAACTCCACCCATCCAATATGACCCCACAGTAAACACATGACTTATTCCAGCAATATGACACCACTCCAAAAACACAACTCCACCCATTCATTATGACCCCACAGTAAACACATGACTTATTCCAGCAATATGACACCACTCCAAAAACACAACTCCACCCATCCAATATGACCCCATACCAAAAGCACACAGCTTCACCCATCAAATGTGATTCCATCCACTCAATCTGATTCTACCATAAAATATATGACTTTGCAAATATGATACCATGTCAAAAAACACAACTCTACCCATCAAAAAGACCCCATGGTAAACAGATGACCTATTTAATCAATGATATCACTCCAAATCTCCCCAATCTGACCTACCAAATCCACCTTACCCAAAAAACATAACACATAGGACTCCACCCACTCCACTTCCAAAACTCTTGACTCGATAAGTAATGAATATTATGCAGCATTTAGTCTCTTTTTTCTCATTGATTGATTGATTGATTGATTGACAATTCAAATGCTACAGAAGTGGGTGGATGGAAGTGCTATCTGTCTGTAGATTGGGTGTGAGATCAGTAGAGGTGTTTAGTGGCTCTGTCACGCTCGGGGGAAATTAAACTTATCGAGGTACTGAAATGAAGTATTGAGCAAATTTTCCTTCCTGTATCGCTCTTCCTCCCTCAGCACTGCAAAACACACCAAGATTGTGTCACCTTATTCACAGTAAAAGCGGAATTGCAGCTGCTGCTCGAAAACTTTAGACACTTTTAACAACATCCCTTATTACAAATCCACTCTGAATCCACTCAAAGTCCCACATGGGTTAGAGGGAGTCGATGCAATCCTGAGAAAAATCAGTAGGAACTCTAGTGAGAGTGAGAGTGAGGTCATTGTGTGTGAAATAAGTGAGGTTACAATTAAAGCTACAAGTGATAACCACATCCCTCATTCAAGCCACACCCTTATACCTACTCTTCATCATTGTAAACAGAAGAAGAGACATCGTCAGCCTGCGTTCAGGGTAGATACATGTTCCTGGGGTTGCTCCAAGTGTTTTACTCATATAAGTTACGACATCATCAATAAATTGTATAAAATTAAGAAAATCTCAGATGTCACGCTGTTGCCTGTTTCCAGACTCTTGTTTAGGTGACACTGTGTTGCGAGTCACAGCATTTCCTTGTTTCTTCAATCATATCTCTGCACTCAGGTGTCTCACGTACTTACTCAAGAAACCAGTGGTCACTGTGGCAGTGTGTAACTGTTTTTCCATGTCACTAGTCACACTGTTCCTGGTCATTCTGTCACAGTGTCGTGGTTGTAGCTCCGTGTCGCTTCTCTGGCTGTCGCTAGTCACCTTGTTACAGTGGCACTTGTCACCCTGTCACAATGTTGCTTGGTGCTGTTGTCTGTTGCTGTGCTTGCTGTAGCACTGTGTAGTATGTCTCCACGCTGTTAGTTGCCATGTTGTCATGTCACTTGTCAGTGAATCTCTCAGAGCCTCAACACGCAACATGGCTCCATAGCGATGTGTCACAGTGTTGCTCATCTGCTCATCTCATGTGCTGCGGTTTCTCATGTTTCCTTGCCACTTGTCGCTATGTTACTTGCTGCCCTGTTGCTCAAATCATAGCTCTGTGCCACACAGGAAGTTGCTTGTTAGTGTAAATACAGCTGCACGTTTCTCATCAGTTGTGTGTGATAGCTTTCTGAATGCATGTGCAATATGGACGACGTGTATATGTCCAATGACACCGTAACATTTTAAAAGTAAAAGTCATGAAGTTCAAGGCAACAATGTGCAACCAATGCTTAGATCAAAATTCATTAATGGTAAGTTAGTGTGTGATGGTTTGAGGGTGAGTGTTGATGTTCCACAGCAGTGAAGAAGCTGACAGCCCACTCACTATAACGCAAGAAGATCAAGAAGGCATGTGTGGGTGAATCAGCTTACAGAGATAAGTGGCTGCTAGTGTATGGAGGGTCATATAAGCGAGAAGAAGTATCTTAAAGGTTATACAGTGTTTAACATGATTATTTTCCTATAACAGCACATCAATATGCCACGTCCATTTATAGCACAGGTGATTGCTTTAAGACTACACGGGAAGCCCGACTTCCCTTAACATTTCATTAAAATCAAATGCAGCAATGAATTGTTTACCAAAGTGTCTATATAATTCATCAATCCTGGTGAAATTTAATATTTTAGCAAATCAAATGATCAAATATCTTACTGCAGTGTCACGCTGTTCATTCATTAAACTCGAACTCTTTTCAGTGGACAGCCCAGCCTGTGTGAAAACCTCATTCGAAGCCCATGACACAAAGCTTATACACACAGTGAAGCCTGTGTGTCTCTTAATGTTTATTACATGTTTGTGTACATGGTGTTTTAATGGGACAAAAGATTAATGCTCACTGGACAACAGACTTTACAAAAAAAAAAAAAATTATTATTTTTAAGCCATGCTCGGATGCATGAGTTTCACTGGGAGTGAATGGAGTGAGTGTGTTTCCGTGAATTTGAGTTTTGCACTGATGAAAAAAAAAATCTCAACGTTTATTGGACTTTATACAACAGCTAGTCCCGGTCCACTAGTTTGATTGGTCAGACTGCATTCCGAGAGTGTTTATCTTTCCTATAACTGCACTGGGACGTTTCACTTTGTGTATCACGCTGCTCGTCTGTGTTCGCCACATCAAATTCCACTTCCTAGTTTGAAATGGTGACTATAGTAGAGTTAGTGACATCATCAGTTGACATGGCAAATGATATGTTTCAGGAATGTCACGTTTGACTTAGAATATGAAAGCACATCATATGACAAAGAAAAGGCAGAAGGGATGCCGACTGAAGGCACCTTTAACGGAAGTGAACAAATCAGTGGGAGCTAGCTAACCAGCAAGCCGACAGGCTATAAAGTGAGCGTGGCTTCTTCTGGATCTATTTCCACTAGTGGAGCAAAAGTCAACAGAACCTTTATACATATTGTGTCCAAAATGTCACTTGCTCGATATTAATTTCTTGTTTATGGAACTGTTGAAACAGGCAAGAGTGCGGTTAGACTGAATATCACACGGCTGTGAATATGTATGGCCGAATCACAGCTGTGCTGATATTCAGTGTAACTGCACTCCTGGTCATGAAATATTGCTTAAGTGCACTTTTTCCCTGATTCTGGATGCACGGCTTCTCCTTATGCTGATTAGTAGATCTCTCAAAGGGGCAGAACCTCATAACCAGTGCCAGCGCCAGTCACTGAAACGGGAAAGAACATGACTGACATCTCAAACTTAAACATATCAGGGACTCACTTACAGTAAATAAACTGGAAGTATAAACTTCTGTTTAATTATTATTAATGATTAATTATTAATCATTTCTGAAATGTGCTGTTTATAAGTCTAGTTATCTAGCTGTCACTTCCTTCTTTAGCTAGCGTCTTAGCTGCTTTTTGACACGAAATAGCAGACACTGCTAATGTTGACCTGGTTTTAGAAAAGCCTTTTGTTGCTCATATTTATGAGGAGAGAAGGACAATTAAACCAATAGTCAAACCAATGACAAAGAGTTTAATTGAAAAGTGAGTGCAGTAAAAGCCATTGGCTGTGTTTATTATTAGTCTTCAGTTAGGTGGAGCATCTGCCATATGAGTCCCCGTGAATGAGCTATTACTATAGAAACAATAATGTGCTGGAGGGCATTAAAATAAACCTTTTGTTCATGTTCAGTGAGTAACATGTCATGTGTATGTATAACATACACCATTCCTTCCCCAGCATCTCTCTGTGTGTTATCGTAAAGAGTTAAAAACCTCCATCCTTTCCTCACACAGGAGACTCCTTCCAAAAACATTAAATAAGCACATTTATACATTTTAAACTTTACTGCATCAATAATTATATGTCTCTGTTTCTTAAACAACATTCTTTTTTATCGGCTTTCATTAGGTTTAAATTATGTAGCTCTTCCACCATACAAGTCACTGTGAACGAGCTGTTACTATAGAAACGATAACATATTATATCGTTTATGGTGTGTCAGGGTGAGGCTTTGGTTCTGTCAAATGTCTAAATCACATTGGCCAACGGTTTATAGAATCCAAAAATAAGAACACTTCTACTTCCTTTCATCTTTCATTAAGCTACCACAAACATTTTTAGGAGACAAACATGTTCTTTATGATTTTTTCATTCACATACATAGAAGATTAAAACACATGTAGATTTTCCATGCATCCCTGGACAGGATGACTTCAGTCTGGATAATGTCTGTCTGTCTGAAACTTAAATTGTTTTCGCACGTTTTCTTTTCTTTTTTTTTTTCCCCCCAGACCTGGGCCCATTTGACTCTAGAATTCAGTACATTTGTGAGTGTGAAAGCTGTTTTTGAGCATGGGAACAGTCCACAGAACTGATCCCTGGGCTTCATGAAAACAGGTTTGCTTCAGCTGCATCGGATGTGAAGGCTATCTTTGCATGTGATTGGTTCGACTTGTCAGGTTATTTCCTGTTTCCTGTAAGGTTTGCGATTGT
This sequence comes from Pangasius sanitwongsei, assembly GCA_037576675.1. Lineage (NCBI taxonomy): Eukaryota > Metazoa > Chordata > Actinopteri > Siluriformes > Pangasiidae > Pangasius > Pangasius sanitwongsei. The sequence goes on along the minus strand of CM075004.1, from coordinate 24,450,744 downwards.
GGGGAAAGGGCTTTATGTTCAGCTGAAGATACTGCATTCTTTATTGATGTATAAAACCTTTGTGGTGCGAGCGCTTGCACTTGCACTGACCTGCCTGGCTAAAACTGTTCTTAAACGAGAATGGCTCCTAGTTTGCAGATATTCCTGCACAATGGAATGCTGTGCATCCAAAAAGTGCCGTTCATCACTTGAGTGTTGGTACCAAAGTGAAAACAGCAGAAGGATGAATCTCAAACTGCCAACCTTCAAGACAAACAGTGGAGGGTAAAACAGCAGCACATTTACGATGTAGCTATATAGTTTACAATGGAAAAGTTTACTTTCTTTCTTCCTGTTCTAGGAAAAAGATGTTACGTAGAGCAATTATTAAGAAAATGTGCATACAATTTTTTCTAGTGTTTACATTGCAAATAAACGGAAGAGCAGCAGCTTGTTCAATGTTAGCTAAGTCGAGGCATGCACTGATAGATTTAATTTCACATTAATGAACTCAAAACAAGAAAGCAAGCTTACATTTTCGAGTGTGGAAAAATCGAGAGGAGACGAGAGATTACTAATATGAGATGAGGGGAAAGTGGGCGGGTCTTTCAGTTAATATCAGAGAGTTCAAAACACCCGCACAGCTGTCAATCATTTCGATTTGCCCATCTACCATTTTTACTCAGGAAAAAAAGAAGACATCATTTTGCGGTGCATTTTTGAATGGTACCTCGTTACAGCATTATAATAGCTCTGATTTTAAATTGTGGAGCTCCTACACAAGATGCATAAAGGTTCGCCAGGTCTTTGAACTTTGTTCCTACCAATTTGCAACACAGTGACATACAAAGTCATGCAGTTGATCCATGACTGAGTAGGATTTCTTCTATATTAAAGCAAACGTGTGATTATGAGACCAAGAATCAGTCCTGGGTGCAAACTCAACTATTCAGGCCAAGTGATGTACTTCTGAACTGGATAAGCTTTTCATAAATAGTAGAACAAAATACTGTGTGACTGAGTTTTATTAGTCTGACAATGGAAAAAGGAAAAACAATAGTGAGAAGGTGTTGTGAGAGAGAACGGTGGTGTGTGAATCATGTGACAGCTAAAACAAAGTCCTATTTGTGGAAAATAAGGCTGGAGGATTCTGTAATTTTGTTTGTTCTTTTGTTTGCCCAAAGATGAGCTGTTTGCTTTGAATTATTGAGTCTGGCTGTTTCAGTGTGAAAATCAAACACTGTTCATTCTTTCATCCTTCCATCCTCACTGTAAACAAACAGTGCATTTTATTCGTTTTCTTATTTACATCACAGAAACGCAGGTAATGATGGGGATAAAGAAAAAAAAAAAAAACTCAGATGCGTCATCATAAATTTTAAAACAGTAATTTTTCTATGAAATCAATTGACATCTGCTACTAATTAGCGAACAGAACAGCGTTTCAATACACCTCTCATTCAGAGGCATGCTGCGAACGAGCCGTTAAAAAAAAAAAAAAAAAAAAACGAGAGAGAGGAGAAAATAAATAAGAATTGATTTTCTTTCCCAGCCTGTGGTGATGCAGCAGCTGAAATTAGAGCTGTCTATGAAAGTGAGATGGACAGAACAGAGCTGCGAGGTTAAATCAATTAATTTATTGATTTAGATTAATAGATGCAATCTCAGAGAGTGTGAGAGAGAATGAGAGACAAAGCGAGAAAGAGAGAGAGGGAGAGAGAGAGAGAGAGAGAGAGAGAAGGGGAGAGAATATCATCTGCCTCGCTCTATGAATGCTACATAAAAGCACAAAATAAGGAAGACATAAATATGAATGAGTTTATGCCTCTTCAGTTTGAGCATAATGTGCTGCATTGTGTAGTTTAGGAGAGCAATACACCTTGCAGAAAAAGAAAATATTTTCACACTCTCTTTTTTAGGAGTTTTTGTTGACAACTTTTTTTTTTTTTTTTTTCCAAATTCTTAGCAAAGAAAAAATAAATAAAAAAACAACCAACCAGCCAACCAACCAAACGATCAAGCAAATAATGTGATGCATTTTGCTGTAATTTATTTTGCTGTAATTTTTTTCTGTAATTTTCTCCAGCTGCTAGAACTGTAGCAAGGAATTAATGTAATTCATTTAAAATGTATAGTGACTATTACAGTGATATGAAGAATGGTGCAGCAGGTAGTGTTGCTACCTTACAGCTCCAGGGTCCCAGGTTCGATCCTGAGCTTGGGTTACTGTCTGTGTGGAGTTATATGTTCTCCCAATATCCATGTGGGTTCTTTCTTGGTTCTCTAGTTTCTTCCCAACTCCCAAAAACATGTAAATATGTAGCTGAACTGGTAGTGCTAAATGAGTTTTTAGTGAAGGTGTGTGTGTGTGTGTGTGTGTGTTTGTGTATGCGTGCGCGTGGTTCATATGTGATGGACTGGTGGCTGAATCAGATCCACAGTAACCCTGTCCAGGATAAAGCACTTACTGAAGATGAATGAATGAATATATAATGTGTATTGTATAATATTTATATAACCATTACAGTTTTATAGCTATTATAAATAACACAGATTGGGTCTATTATGGAGACTAGAGAAGGTGTGTCATTGGGGGCATAATCTAATCCATATATGGGAATTGAAAGGATTTTTGTGACTGGGCATATCTTGAATGCTATAGATTGCAAGTGGGTGTGTCTTGAAAGTCTTCAAGTATGAAGAAACCAGCTGGTTAATATGAGCTAAACTGACCATTTCTGAGAGGATTTTAGCACTATCTAGCTGGCGAACACAAGCTCACTGGACAGGATTTCTGAGAAAACCTTACTTCTATGAGTAAAACAGTGTAGTGCCAGGTGGCCAGTCAGAAATGTCTGAAATAAATGTCCTTGAGTTTATTAATATTGAGCCCATCAGTCTGTGGTATGCATTCAGACCCTTGCTCACTTGAATCAGTGCTTTGGTGTCATTCCTAAAGTGATCCATAGTATTAACCCTCCTATTATCCTCAAAATTACTAACATCTTCTATCCTTGGGGTCAATTTGACCCCAGCAATTTAAACCTCCAGAATATGATTTTTACCCAAGTTTGTGTGTCAAGTAC